>CM060964.1:229901274-230421274 GCA_030765045.1 Tenodera sinensis | reverse complement strand
ATACTTTCTTTAAATTTTCATGAAATTGTTTTCACCATCCAAAATATAATAAACAATAAAAATACATTCTTTCCTCAACATCGTCATGTGTATCAGAATTTGGAAATGTACTAAGAGCACTTTCAGATATTTTCGATGCTCTAGAATTCCCAGAATGCGGCCAAGATAAATGAAAGTACGACCAGCAAGTCCTATGCTTGCTAGGTTTACTGCAGTTGGACCAGAATACTTCTTAAAGGTTTGTACCTACAGATTTATTTCCTCTTCTGAGAAAACTGGCAAACCTTAAATCATCTTCTCTAAACTTGTACTTGAGAATTAATTGTTCAAGGATAGCTTTTGAAAACCGAGACACTGCAAGTCTCTCCAAACAATCTCTTGTCCAGTTATGTCAAACATTCATAGCAACAGTTCCTTTCCCAAAAATGCTGAAAAGTCATAAAGGTGCTCTTTAAATATTTCACTGACCACAAATGGCTCGCTCTTTCCTTATAAAACGAGTTGCATTCAGTATTGAGAATCTTGAATAGCAGTAGTAGTAGTATTAGTAGTAGTAGAAGTAGTAGTAGTAATAGTAGTGGTAGTAGTAGTAGTAGTAGTAGTAGTAGTAGTAGTAGTAGTAGTAGTATTAGTAGTAGAAGTAGTAGTAGAAGTATTAGTAGTAGAACTAGTAGTATTAGTAGTAGTAGAAGTAGTAGTACTAGTAGTAGTAGTAGTAGTAGTAGTAGTAGTAGTAGTAGTAGTAGTAGTAGTAGTAGTGGTAGTAGTAGAAGTAGTAGTAGTATTAGTAGTAGTAGTAGCAGTAGTAGAAGTAGTAGTAGTACTAGTAGTAGAAGTAGTAGTATTAGTAATAGAAGTAGTAGTAGTATTAGTAGTAGTAGTAGTAATAGTAGTAGTAGTAGTAGTAGTAGTAGTAGTAGTAGTAATGGTAGTAGTAGTAGCAGTGGTAGTAGTAGTAGTAGTAGTAGTAGTAGTAGTAGTAGTAGTAGTAGTAGTAGTAGTAGTAGTAGTAGTAGTAGTAGTAGTAGTAGTAGTAGAAGAAGAAGTAGTAGTAGTATTAGTAGCAGTAGTAGTAGTAGTAGCAAGACAGTAGCAGTAGGTGTAGTAGCAGAGACAGTAGCAGTAGGTGTAGTAGTAGTAGTGGCTAAAGAGGCGGCAGTGGTGGTGGCGGTGGCGGTGGTGGCGGTGGTGGTACTAGTAGCAGTAGTAGTAGCAGCAGTAGCAGTGGTGGTAATAGTGGCAGTAGGAGTAGTAGTCGTAGTGGTAGTAGTGGTAGTGGTAGTAGTAGTGGTATTGGTAATATCAGCAGTAGTGGCAATGGTAGTGGTATAGTGGTGGTAGTGGTAGTGGTACTGGTAGTTGTAGTAGTAGTGGTAGTGGTACTGGTAATGTTAGTAGTAGTGGTAGTAGTAGTGGTAATGGTAGCAGTAGTGGTAGTGGTAGTAATGGTAGTGGTAGTGGTAGTGGCAGTGGCAGTGGTAGTGGTAATGTTAGTAGTAGTGGTAGTAGTAGTGGTAATGGTAGCAGTAGTAGTATTGGTAGTGCCAATGGTAGTGGTAGTGGTAGTGGTGGTACTGGCAATGGTAGTGGTAGTGGTAGTGGCAGTGGTAGTGGTAGTGCTAGTAGTGGTAGTGGCAATGATAGTGGTAGTGGTGGTTGTGATAGTGGTAGTGGTAGTGGTAGTAGTGGAAGTGGCAATGATAGTGGTAGTGGTGGTAGTGGTAGTGGTAATGGTAGTGGTAGTAGTGGAAGTGGCAATGATAGTGGTAGTGGTAGTAGTGGTAGTGGTAATGGTAGTAGTAGTAGTAGTGGAAGTGGCAATGGTAGTGGTAGTGGTAGTGGTAGTAGTGGTAATGGTAGCAGTAGTGGTAGTGGTAGTAGTGGTAGTGGCAATGTTAGTGGTAGTGGTGGTGGTAATGGTAGAGCCAGTAGTGGTAGTGGCAATCATAGTGGCAGTGGTGGTAGTGGTAGTGGTAGAAGTAGTGGTAATGGTAGTGGTAGTGGCAATGATAGTGGTAGTGGTGGTAGTGGTTGTGGTAGAAGTAGTGGTAATGGTAGTGGTAGTAGTTGTAGTGGCAATGGTAGTGGTAGTGGTAGTGGCAGTGGCAGTGGTAGTGGTAGTGCCAGTAGTGGTAGTGGCAATGATAGTGTTAGTGGTAGTAGTGGTAGTGGTAGTGGTAGTAGTGGTAATAGTAGTGGTAGTAGTGGTAGTGGCAATGGTAGTGGTAGTGGTGGTGGTAATGGTAGTGGTAGTAGTGGTAGTGGTAGTGGCAGTGGTAGTGGTAGTGCCAGTAGTGGCAGTGGCAATGATAGTGGTAGTGGTGGTAGTGGTAGTAGTTGGTAGTAGTAGTGGTGGTAGTAGTGGTAGTCGTAGTGGTAGTGGTGGTAGTAATAGTGGTAGTAGTGGTAGCGGTAGTGGTAGTCGTATTGGTAGTGTTAGTAGTGGTCGTGGCAGTGATGGCAGTTGTAGTGGTAGTGGTAGTGATAGTAGTAGTGGTAGTCGTAGTGTTAGTGGTAGTAGTGGTAGTGGTGATAGTAGTAGTGGTAGTAATACACAAAGAGCAGAAACAGTAGAAATAGCCAGATATTAAGCAAGGGGATAAAATGTCAAAAACCATAAAAAAGATCTAAAATTTTAAATCCTCAAATGGATATCACACTCAGATAAAATCTTAAAAACTCTATCAACCGTTGTTTTGTCGTCCGCTAACATCTCTGCAAGTCTGGCAGGTAGCTGCAGAGAATTCCGAGGGTGCGATAGAGAGCAACACTCTAGCAGCACGTGACGGACAGACAAAAGATTGTCACACAGTGGACATAGAGGGGCAGGGTCCCTTTTAAATAGGTAGCCATGCGAAAAATTGCAGTGCCCTATTCTTAATCAAGCAAAACTAACCCACTCGCGGCGAGATGTGCCACAGGAAGCTACCCTGTTTATCGGAATTTCTTTCACTTCTCTAAGCTTATCACCGCGGAGAGCTGACCACTCGTCGTGCCAAGACGACAGCACCGCTCTCCGCACTTCAAGCCTAAAGTCTTCCGAAGTAACACGTGAGATGATAATACTGGGTTCTGTAGTTGTCGTCTTTGCTGCCAAATCTGCCGTCTGATTCCCCGGCAAACCTAGGTGACCAGGAATCCATGCACACACCACGTCACGCCAGAAGCGCGTAAAACATAGAGGGCATCCTGGATATATTGTTCAATAGGGTGGGGGTTCTACAACTGACAAACACTCTGCAGTGCACTATGGGAATCGCTCAAAATCAGGCAGTCACCTAATTTACGACGCTGCACATTCAAAATGGCTCGGTAAATTGCATAAAGCTCTGCAGTAAAAATGTAAGTGCTATTTGGAAAATCGAATGTATGTGGTTCGGTTCCATAAATATAAGCACATCCAACACCGTTGGTACTCTTTGACCCATCGATGTAAATACATCGAGGATCTGTGTAGCCTGAAACAAATTCGAAAAAACACCTGCGCATACCTGAAATAGGCATTGTGGACTTCTGGTGTACGGTCATTCCAACATCTACATGGGGCGTGCCAGATAACCAATGGGGGTAAAGCCTCTCGCCCTTGGCGAACATCCTAGGCAGTTCCACTCCAAGCTTCATTAGGGGATCTTGGAAACGAAACCCCGCTGGCTTAGGACTAAGGGTGCTATTCCTATATCGTTCTCTTAGTGTGGTGGTGAAAAAGAAAGCGACAGTTGGGTACTTAGGCATACATCTAAGCGCACAACCATAATTTTCCAAGAGAATCTCAACCCGATATTGCAGAGGAGGCTCTGAATAGTCGGCGTAATAGCTCACCACTGGGCTTGTTGGAAAGGGTCCTGTTGCTATGCGGATGCCCCTATTGTGGACCGCGTCTAATCTTCTAAGCACAGATGGTCGTGCTGACGAATAAACAATACACCGATAGTCTAGTTTGGATCGGATCAGTGCGCGATACATTCGCAACAAGGTAGTCCGATCCGCTCCCCACGATTTGCCATTTAGTACTCGCATGATATTTAGGGAACGGTTACATGCTGCTCTTAGCTTTGCAATATGCGACGACCAACTAAGCTTCGTGTCCAAGATCAAACCCAGGAAGCCCGCCTCTTTTGCGAAGGGAAGTAAATCTGGACCGAGACGGAGCGAAGGTGGTAATCGTCTCCTAGGGTGCCAGAAATTAACGCAGATTGACTTCTCAGTTGAGAAACGGAAGCCGTCTTGACGTTCCATTCTCTAAGGTTGTTCAAACATTGCTGCACGCGCCGTTGTAAGAACGCTGTGCGCTGCGAACTGCAATAGACAGCAAAGTCGTCTACGAGTAGGCATGACTCCAGGTGGAAGACATTTCCATATGGAGTTAATTGCTATAGCAAAGAACGTGACACTTAGCACCGAACCCTGAGGTACTCCCTCCTCCTGAACAAAAGAATTAGAAAAAACCGAGCCGACCCTTACTCGGAAAAAGCGGTTCCTCATAAACTCCTGAATGAACAGTGGTAGGCGTCCACGTATGTTCCAGGCATACAGGGAACGTAAAATCCCTGCTCGCCAACACGTATCATAAGCCTTCTCAAGATCGAAGTAATGCCAACGGTTTGACAGTTCTTCGTAAAACCGTCCATTATCTGTGTCGATATTAACACAAGACGGTCAAAAGTTGAACGGCGTCGTCGAAAACCACACTGGATGTTAGTCAATGAGTTACGACTTTCTAACCACCATACCAATCGTCCATTGATCATGCGTTCAAGCACCATGCAAACGCAACTGGTGAGGGAAATAGGACGATAGGTGGAGAGAAGATATCCGTCCTTTTCAGCCTTCAAGATGGGAATAACAGTGACCTCCCGCCAATTTTCTGGGAGTATACTGTCAACCTAAACACGATTATAGACCTCGAGCAGGAATGCCTTACTTTCAGGAGAGAGCTGCTGTAACAGTGTGGTTTTCGACGACGCCGTTCAACTTTTGACCATCTTGTGTTAATATCGACACAGATAATGGACGGCTTTACGAAGAACTGTCAAACCGTTGGCATATTTTTTCGATCTTGAGAAGGCTTATGATACGTGTTGGCGAGCAGGGATTTTACGTTCTCTGTATGCCTGGAACATGCGTGGACGCCTACCACTGTTCATTCAGGAGTTTATGAAGAACCGTTTGGTCCTGGTGCTGATAGTCGCGAAGATTTAAGAGAATGTTCTAGCTCCACCATGGTGCAAAGGCGATTATAGTCTTCTACGTTTCTAGACCGAAACCCGAAGCCTTGAGGTTGCACCTGAGTTTTAATTGAAAGGAACTCAAGTAGTTTTCCGAACTAGACACTTTAGCAAAAGCACTGCCAAACGTATTATTCACTTCGAATGGATCAACAAGAGCTCCTTAGGCTGTTTTCAGCCCCGCTATTGGTGTGTGGGTCGATTGCCCAGCAACACGCCTTAAACTATCCCTCACAACCGAGGAAGGTGTGTGTCGGTAAATGAAGCTACAAATTTGCTCCATGATGACTTTTTGCTATCCTTAATGACCTGGCGCTCATTTTCTTGTATTGGACTAGGATATCCAAAGTAGGGTGACGTTGGAAAACCCTAAGAACACGCCTTCGAACACGAATGGCATTCCGACATTCTTCCGTCCACCAGGGGACGGGAAATCGACGGGGGTGTGAAGTCGACCGCGGAATTGATTGTCCAGCAGCAGAAACAATTGTCTCCGTGAGATGCTGCGCCAAATCTTTCACTGAGTCGGGCTCGTTGTACGTAAAAACAGCCAACTGGGTGTAAAGGTTCCAGTTGGCATGGTGCAAACACCATCTGGGCATACGTGTGGAACATGTATCTTGTGTTAAGAAACTAAAGACATGGGAGGTGGTCACGAGAGTGTAAATCAGAGATGACATTCCATTGTAACGAGACTGCAAACTGAGGTGAGCAAACTGCAAGATCAAGGTGCGAGGAACTATTGTAAGAGTCAGAAATGAATGTAGGCTCTCCAGTGTTGAGGACAGCTTGGTTGTAACAGTCCAAGAAATCGGCAGTGAGTGTACCTCTCGCACTAGCGTGAATTGAGCCCCAAAGTGGGTGGTGCGCATTGAAGTCTCCCACCAACAGAAACGTTGTTGGCAACTGTGAAACTAGTTCTTCTAAATCAATGTGCGAGAAGTCATGGGACGGAGGCAAATATACAGTACAAATGGTGATCTGGATGATTTTCAGTATAATCCTTACAGCAACTGATTGTATATCAGAGTGAAGTGATACAGATTTTGTGAATATGTTATCTCTGACAAGTATCACAGCGCCGCCATGTGCCGCAACACCCTCTTCTGGTGTGACATCACACCGTACTGGGGTGTACCGCCTTAGATGGAAAGCGTCTTGAGGACGCAGCTTAGTCTCCTGCAAACATGCGACCAGAGGTTCATTTTCTTTGAGCAAAAGGTGAAGTTCTGGCCTTTGACTTCTAATACCATGTATGTTCCATTGTAGGATAGCCATGTTATTTTTTGTGTGGGACAGGTAATCCAAAGTAACTCTGTATTACTTTGGAATAGGCAGCTGAATTAATTTAGCCGTTTCCTTCTCTCTTGGGCTGACATTCTTGTCGGGCGCTTTTTCGCGCCTCTTTTCTACTGTGTTTCTCACGATGTGAACAGATTGGTCTAACTCCATGTCCTCTGCCGAGGATGTCCGTTTTCCCATAGCAAACTTGGGTTTGAGTGTCTCAACTGGTTTCTAATGGGGACCGGGCGAAGATGAAAGGCGTCGGTCTGAGTCCACCCCTGAAGATTCCCCAGAAGAGGATATTCGAGACCTTGGAGGAGATGTTCGTGGACTCTTACACCCCTTCGATGTACTGGGATCGGACATACTATTTTCCTTGAGGAAGTCGATTCTTGTATAACTCTTCTTAAACTTGATCGGTGAAGCATCATATCTTACGGGCTTGCTTTTTTCTTGTGTTGATCTTGATGCTATTTATGTTGATGTAACGCTGATGTTCTTTGCACTTACGGACTTTGTAGACGTTGACACAGATGTGCATGCCGATGTAGAAGGCTTTGGAATTGAGTTATGGGCTACGAGTATCTTTTCTGATATTGTTGCCCCATTTATATCGCTGGTTTGTCTTGCGATTTCTCTTCTCGGTACCGGTTTAGCTGTAACTGAGCTATAGGTACCGGATCTTGCAACAGAGGGTTGGCGTATACACAAGAGCTTCCGGGCTTTTGAGAAGGGCACCTTCTCTCTAACCCGTATCTCTTAGATCGCTCTTTCCTCTACGAAACGGGGGCAATCTCGGGAACTGGATGCATTTTCACCTTTGCAGTTCACGCATGACGGCGCTGCAGTACAATCACCATCATGTAATGCATACCAACAGTTATTGCAAGTAGGTAGTCCCTTGCGAAACTCGCCTGTATGCCCAAAGCGCTGGCGCTTCAAACATCTGAGCGGGTTCGGGATGAAAGGCCTAACTTTCATGGACTCGTACACTGTCTTAATCCCTTGCGGGAACTACAGAACCCAGTATTACAATCTCACCTGTTATTTCGTAAGACTTTAGGCTTGAAGTGCGGAGAGCGGTGCTGTCGTGCTGACACGAAGAGTGGTCAGCTCTCCGCGGTAATAAGCTTAGAGAAGTGAAAGAACTTCCGATAAACTGGGTAACTTCCTGTCGCACATCTCGTCGCGAGGAGGCTAGGTTGGCTCGATTAAGAATAGGGCACTGCAATTTTTCGCATGGTTACCCATTTCAAAGAAACCCTGCTCCTATATGTCCGCTGTGTGGCAACCTTTTGTCGGTTCGCCACGTGCTGCTAGAGTGTTGCTCTCTAGCGCACCTTCGAGATTCTCTGCAGCTGCCTGCCAGACTTGCAGAGTGTTAGCGGACGACAAAACAGCGGTTGATAGAGTTTTTAAGTTTTTAGCTGATTGTAATATCAATTTGAGGATTTGAAATTTTAGATTTTTGTTTATGCCTTTTGACCTATTTATTACATTATTTTACATCCGGTTATTGCCGCTGGTGTTACGTTTATGTGTATTTTTTCTTTGACACTAGTAATTTATTTTTTATTCAAGTTTATATCTGGCTGTTACCATGAATTTTAGAAGGGCGCTAGTGACCTAGAAGTTGAGCGCCCTTAAACCCATAAATCATCATCATCCCTTGCGGGAGATCTATCCGATCAAAGGTCAGTAACAGGTTACTTGTCGGCTTCAGTTCACCACCCTCTTTGGGCTGAACCCGGTAAACGTTAGTAACGCCTTGTTGCAAAAGATTTTCTTGAATCTGCTCATTGCCTAGATCATCCAATGCACGGGTGTTTATCACGCCGCACGGGGAGTTCAAAGTTATGTGCATCTCAACACTGACAGGATAACTTGCTAGCATATTCGCTTTCAATATCTTAGCAGCCTGGGTAGCTGAATGTTCTTCAACCAGGAGCGTGCCATTGCGAGATCTAGTGGATGAATTTACTGGACCAGCAATGTTATCCAAACCCTTTTGGATTGTAAAGGGGCTCACCGATAGAAACTCTTTACCTTCCTCTTTTCTAGTAATGACTAAGTAGCGAGGTCCACAACACTCGACCACTTCTTTTCCACTTGCTTTAAATTGTTTTGTTTTATGAGTTTTCGTACTCATGGCGATGACATCCTACATCATTGCAAATGTCTCCGATGGCATGCTCACATCCTGGGCGCCACCATGGCTTAGGTGAGAGTCCTGGCCTGGACTTTGCTCATCCTAGGGTCTCACCTCCCAATGTATAGACAGAGGGACCCAATCGCCTTCAGGAGTGCATCAGCTTATGCAATGGCCCCTCCCCGGGACTGACTTTTATCAGCGGATACGCACACAGATCCTACAGGACAACCAGGGGCTGGGACTTAGGTGGTTACCCAGTCACCCCTTGCGTCTCCCCATCCTCCTACAACCCGCGCGTAGGTTATCCATCAGATCGTGTACAGGGAGGTATCAGGTGGGAGGTCAAACACAAAAGTGGACCAAAGTTGATTGGGCGTTTGGAAGGTGCCCTCTCACCCCTTAGAGGAACCCAATCGAGAGTATGGCTCGGGGCCCCAGGTACGCCAAACCCCTACCTACTGCAGTAGGACCCCTGGGGGAGTTTGACTTCGGAGTCCTCCTAGATGAGTTGTCGACCAAGACTAACGAGCCTCATCTACCCTTTTTGGAATGTTATTTGCTTCCCCTCACCTCTTGCCAACCAGTGATAAAAACGACACACTTAATAGGCCGTCTGGATCGGGTACTGAGCCCCTCCGCCACGTCAAGGTAACATTCCTTCGGGGGGGGGGGTAGTAGTGGTAGTGGTAATGGTAGTAGTAGTAGTGCTAGTGGTAGTGGTAGTAGTAGTGGTAGTAGTAGTGGTAGCAGTGGTAGTAGTATTTGTAGTAGCAGTGGTAGTAGTAGTGGTAGTAGTAGTAGTAGTAATGGTAGTAGTAATGGTAATAGTAGTAGTAGTAGTGGCGGTAGTAGTAGTGTTTTTTTTCCCTTTTTTTTTTTTTTTTTTTTTTTTTTTGTACGCTATTCTAGCAAGTTGGACACTTACCATCTTGCACCGTCACATGCCATTCCACATAATATCTGCCCTTTCATCGTATGTGGACCCCCAATATTCGGCATTAATCTGCCCAATAGCGCAGCTTTTTTCTCAGCTTTCTGAGTTACCATCCTGATATGCTCACAAAATGTGCCTTCATCTCCTAGCATCACACCTAAGTATCTGATTGCTTTCTTAAGTGCAACCGCATTTTTACTAATGGTAAAGATAATTTCTTGCGCTTCCTTGGTCCTTTTAGGATGACAGCCTCAGATTTGGCGGAGCTAGGCTTAATCCACTATCCTACATCCATCCATCTATGCACCTTAGAGATTCATTTCCTCTGAACATTAGACCTTCTTCATCCGTGGCTGGTACTACTAGTGCCAGTTCATCAGGAAACCCTACCAGACAGCATCCTCTCGGCAATTTTAGCCGTAGAACTCCATTATAAAACACATTCCACAGTGTAGGTCCTAGGACTGAACCCTAAGGCACCGCTGCAGTTACATGTGCATCCACTCTTTTGTTCAGTTTTATAAATCTATCCTGGAAATACTCTTACTATATTAATTAAGTATTGGGGGATGTTCTGGCTTATCAGCTCCCTAATTATTAGACTCCATGGTGCAGTGTCTGAATGCATTTTTAACATCCAGAATAATTACTGCCACCCACTTTCCTTCTGCCTCCACCTTCAATTTCAATAGTCCTTCAATGGCTTAGACAGTAGATCTGCCTTTTTTCAAGCCATACTGATTGGTAGATAGCTCCACCCCTTTCTCGATATCCTCATCTAGCCTTGCCCTTAGTAACCTTTCGAATAATTTACTCGAATTCGAAAGAAACAGTAGTAGCAGTAGCAGTAGCAGTAGCAGTAGCAGCAGCAGCAGCAGCAGTAGCAGTAGCAGTAGCAGCAGCAGCAGCAGCAGCAGCAGCAGCGGCAGCAGCAGCAGCGGCAGCAGCAGCAGCGGCAGCGGCAGCGGCAGCGGCAGCGGCAGCGGCAGCGGCAGCAGTAGCAGCGGCAGCAGCAGCAGCGGCAGCGGCAGCGGCAGCGGCAGCGGCAGCGGCAGCGGCAGTAGCAGTAGCAGTAGCAGTGGCAGTAGCTGTAGCAGTGGTAGTAGTGGTAGTAGTGGTAGTAGTGGTAGTAGTGGTAGTGGTAGTAGTATTAGTGGTAGTAGTAGTGGTAACAGTGGTAGTGGTAGCGGTAGTGGTAATAGTGATAGTGGTAGCGGTAGTAGTGGTAGTAGTAGTGGTAGTAGTGGTAGTGGTAGTAGTATTAGTGGTAGTAGTAGTGGTAACAGTGGTAGTGGTAGCGGTAGTGGTAATAGTGATAGTGGTAGCGGTAGTACTGGTAGTAGTGGTGGTTGTAGTGGTAGTGGTGGTAGTGGTAGCGGTAGTGGTAATAGTGATAGTGGTAGCGGTAGTAGTGGTAGTAGTAGTGGTAGTAGTGGTAGTGGTAGTAGTATTAGTGGTAGTAGTAGTGGTAGTGGTGGTAGTGGTAGCGGTAGTGGTAATAGTGATAGTGGTAGCGGTAGTAGTGGTAGTAGTGGTGGTTGTAGTGGTAGTGGTGGTAGTGGTAGCGGTAGTGGTAATGGTAGCGGTAGTGTTAGTAGTGGTAGTGGTAGCAGTAGTATTGGTAGTAGTGGTAGTGGTAGCAGTAGTATTGGTAGTAGTGGTGGTATTAGTGGTAGTGGTGGTAGTGGTAGCTCTAGTAGTAGTGGTGGTAGTGGTAGTATGAGTGGTAGTGGTGGTAGTGGTAGTAGTAGTGGTAGTGGTGGTAGTGGTAGTGATAGTGATAGTGGTAGTAGTCTGACACATTGCTAACATTGCATGTCATCATGATAAAACTGTATCTTTTGTATGAGCACAACGAGTAACTGTTGCTGGTTGTTTAGAATATGGATATATTAGGTGATTGTTGTTTTACTTCATTGGGCGATCATCAGACTAGGAGAGTTATGTCACTACAGTTTGCACCGTAGCCAGTCTTTTTCTTTAGCCACTTTAGTGATAGGCACTTTTACATCGTAACATTAGCCACTTTAGTGATAGGCACTTTTACATCGTAACATTAGCCACTTTAGTGATAGGCACTTTTACATCGTAACATTAGCCACTTTAGTGATAGGCACTTTTACATCGTAACATTAGCCACTTTAGTGATAGGCACTTTTACATCGTAACATTAGCCACTTTAGTGATAGGCACTTTTACATCGTAACATTAGCCACTTTAGTGATAGGCACTTTTACACTGCTTCATTAGCCACTATAGTGATAGGCACTTTTACACTGTGGCATTAGCCACTATAGTGATAGGCACTTTTCACCGTTACATTCCACCTTTAACACGTTACCCCTTGATTGGGACGCCATTTTTAGCACTACAATAATATGTGCTATTTATACCTTAAACGTATATGGGTCTCTGTGACACAAATATATTCAACTTCTAAAGGACTTCCATTGAATATGATAAATAAATCTTAATAACAGTTCCACAAGAAATGTGTATTTTTATTGGGCACAACTAACGTTACCTGCCGATAACATGTCCTGCAAATAAGAAGAAAAGCCTCGTCGCTACAAACCAGGAACATTCTATCACATGCTACTCCACAGTCAACATCCTTTTCAATTTGCAATACAATTTTCCGTTGGGTAATTTATAAGTTCACGTTCCAAAAACTGCGTTAAGTATCAGGAAAACAAATGAAAGAGAGAGACCATAGACTTCTAAGCCAAAAGTATGAAGTACTTGAAGTCCGTAAACAAGCACATATTGTACACAAAGTGTAATCGGAGACAAACAGATTAACTTGGCTTCCGGGAGCTAGCTAAGGAGATGGATTGTAAAACGAGTAACTGCAGAACTACATCAACCACTACACTTCGTAATATTTGGTATAATATAAAGTTACAATGAACTGTACTTTATAGGATATTACTTGTTCAGTAAATAGCAGCTCTCTCTATCTGAAATCACCTGAACCTTACAACTGATAAGCGCATACATAATTCAGTATCAGCGTCCCTTAAAACGAAATAGTGTGGAATGTTGCAAACTTATATAATGTTCGTGTATTAAAATTGAGGTGCTATGGTACAAAATATTGCACAACAATAACATTTAAAAACAACTAAATTAACTTTGATTCATAAAGTGCTTCAGATTGCTAGTATTGTGATTTTATCCTTTCATACCGGAATTTCATTCATTTTGGCATACAGTTAGCATATGCTTCTAGTGTGAGGAAGTCCAACTTAATAAATGTGAATATAAATTTAATGGACTCATTTACAGTCACTGACATTGAAACTCGTGTTTATGTTAATATTACTGGTGTCGTTGTTTGGGGAGTACAGTTTTCCGTTTTAATGATGCATTTTGTTAATATTTCAGAGCTTGCACTGGCAGAAACTCCAAGTATGGTATATGCGCACTTAAAAGTTCTGCAGATTCAACACCGTCGTTACCATGCAGGTAACATACGCACGAATAAGCGTACGAGAAAGTTTAACATCGTGATTAATAGTGATTCCTACTCTTCAGAGGAAGAGAACCCAACTCTGGACATCAACAATAGAGGTGAAGACAGTTCCAGCTCCTCCGGAGTTTTTGAAAAGGAGAATATCCCTTCATGTTCTAAAGGTGCAAGCCAGGAAGGTCGCAGTCTGAGTGTTTCTGACTGTAGCTTATGTAAAAATAAAAGTACACAAACAGAGCCAGCAGAGTCCATTACGAAATGCCAAGGTGATGATAATGGTATGGATGACAATGCTGAGAAGAACACTATCAAAGGCCTTAAATAACCAAATCTGGGGCATGGTGACTCAAATAATTAGCGCCCCAATACTTGCTTTTGCTGTGCAAAACACCTCTGTAAACCACTAAAATATGTTTTGTTTTAATAATTATGTTTTGACACATGTTAACCTAGTTATGTGTATAATTCCAAGTGCATTATTATTGTTGTATGCACTATGAAATCTATGTTAAAATAAATTAATATTTGTATATATTGTGTGTATATTTTAGTATCAATCCAGGTGGAAAAGTAAAATCTAATTAATTAAATAATGATTTCAAACAGCCTATGGAGGATAGTTGAGTCAAGGTGTGGGAGGTATATTACAAATAAACACAGTATCCCAAGCGGTATCAGCTCAGTTTATTTCACTAATTAAAGTGGACAGATACAATTGTTATAATTCTAGCACACAGAAAGACATATGAAGAAATGTTTTTATTCCTTTTTAAGCTTGAAAATGTATTGCGTTACATTCACATGCTTTTCTTAATGTAGATCTCGTCAAAGCGAATTATTGATGTCAAATACATTTTCTTTTTTTCTTAAGACAACCATTTTGGAAATAAGTCCTTTTTCTTGTTTAAATTTTGCAATACTTGTAATTTTCACAACCATGAATTCAGTATTCGCTCTTTTATACCGTGGCCATACAAAGAGAATGAAAAGTCAAATACATCACACAGCAACCAAGTATTAAAGGAGCAGACTATCGGCTAAGAGTACTGTATTCTCCTATTTACTTTGTATCTATAAGGGAAAATTTAAGAAAAACATCTCTGAAAGTTTATCTCGATTGAGGTAAATTAGAAAAACGAGCTCCTTTAACAATAGTTTGTACAAGAGTGCCTAAAGAAGGTCACGTGAATGTTTATTGAAGGTCACTGGATTGTTTATTTCCCGGGCAGTCACATAGCCACCAGGTCTTAAGGGGAGAGCATCCTGAGATTTTAGACCAAATTGGCCCTCAAACCAAAAATAAGCTTTTGCCATTATAAGTTACCCCATTGTGTTTGGTAAAAATAAATAAATAAATAAAATCTGAAAACTTCCATCCCGGTACCTAATTCCTTACATCGGGACGTAACTTTGCAATTCCATACATTTGTTAATAAACTATAAAAAATGCAGATCTACAAAACAATTTTTCAGATAAAAGAATTAAATTAAAATAAAATATAAAAATTGAATATAATATAAAATGAAAAAAAAGTAATACAGTAAAATAGGCTACCAATTCAAATACAGAATAAATATACAAATAATACTGGTATTCAGCATTAAAGTTAACTGGTATCCTGTTAATCCTCTACTCTGTGTTTGGTACACGGGCAGATACCTGTTTTAGGACTCTGTCCATTTTTAAACGCATCACGAAACCATCGGTTGTCATGTGCATCTGTCTTTAATGGCCACGCCCCCCTATGTAGCAAAATATCTGTAGCAAAGCAGTGTCAGAATACCAAAACTAAAACGCCATACATGCAGTGCATTGCTCTTAACTGTATTCATATGTAAATAAATAGAAAATGGTAAGTTTGTAATTTTTAACGAAGTCTTACTTACTGGGTCCCTTAGAGGTGTAAATCAGATGTATCTAACCTGAACAAGAAGCTAATGCGAGTTGATGGGTGACCTTTCACCTTCACCACTATGTCATTACGTAGTAAGAGGAAGTGTATTCTACACGGACATTTCACCGGAAGTGCATGTTCTGGAAGAGGTCTGTGTGTACGCGCCTGCCTGTCTAGCAGCAGCATAACTTAAAAACCAAAAACTGATTAAGTATACCAACTTCGTGTATAACTTCGACATTTACCAAGAATACAACTCGAAAAGTTTAAAAAAAGACTCCCCAACCCAATTTATCGTTTTCATGGACAATGTTTCGGAATTTTATTTTTGCTTAAAACGACTAACGATTTTGATTACATTGTCATATCGTTGTGTGTATATGTGTGTCTGTGTCGCTCTATGTGTATGTGTGTGCCTGTTTGTATGTTTATCTGTGTGTGTATTTATGACTCTTTGTTGTATGTGTGTGTGACCTCTGTGTGTAGGTCTGGGTAAGTGAGAGTACGTTTGTGTGTGACTTTCTGTGTGTGCAAGTGTGGTTATGTGAGTGTGTGTATGTGTGTATGTCTGTCTTTCCGTCTGTGTATCTGTTAACACCTTAAGACAAAAACGAAAGGTTATCTAAGCAATAAACGTTGTATATATGTTCAGGAACCTCGGAGAATAGTACAAGAAAATGTTCAACAAACACACCCTCCCCCAGACTACCCTTATATGGATCATTTTCCGCAAATGTTCATTTTCTCTGTAGCCGCTCTTACGATTTTGATTAAAATACCACGTGTTGATGACATTTACATTCCAAACGAAATCTATATATTGAATTCTATGGGAATGTCCTCAGAAGCGCTCTTCATTTTGGGTCACTTTTGTACAACTGGTAAGCTGAAGCGGTATACAAAATCCTATTCTACAAAAGCTGTAGGTTCATTTAGACTGGAGTTGTGCTCTACCAAAACCACGTTTCGGTAACTTTGTGCACTAAATAAATGATGCAGTGAAATTTAGGATTACCGGTAGTATTGATACTATTGTAGGAAAAGAAATATAAAATCTAACACAACGAATTATGAAAGTTAATGAGAAATTCAATCATAATGATCACCAAAAGCTGTGATAATGAGTTTGGTCGCTGTGATCAAGATAAGAATCTTACTTTTCAGTTCAAAATAACAATACTCGTGATTACTATCAGTGTCTTGCATCTGAACAGTCGCATACTTAGAGGAGCTTTCAAATGTTTTTGAGTACACTAACTTTCCCTAGGTTAAGCGTCACTTTATATCCCTTCCTCTCAGAATTGAGAAGGTTCAAAGTTCAACCCTTCCGATTTCTAGAGGAGTCTAGTAAAACATGATCAAGGAAGTAAGCAACAGGGTCGATATGACGTAACGCCCGGTAGGTATGCAACACACCTAAGGTGCAGGTAATGCGGGTAGGTCCTTAACTAACCAATTTCACCAGGAAAACTGCCATAGTCCACACGTACTATCTGTCACAAAACTAAATCCCCACCTTCAGTGAGACCTGCGTGAAGGGTCACCTAATACTCAGGCGTACCTAAACAGATGGTATGAGAATGAAACAAGTCATATGACGTGTGCTTCCCTTGCTGTTCGAGGGGATGGCAGCCATTGCCTCGGCTCGCAACTTTGAAAAGCCATATTTTAGCAATCACTCTAGATGAAAGCGTAAATATTGCAAATTCAACGTTACTACGTCTGCAGAAAATATGTTACTATAGGGTTCAGATTAAATACAGGACCGGAAGTTAAAAATTGTCAGTGTTGAGCTCTTTACTTACCAAACCAAGCTTAATGATCCACACCCAACTCCTGTGTTCAGTGTTATCCGAGAGCCTTAAAACAACCCAACGTGCACCCAGAGTGACCACATGAACCTGGATCTAATCCCGCCCACCGCATAATTTTTCTCCCCTTCCTTTCTGTTTTAACGGGAACGTCGTTATTTATATAACCTGAGCCAAATATATTATTATAGAATATTATCATAATGCTGAAATGCGATTGAAATTTTAGAACTGAAAGCTTTAGAGGATATGAATTACAATCACTGTAGACAACATAGGGAATACGCGTACTTCAACTGTCAATCATTCTTCTACAAATTAATATCTAATCTTTTCCTTTAAATAACCCACATTCAAAGTCATTTTTCTATAATGTCGACAGTTCCTATCATGTTAAAGAATTTATTTCCTCGTGTACTGGCAATGCTTCGTTAGCTTCCAATGGATATAAGATATAAGATTTAAGATATCTAGTTCATTTTAAAAATGCACGGAAAATAAAATGTTTCAGCCACAATAAAATAAAATAATTATTTTAGAAAATTAAATCCCCGGCATGATTACATTAATATATAGATTTTTATGCAGTAATACGACACAAGTATCACACTATGCGAGAATAACACTCAAAACATTCAAAGGAAAACGAATTTAGTATATCACATAGCATACGAAAGAAAATGGCGTATCACTGATCGCAAAAATAGATAGTTAAAAGAACTTGATGCCAGTGATTAAATAGTTAATGATGTATTAGACAGAATGCAATTCAGTTGTAGATTACCTCTCCGTGAAACCAGCTTTGGACCTAACAGCATTGTCTTTTCGCTTATTTCCAAGGACTACAAATGTTGTCATGTGCCCATTTACTCAATTTCTAGACGTGTGCCTTTATCCTGGGTATCAGTGTTCAGTGTGGATGGTAAGATCCTTAAGTTGTTTTTATTGACGACAAACAAAAATGAAACGATTAAAGTTATATAATAATATACGTTCTCGTTGATAGACATTTGAAAATACTGTTCTTCAAATTCACGTCCAACGTTAATATCATATGATACAGCGCGAATGCCCAACTGAAAAATTGCCAAGAGGTATAGGCGCTGGCCGTGGAATTCCGAACTTCAAGCTGCCGGGGGTTCGATCCCCACCTTTCGCATGTTTATTTTCGGAAATACAAAATTAACAACCTTGTTTAATTCTCTACAGTTTTTATCAGGAATGGAGAATCGGATGAAGGCACACTGCTAGAAATTGAGTTGAGTTGATGGGGACATGGCAACATTGTGTAGTGCCTGGAAATAAACGACATGGCAACCTTGCTAGGTGCAGAGGTTGCTTCCGCTGAAGTAGCATTCTGTTCTGTTTAATGTATCACTAAATACATCCCCTGACGTCCAGATCTTGTAACAATGCATTTTGTGAACATTAAAATGTATTTTACATTATTACGCGCTTATATATTTTAATATGGTGATAGTCTACGAAATTTATAGAGATGCCTTTCAAATGTGAATATTTAAAGGGAAATGTTAATTTCGGGAGGCATGATTGACAGTTGAGGTGCGTGTTCCCTGCTTATTTTCAGCAATTGCAATTAATATCTTATAAAGCATTCAACTTTAAAATTGCAATCGCACTGCAGTATTCATAGGATGGGGCAAAAGTTAGAACGTTATACGGAATAAAAATATGTAAAAAAATAGATTTCATTAGATTGTATAATGTTACATTTCACGCGGGTTATATAAATAATGATGTTCCCGTTAAGAAAGAAACAAAGAAACGGGAAATAAAATAAATCAAGAATATCGAGCGGGACTCGACCTATTCTTAGCCCACCACTGTGGTTTAAAATGAACACGCTGTAGCCAGTTGCGCTACAGGCAACATGCCTCGCTGATTAAACTCACGTCTCCATATGTAGCACCCCACACAGGAATCATTTTAGTTCTAGTCCACAATTTAATAAAACACAATGAGAACACCTTTTCTGCAGATGTACTGAACTTAAATTTGCAATGTTTGCCCGTTAATGAAGAAGGATTGCTGAAATATTGCTTTCTAGAACTGTGAAGTGAGTGAGCCGAGAGGAGACATGGCTGACACGTCCTTTGGACAGCAAGAGAAGCACATGACTAATTTAATTCTCATACCATCTATGCAAACACGCCTGAGGTTTAGGTGACCCTTCGCGCAGGTTTAGCTGAAGGTGTGTATTTACTTTTGTGAAAGATAGTACCTATTATTAAAGCCACAAATTGTAGCACCGCATCGTGTGTAGGAGTGTCAGTTATGCCGTGAGTGTGTCCGCCCAGATCGAGAGGCAAGTCATCAACACTCAACGAAACAGCCCCATGCACACGGTAAGGTGACTAAGAATTGTGGCTCTACTTCTTATGCTATACAATAGGCTACGATGGTTTTACAACTATAATTAGCAAGAACCAATATTTCTATAGAGATATCCCTTATTATCCCTTTCAGTTTTCCAATGCTTTGAATTTTCTCAAATAGATGTTATTCATACTTCTGTCCCAAATTGCAAACATAATGACATTTCAAAGAAATCACATACCAAACAGGTCATTAAGCTGCGTCTATCGCCTAAGCCTGATGCTTTGACTTATTCCCAGTCTCCCTATAAGGAACTGTGTAGTAAGACCATTTATGAGTACATCCATCTTGACTATCATTAGGTAGATCGAAAAAAGTCTGTTAGCACTATTTTATGCCAGAATGAGTGGAGAGAGGCATACGATGTTTCGTAACGCAAAGGATATAATTATTGGCTTAAATGTTTTGAGCAAACGCTGACCACTGAATATTCCAGTTTTGCAGCTATAAACTTAACAACAACAACAACAACAACAACAACAACAATAATAATAATAATAATAATAATAATAATAATAATAATAATAATAGTAGTAGTAATAATAATAATAATAATAATAATAATAATAATAATAATAATAATAATAATAATAATAATAATAATAATAATAATAATAATAATAATAATAATAATAATAATAATAATAATAATAATAATAATAATAATAATAATAATAATAATAATAATAATAATAATAATAATAATAATAATAATAATAATAATAATAATAATAATAATAATTCCAAGGACTATTGAGAGCAACCCGAACGAGACACACACTGGGGGAAAATTCTCACGCCGGAACTGGGGATCGAACCGGAGTACCCCGTGCCAGAGGCAGGCGTGGTAACAGTACTATAGGGTGGCAGTAATAAAGTTCACCACACTTGTAAAGGGAATTTGTGAACTGGTTTCATAAGTTGTGCTTTCCCCTCTTCTCCAATTTAGGTGAACAACTACATAACATATAAAGGATTTACGCTAAACTACTAGAGGAATTACGCAGTGCAACAATAGAACTGGACAACACTGAAATACTGGCATCAATTCAACGCAAGCTCCACAGAATAGAGAACAAACCGTCGACCACTACACATGAAGCATGTACGCAGACCTCACCACCTCCACTTCCACTCACCAGAGAGCAGCACCGCGAGCAACAAACTCACCAGCCAGCCACAAACGCTGCAACCCATTATCACCACACTGACACTCTTCAACCACGTAAACTGACACCAGAGCAAATTTCACTCGTCCAGAGGAGAGGCTACTTCAGCCACACAGGACATCCATGTGTCAACAAGTGCCGGACCATGCTCTGTAGCGGCACCGGACTAACACATGCGGACATCCTGCCCTATATCAGCGGCCCCTCGAAGCCACCAACAGTCTTCCCAAGGAAACACAAAAATGAACACCCAACTCAAATAAAGAACTTCACCTTTAACTCCCCCTCAACACTCTCTCTTACTTCTCTTACCCACCTTCACCTTTAACCCCACGGTCATGGCCAGTGCCTCGTGTAATGGCCATGTCCTGGACCCTACCTTTTCGCGCTCCCGCTATGTGCGGCAGCTTGTATCCTAACATATACTAACGGAGGTGCTGACGCGGTACTCCAACAACCCTTCCTTTGAATCCTACCAACTTCTCACCCATGAACATTAATAATAATAATAATAATAATAATAATAATAATAATAATAATAATAATAATAATAATAATAATAATAATAATAATAATAATAATAATAATAATAATAATAATAATAATAATAATAATAATAATAATAATAATAATAATAATAATAATAATAATAATAATAATAATAATAATAATAATAATAATAATAATAATAATAATAATAATAATAATAATAATAATAATAATAATAATAATAATAATAATAATAATAATAATAATAATAATAATAATAATAATAATAATAATAATAATAATAATAATAATAATAATAATAATAATAATAATAATAATAATAATAATAATAATAATAATAATAATAATAATAATAATAAAAAAAAACAACAACAACAAAAAAAAACACTTCAATGTCCTTGTCGTAGACTTATTGCACGTAAAGGAATCTCAGGCTGATACAAGGACATTTGAGCAAACATTAAGTGGTCCTTACGTCCAATATTGTATGTGCTGCTGAGACCCATTGCCGTTAATCCTAGCGTTACGAAGTCTTGTTCTATGACCTAGATTACCAAGAGAGGGGCGGGAGGGGGGAGGGTGCATTCAGCGACCACCACTAGTAACAAAATGGCTGAGCAATTTGTAATACCAATTTATTTTAAAAACGGACGTGATCATCACTGGTAAAGTATTTCAGCAATTTTTACAACAAATTTACTTTAAAATTGGGTATTATATCTTGTCATGTTTATAAAGTTAATATTTAATATTGTTTAACTATTCCTTTCCACATTTTTAAATGAATCACATTATACCGACAGGACAGTACTTAATGGCTTCCTTGACATCTCATTATTTCTCAAAGGGACCAACTACGAAAAATTTGAAGCAAATATGCAATTCGGTAACAGAAACAGAGATTGACAATAACTATTAGCTGTATGTATTTAATCAAAAAATTAAAAGGAAAAATTTGAAAAGTTACAGAAGGTGGGCATGATGTAATGCGAGGGTAAAAGCATCCAGAAATAAAGCCCAAATTTTTCTCAGGTCGCTACTGTAGCAATGGTGCAAGCAGGCGTTAGTATATGTGATTAAAACTGCTGCCAAACCATAAACTAATGAGCGAAGGCAAGAATGGATCAAAGCTGCAAGTGATAAACAGTAAACGAGTGATTCAATTTTCCCTCCGATAAAGTCCTTTAAATTTTAGAATGCAGGCTAGCGCAAGGATATGGACACGACTAGAGGAATTATGACGCTGTTTCATCTAGCTCAGCTATGCAACACCTTGGCTCTTATGTTCTAATGACGTCACCTTTTTGCTGTGATTTACCTGCTTCCATTTGTGCATCAAGCAGTGGCGTAGCCAAGGTTTTGTGAGCCCCCAGAAAATAAACATTGGGGCCGTATTTATTTATAAAGCTTAAAAATGGAGGGATTAAAATATTAGATATTTACTCACATAGAATGGGTGTTAAAATAAAACTCCCTGATTACCAACACTAATGATTATTTTTCCAAATAAACAATATACACTTGCTAAACGCATATGCCTATAGGTGGCACAAAATCGTCACCTGTCAATATTCTGGATAACTTGAGTATTAACGCAAGTAAACTTCTATTTGTGGTACCTCACATATCGTTCACAAGCAATAGAACAACATATATTGCTTAATGTTTATTCCTTATTACCAAATTCTAAAATAATTCAATTTATTTGCCAATCGACTTCATTTTCGCATAGGTACTAGTCGTGCTTACTATGTAGTTCGTTCGGCTTTTATAACAACTACTGAATAAAATTCCGTGCTTTAATGAATGTATCTGTATGATTCTGAATTGAGAGCATGCACACTTGGAAGTAAGCTTGTTTTACACTTTTAAGCAATAAAGCATAGGGGATGCTCACATGGTAGACATGTCATCAATGAACTGCATCTGTTCCTGCGTTTCTTCCTAGCGATTGTTTGCATTGTTGAATTGAATATAAAATATCATTTAAAAAAAAGAACTTTAGGGCAGTCTGGAAGACCCTAAGGTTCGGGGGCCCCTGCGTTACGTAGTTAGGTATGTAGGTGGGTAGGTAGGTAGGTAGGTGGGTAGGTAGCTAGGTAGGTTGGTAGGTAGGTACGTGGGTAGATGGGTAGGTAGGCAGGCAGGTAGGTGGGTAGGTTGGTAGGTAGGTAGCTGGGTAGATTGGTAGGTAGGTAGGCAGGTAGGTGGGTAGGTTGGTAGGTAGGTACGTGGGTAGATGGGTAGGTAGGTAGACAGGTAGGTGGGTAGGTAGCTGGGTAGGTGGGTGGGTAGGTAGTTAGATAAGTAGGTAGGTGGGTAGGTTGGTAGGTAGGTAGGTACGTAGGTCGGTAGGTAGGTATGTGGGTAGGTTGATAGGTAGGTGGATAGGTAGGTATGTGGGTAGGTTGATAGGTGGATAGGTAGGTAGGTAGGCAGGTAGGTGGGTAGGTAGGTATCTGGGTAGGTTGATAGGTAGGTGGATAGGTAGGTGGATAGGTAGGTATGTGGGTAGGTTGATAGGTAGGTGGGTAGGTAGGTATGTGGGTAGGTAGGTGGGTAGGTAGGTATCTGGGTAGGTTTGTAGGTACATAGGTAGGTACGTGGGTAGGTGGGTAGGTAGTTAGGTAAGTAGGTAGGTAGGTAGATGGGTAGGTTGGTAGGTAGGTAGTTAGGTGGTTAGGTAGGTAGGTAGATGGGTAGGTAGGTGGGTAGGTGGATAGGTGGGTAGGTTAGTAGGTAGGTGGGTAGGTAGGTGGGTGGGCGGGTAGGTAGGTGGGTAGATAGGTAGCTCGGTAGGTACGTACGTCTGGCGCAAAAACTGATCAGCTCTGCCCAGAAATAGGTTTAGAGTAGTCATGCACGTTTTCGACAAACTGGGTAACCTACTGTCACGTATCTGGTCGCGAGGAGACGATTTTGGCAGGGCGCTGCAATTTTATGCCAAATTACCTCTTTAAGAGGGACCCTGCTCCTTTTTGTCAGTTGTGTGGTGAAGGTCTGTCGGTCTGTCATTTTTTCGGACATTGCGTTTCTTTAGCACATCTTCCGCAACCTCTGAAAATGCCGGTCAGCCCCGAAGAGATCCTGCAGATGTTAACCGGGTGTTCCCTTGTAAATGTACCCAGGAACTTCAGGAATCAGTGTACACTTCGCAGGTAACCCTCTTCAGGTATAATATCACACCGTATCGGGGGTAGAGCCTGATGTGAAAATAATCTTGAGGACAGAGCTTAATCTCTTGAAAATATACGGCTAAAGGCCCATTCTTATGGAGAAGAAGTTCAAGCTCTGGTCAATGAGATCCAATTCTACCTTTGTTCCATTGTCGAATAACAATGTTTATTACGATTGGGTAAGTTCTCAACCACAAGTCTCCACAAAGCTGATAATAACACGATTGAATCAGTTTGCCCTTTTCCTTTACTGCCAGGCTAACTCATCTTACCACAGCTTTATCTTGTCCCTTTTTAACTGTTGTTCTGGCAATTCGGACTGAATATTTCTGCATTGTCTCCTTCATGGAAGAAGGTCCCTTTTCAGTACTAACATTTGGTTCGAGAACTTCAGATCAATTGGAAATGGAGGTCGGCAACGATGAATATCGCCCATCCCAGTCCTACTCAGAAGATTCCTCAGAAGAGGAGGATCTCTGAACAGAGATTCGTGGACTTCGCTTTCCTCTTCATGTTTTATTTTGAGAGCAGACTCTTCTTACTTTCAGGAAGTCGGTTCTATCATAGCTGGTCCTGAACGTTATCGCTGACTCATCTGTTAAGGGCATACGCATGTTTTTCGTTGAGGTATAAGGTTTCATTGATTTTACTGAATCGTTCTTTTCAGTATTGGGCTTGAATTTGATGTAGAAGTATGAGATAATATCGAAGGCTTTGGATATGTGTAACCACGAGAGTCTTTTCCGCAATGGTGGTACCTTTATTATCGCTGATCTGATTACCAACTCGGTACCAGTTTAGCTACAACTGAGCTTTATGTATACTGGACGGCGGGACAGAGTGTTGGCGTATATGCGGGAGTTTCCGGTCTTCCGAGTTGCTGACCGTGCCTCTAACCCGAATCTCTTTTATAGCTCTTTCCTCTGTAGCATGTGGGCAGTCTCGGAAATTTGATGGATATTCACGTTGCAGGTAGCACAGCTGGGAGCTGACGTTGAAGGAACATCTACCAGATCAAGGGTAAGCAGCAGCGGATACGATTTCACCTCTTTGTTTGCGCTGAATCCGAAATATAGGTACAAAACCTTGATCTTAAAGGTTTTTATGAATTACCTTGTTGGACATACTGTCCAATTCATGGGAGTTTGCTGCAGCACGGGATGAATTCAAGAGCTTCTGGGTTTCAAGACGTACATACGTGTGCCTAACATATCTGCTCTAACTATTGTCCCTGCCTAGGATGCTGAATATGCTTCAACCGTAGGTGTGCCATTGTGTGTTCTGGTTCGTGTGTTGAGTGGACGAACTATTTTATCCAGACCCTTTTGAGTAGCAAATGAGCTCACCGATTTAAACCTTCTACTTGCCTCTTATACAGAGAAGACTAATTTGCGAGATTCACAAAAATTACTTATTCCTTTTGCCACATTTTAAAGTGATTTGTTTGTTTCTTTATGTTGTGCTATGCTGATGCAATTCCCTCCGTTGCGAAAGTTTTCTCACATCCTGGGTATCACCTCGACGTAGATTATAGTGCTGAACCGGACCTTGCTCACCATAGGTCCTCTCCTTCTAATGTATAGGTAGAGTGAACCAATCGCCTTCAAGAAGGCAAAGGATCATGCAATGGTGCCTACCTAGGACTTTTTTCAGTCGACAAGTAGACAGTCCTACATGTTGCTCAGTTGCTGAAAACTACGAGATATTCAGTCACACCCTGAAACTGCTCGCCACAGCCACGTGCAACGAATTCCTCAGATTATGTTCAGCGAGGTACCAGGTAGCCTTCAGATACGCTTTAAACCATAGTAATGGGGGTTTGGCATATACTCTCTCGCCTCTTAGAGGAACCCAGTAGAGAGCGTGGCTGTGGACCTCGGGAACGCCAATTGCGTACTTACCGTAGTAGATCCCTGGGGGATAATCAGTTTGAGATATCCTGTTTACATTCTTAATGCACTTCCCACAGCTTTATTTATCTTCAACAGAACTGTATATTTAGAATCAACTTTTACATTTGTTTTTCAGGCTGCATTGACGTTAAAATACACACACCACTCACACATATTAATTTATTTTCGTTCATCAGGAGCCAAGCTATAAAACTGAAATTTAACTCAAATAGTATTACAGAAAATTTTAAATAATTAAAGACTGACAAGTTCGGGCTATTAAAAAAAGAAAGAATTTACGGATTTACTGGGGCTTTTTCCAAGTCAATGTATTGTGTCACTCATTGCGACTCATGAAATCCCATGTTTAGTGAGTTAAGGGGTTTGCGGTTCCCCTTTTCAAGGTTTTCACCAATACTGTTCAAATCAATTTCACCTGTATAAATTTTTGATGCCTCTGTTTGCTTTTTAATAAAACTACATTTGGAAATACTGTCACTGCTAATTTTCTGGGATTTATCTGTTGATCTTGAAGTGACAATGTTATTGCAATTCTCACGTGAAGAGGATTTGCTCACCTTGCCATGATAATTCCATGGTAAAAGTGACATAACTGTGGTCGCAATTTTACGACACTAATGCTCAAAAATATTGTCAGATTTTAACACGCTATGTGGGTCACTGTGAGAATTATGGGAGGAGGAATGGGTTCCTTCCGTAGCGGGAAGGTTGTCCAGAATCCCTTCTTCTTGTTCCTGGGAAGAGGAAGACGTGTTGATGTCACCATGAGGACTTATAGAGGAACCTTTCTTCTGAAGTGATTCAGATCTGTTGGTTGTAGGTGCTGAAATATTTACAAAAATTATCGTTATTGAAGTTTTGTTCAAACCCCCCCACCCCCCCCCAAAAAAAAAAAAGAAAAAAAAAAAAGAAACAACGCTATCAATAATTTTAACATAAAGAAGTTCCAGTGTGACTGTGTGTAAACTTTATACTGATACTTTAATAAGTAGCTTAAAACGAGGATAATAAATCAATCTCAAATCATATGATATAATAACACATTATTAAGCAGGTGTATAACAACAAAGGAATGGTTTATACTTTAGTAATTTAACAAGGTTGAAAAATATAAAGTGTGAATTCTATACCTGTATAGAGAACTTATTAACAGAGAACTGATTTATTCCTAATAAATACCCTGAAGAAAAACGAGAGGGTATTGCATGGTTAGGAACTCATGCCTGAAAATCATGCTTCAGAAATGGCACCCCTTGGCACTAATGTAACTAGTGGGGCAATATGCACGGTTTTGAACATATTATATTGGAATCCAAAGGGACAGGCATATGGAGAAAAATATTTGTAACTGAAAAATGGTTTAAAGCTAGGATAAGTGGTTTGTTCTGTAAAGAGGTAAAGAAATTAAGTCAGTTTTTAGAACAACTAAACGGAAACAGTGAAAAGAGAGGACACAAGTAGTTACTTAGAGTGGTGGGTAGCTGTTAATTAACAAAATGATGTGGTGCACTCACATGAATTTCTCTACTTCTGTACAAACTAATGTTACAAACGTCTATCATTCTAGGTGCTTAATGAAATCGAGATAAACATTTTCTGAAAATATGTTGTTGCTAATTGCCCTGTAGCTGCAAGTGGAAAATCAGTAGGTTTTAAGCAGTGGCGTGCAGTGGTCACAACAATTACCCCAGTTATATAGGCTGCGGAACTGAAATTTCATCCTATACTTTAAAATAAGTAATCCTTATTCCCAAATGGTGAGGTTATAAATACTAGAGTTATTTGTTATCCTAAATAATTTTCTGATATCCACCATACCCTTAGCTCATTATAACCCATATAAATATATAAAAATCGTCTCTTTTGGATATTGTATTACACAGTCACTCGCATTCATTTTCAATGAATTCACCTGTCACATTTACTAAATACTTTAACAGAAACACGTATAAAACAATGCACTCTTCGCTTTTTAGTTTCCACTGGGCTCAAACGAACTTTAAAACTTGTGGCAACAACACTATATAAGTCTGATCTGATCTGCGTGATGACCAACTTTTATTTTCCCCTATTTATTTCCATTTTGTTAATGGGGATCACTTTCGTAAACAAAAAAAAAAAAAAAAAAAAAAAAAAAAAAAAAAAAAAAAAAAAAAAAAAGCATTTAATGCAATTCTTTACTAACATTTTTTAATTTTAGTTAATAATTTTAAATATATGCGCTTTTCATATGGTTTGCATTATTGTACTATGTCCTATAAAAAGACACCATTATGGTAGGGTTGCTAGGCTTGCGTGTACCGCTATCTCACATTCAAGCTTTCCATATCCATATGTAACCGATCGACCAGGCTCTGCTCTATGACGTCAAATCCTAGCTAGCTGCAATGAAACTGAACTAACCAATCAAATACACACTTGTCTGCTGTCGGTTGGCAGCCAGATCTACGCTAGCTCGGGCTCTATACAAGAAACGCATGCGCCAATACAGCACTCGCAGGCAAGCTGGTATTGTAAGGAGTATTCCTTTGGAACAAGCCCAGTCGCCAAGAGCAACAGCCACCTAATGGCGGGGCGGGAGTTTGAATTTTAAGTACCTAATGTTCAAGTTCCATGTGCGCATTTGATTGAGATATGACAATAAATCAGTTTACCCAGCAGTGCAGGGGTAGCTGGGGTTGAATGCACGCCATTTGATTTAAACGATAACCAAATTATTTAAGACGCTCAGTTGGATGCTATGTCATGACTTTGAACCTCCATTCATGGTCAAGAAGTAAAATCGGATAAATATTTCACATTTGAAGAAGTGAAGTATAGGAACATTCAGACTCATAACAAGAAATGCTTCATTCCACCTAAGAACTCATTTGGCGTAACTTGTAAGTTTTAACGAGATGTACATTTTTGTAGAGTATGTTACAGTTTACCAGTTATACAAAAATGTCCAGAATAAATAGTACTGCTGAAGATATTCCAAGAAAATTCGAGATGCACATTTCATTTGACATGAAAATGACACAAATATATTATATTTTCAATGGAAAACTGAAGCTGTTAACAGTAAAGCAACAAAAATCTTAAATACAACGAGCATATGATGGGTACATCAAGAAATTAGTTCGCCTATAGTTAGAAGAACTTGCAGCAAATACTAATATAAGTGAAGCTTTTAGTGTCTAAATAATTGTTATATTTAAGATATGGTATTTTATTAAATATAACGGTAGTTTAAAAATTTTTACGAAAATCAGAATTTTTGAAAAATATTTTATTTCAAGGGTAGTGTGGGATGAGATTCTTTTATTGAAAATCTTCATGCCGCATTCTTGAAGGATGCTGCACTTAATTACCATGTTTATTGGTTTGTTATTTAAGTGACTTTTCAGTTGGATGCAGGGGACCACAAAACGTGCACATCCAATGAAATCTCTGTATCGAATTTTTGGTTTGGAATGCAACACCTTCCATACCTACTACGTGCGTGGTTAAGGAAGATAAGTGTATGTTTTTAAATTTTCATATTTGTTTCCTCTGCCGCATTCCGGAATTCATTTCATTTCCCATTATGTCCATCTTGGCTAACATTTGTTTGATCAACTGTTCCATATCGTGCTTTTCGTCGCACTCCGGACACCAATTGTGATTACTTTACTTTTTTTAACTATTTCTTTATTTTTTATTAAAACATCGGAGCGACACTAAGCAAAAGCAATGTTGAAGAACAACAAATACTACAGAAAGAAAAGCTGGCTGATAAAGCCATGTGAATGTACTACGCATTTATGTTTCAAACATATAGAAAATTGTACGAATTGTTCGTCAAAGCGGGAGTAGTGAAAGAAATGTGATTGTGTTTTAGAAAAATGAGTAGAAAAACCGTGTGAATGTTATATGTTGCACTTATATTTCAAGTGTATGGAAAAATGTATGGATTGTTTGCAGAAGAGGGAGTAGTATGTTAGGTAAAAGAAAAGGGAGTAGAGAAAACCATGTGAACGTAATACATTGCGTGGTAAAATGGATTGCATAAAAACCTCCGCCATGAAAAAAATTAGATATGTCACTTTTCATGGCGATTGGTCAACCTGATTTGGAATTTAATCACTCTTCAACATAAGATATGTATAGGCCTTGGTATGTATGAAGTTGATAAGCCATAGGGAATAACATGTGAATTGTTACGTAAAACAAAAGTGAGTAGAGAAGGTAGTATGAATGTAATACATTGTATTTGTTTTAAACATATAGCAAATTGTATGAATTGTATGTTGAAGGGCAAAGAGAGGATACATGAATGCGCTACGTAAAAGAAAATCGAGTAGAAAATCATTTGAAAGTAATATATTGTGTAGTAAAATTGTTACCATAAAAGCTCTCCATTAAAAAAATACATATACGTGCCGAATTTTGCGGTGATCGGTTAAGTGGTTTTCGAGATTAACAGTTAGATATATACAAACATTCAATTTGTATAGATGATATGAATTGTTTGTAGAAGAGTGAGTGTAGAAAGATATGTGAAGGTGTTACCTAAAAGTGAGTAGAGTAAACACTGTGAACGTAACATGCAGCTTTTCTATATCAAACATGCACAAAATTGTATGACTTATTTCTAGAAGAGTAAGTAGAGCAACAGTTGTGAGTGTGTTACCCAAAAGCAAGTAGAGAAAACAGTATGAATGTAATACGGAGCATTTCTATTTCAAACATGCACGAAATTGTATGACTTATTTGTAGGAGAGTGAGTAGAGAGAGATGTGAATGTGTTACCTAAGAGTGAGTACAGAAAAAAGTGTGAATGTAATAGCATTTCTACTTAAAACATACAGAACATGGTATGACTAATTTTGAAATTGGGGATAAAGGTGTTTTTTGCTGCAAAATCACGTTTTTTATGGAAAATTGTTTATAGAACGATGAGTAGAGGATGAGATGTAAATGTGATTCCTAAAAGTAAGTAGAAAAACCACTGTGAATGTAATATGCAGCATCTCTATTTCAAACATACAGAACATTGCATGACTTACTTGTAGAAGAGTGAATAGAGAAAGAGATGTGAACGTGTTACCAAATAGTGAAATCAGAAAACAGTGTGAATGTAATAGCATTTCTATTTAAAACATACAGAACATGGTATGACTAATTTTAAAAGTGGGGATAAAAGTGTTTTTCGGTGCAAAATCTCGATTTTTATGGAAAATTGTTTACAGAAGAGTGAGTAGAGACAGTGATGTGAATGTGATACCTAAAAGTAAGAGGAGAAAACAGTGTGAATGTAATATGCAACATCTTTATTTCAAACATACAGAAAATTGCATGACTTATTTGTAGAAGAGTGAGTAGAGAAAGAGATGTGAATGTGTTACCTAATAGTGAGAGGAGAAAACAGTGTGAATGAAAAAGCATTTCTATTTAAAACACACAGAACATGGTATGACTAATTTTAAAAGTGGGGATAAAAGTGTTTTTTGGTGCAAAATCACCTTATTTATGGAAAATTATTTATAGAAGGGTGAGTAGAGAAGGAGATGTAAATGTGATACTTAAAAGTAAGTAGAAAAACCACTGTGAATGTAATATGCAGCATCTCTATTTCAAACATACAGAAAATTGTATGACTTATTTGTAGAAGAGTGAGTAGAGAAAGAGGTGTGAATGTATCACCTAATAGTGAGAGGAGAAAACAGTGTGAATGTAATAGCACTTCTGTTTCAAACATACAGCACATGGTTTGACTTATTTTAAAAGTGGGGATAAAAGTGTTGTTTGGTGCAAAATCACGTTTTTTATGGAAAATTGTTTATAGAAGAGTGAGTAGAGAAAGAGAAGTGAATGTGTTACCTAAAAGTGAGTAAAGAAACCGCTGTGAATGTAATATGCAACATCTCTCTTTCAAACATACAGAAAATTGCATGACTTATTTGTAGAAGAGTGAGTAGAGAAAGAGATGTGAATGTATCACCTAATAGTGAGATGAGAAGACAGCGTGAATATAATAGCACTTCTGTTTAAAACATACAGAACATGGTTTGACTTATTTTAAAAGTGGGGATAAAGGTGTCTTTTGTCAAAGTCGCGTATTTTATGGAAAATTGTTTACAGAAGAGTGAGTAGAGACAGAGATGTGAATGTGTTAGCTAAAAGTGAGAGGAGAAAACAGTGTGAATGTAATAGCACTTCTGTTTCAAACATACAGAACATGGTATGACTTATTTTAAAAGTGGGGATAAAGGTGTTTTTTGTGCAAAATCGCGTTTTTTATGGAAAGTTGCTTATAGAAGACTGAGTAGAGATGGAGTTGTGAATGTGTTACCTGAAACTGAGTAGAGAAAACACTGAATGCAATATGCATGTATACAAAAATTTAACCAAATCTTTAGAGCCGTTTCTGAAATACGGGGAATATATATACAAGGATTGCACTGTAGAAGCGGGAATAAAAAGATGTTATTTTTTTATGTAAAATCGCGTTATTTTCGGGAATTACACCTATATAGATGAACTTAAAAAGCAAAACTCTATGTGAATACAAAATTTGATCGAAATCGTTAGAGCCGTTTCCAAGTTGCGCGGAATAAATAAATAAATAAATAAATAAATAAATAAATAAATAAATAAATAAATAAATAAATAAATAAATAAATAAATAAATAAATAAATAAATAAATAAATAAATAAATAAATAAATAAATAAATAAATAAATAAATAAATAAATAAATAAATAAATAAATAAACAAACAAACAAACAAACAAACAAACAAACAAACAAACAAACAAACAAACAAACAAACAAACAAACAAACAAACAAACAAACAAACAAACAAACAAACAAACAAACAAACAAACAAACAAACAAACAAACAAACAAACAAACAAACAAACAAACAAACAAACAAACAAACAAACAAACAAACAAACAAACAAACAAACAAACAAACAAACAAACAAACAAACAAACAAACAAACAAACAAACAAACAAACAAACAAACAAACAAACAAACAAACAAACAAACAAACAAACAAACAAACAAACAAACAAACAAACAAACAAACAAACAAACAAACAAACAAACAAACAAACAAACAAACAAACAAACAAACAAACAAACAAACAAACAAACAAACAAACAAACAAACAAAAAAACAAACAAACAAACAAACAAGCAAACAAACAAACAAACAAACAAACAAACAAACAAACAAACAAACAAACAAACAAACAAACAAACAAACAAACAAACAAACAAACAAACAAACAAACAAACAAACAAACAAACAAACAAACAAACAAACAAACAAACAAACAAACAAACAAACAAACAAACAAACAAACAAACAAACAAACAAACAAACAAACAAACAAACAAACAAACAAACAAACAAACAAACAAACAAACAAACAAACAAATAAACAAATAAACAAATAAACAAATAAACAAATAAATAAATAAATAAATTAAATAAATAAATAAATAAATAAATAAATAAATAAATAAATAAATAAATATATACACACAAGAATTGCTCGTTTAAATATATAAGATTAAAATGAAAGTGTTAAAATTTAGTGCCATTAATTTTTATGAAATTTTGTGCAAATGGATATTTTCTGGCTGGTACTCATTATATTCACCTATTTGTTTGAAATGCTGTAAAATCACTTTTAAGGGTGTGTTGGACATTTAGTGGGCCACATTTTATCGTGCATGTATAATAGAACAATTAGATTCTTGAACCTATTTGTCAAATATTCGCGTTCATTATTGAACGTAATTATACATATGTTAAATATTAATGGAGCTAATGATACGTTATCAGGATATGGAATTCATCTGTTTCACTGATGTAATTCTCAGCAGTGACATTATGTTATATTACAACACCTTGTGGCGGCGACGGTGACTGCTAGGTTAGGTTGGGTTATATTCCGCCGTTAACTCCGATGGTCATATCGGCTGCTTCCCCTATGGAACATATTGTTCCAACTGCAATGGTGGTGTTGCTCGATTAACGGTGAGTTAGAGAAAACTCCCCAACCACCAGCCGGGAATCGAATCTGCGATCCTGTGCACAGTAAGCAGGTGCTCTATTGACTGAGCTAACATTGTGTTATTCACTGATGTCATTTATCCATTTCCACACGACGTTTTATTTGTAGTGTTTAACGCCCACTTTTACTACATACGGCACTGCGGGCGGGGACACTGATGGAATGAAGATGGAGCACCGGTGGAATGGCGGGGGAAACCGGAGAACCGAAGGATCCCCGCCCCAACGCCGCTTCGTCCACCACAAATCCCACATGCGGTTGCCTGGGATCGAACTCGGGCCGCTTTGGTGAAAAGCAAATGGTCTAATCACTCGGCTACGGTGTGGTCCACGACATTTGTGAACCTCCATTGAATGGCATAAAATTAATATCACTTGAGGATTATCAACCTTGATTTCCTAGCAGAGGGTGTGTGTTGTAAGTTTAAGGGTGCTCAGCTTTCTGGTCATCAGCTCCCTTAAAAAACAGTTCATGGCAATAGCCGGGCATAAATTTCAATAAAAATTAAAATTACTACTAAAGAAACAAAATATATAAATAGACAAGACAGTAGCAAAAGCCAAAATTGAAACAAAGCTATAAGTATGTACAAAGAGTATAAACATTAGGAATATAAAGCTTCAAATCCTCAAAAACATGCTGCACTCCGCTAAAAACCTAATAAATCTTTTGCCGTCCGCCAAGACCTCTGCAAGTCTGGCAGAGAGTCTCGAAGGTGCGCTAGAGAGGAACACTCTAGCAGTACGTGACAGATTGACAAAAGGTTGTCGCATAGCGGACAAAGAGGAGCAGGGTCCTTTTTAAATAGGTAACCATGCGAAAAATTGCAGGGGCCGAACATTATTATCGAAGAGGCGTGTATTGTTGATATAATGGTGATTGATTTGAATGCACGAAATATGGAATATGAATAACTAATCCAATTATTGCATGTAGTGGAGAGGACACCATTAGAATTACTGCTAAAAGTTCAAGGAGTCTGAATGAAATATCACATTACAGGTTTCTTCAATGGTGAAAGGAAATAAACATACAAACTAATTATTAGCGAGAATGTGCAGTTAGCATATTTTGGAAATGAAGCCAAAACGTGGATATCTTGAACATGGTGGCAAATTACTCTATGAACAAACTGTGCCCCAAAGTCAAGGACAACAAAGAGATTACTGAACACTATCCACATTCTTGAAACGGATGTCTGAAGGTTACCATTGTTACGCTTTTTCCATCGTTGTGTTATTCTCATAGCCTTCTTTATATACGAGTTTTACTTGCCCTACTACGCAGAGGTCTTGTATTGTGCTCAAATATTCTATATCGGAAATACATATTTTGGATCCCCCTGAATCTAAAAAAGAAAACAAGCATTTTTAGAAAAACGTGTGTGTATGTGTATGTGTGCGTGTGCGCGCGCGCGCGCGCGCGCGCGTGTGTGTGTGTGTGTGTGTGTGTGTGTGTGTGTGTGTGTGTGTGTGTGAACAAAGTCGAAAAGGCGATTAAATACGAAACTTGATATTCAAGTGGAGCATTCTAGGATGGGACACGAAGGTTTTCAAAAAGTACGCCCACAACAGGCTACACTTTATGTGGAAATGTTTTCAAAAGTTTTTATTTTCTTAAAAATGATCCTAAAGGTTTTCATTAAAATACCATATACCTATTTAAGTTCTTATGACACATGAAACGCATATCTCAACTTTTCTGGGAATACCTTCTGAAGTTCTCTTTATTCTAAATTAGCATTGCATAACTGGTAAATCGTAAGAGACAAGACAAATATCTTACAATACAAAATATGTAGATCTTAGTAAAACACACGATGTGTCCCTTACAATAATTTTTATGGAGCGTACTAATTCCGAGAAAGCCTTGTTATTGGTTTGAATTTTCTAATAACTATACTTTGTCCAATAGAAATAGATTATTTGTTTTCTTATCTCTTAACCATGCAAAGGGAATGGAGTTTCCAAACCATCGCATTGTAAGCAACTCTTAAAATATATGAGCCACTGAAAAGGTGCTATATTCCGATATTCCCATTATATCTTCAAGAAAATTAACAATTCGGTAATTTCAGCAAATATCACTTTTTAGTGATTATAAAATACAATCCAACGTTTCGTGGGACTTCTTTCACTGCTCCACAGTGAACATTCTGGCTAGGCTTAAACAGAAAAGTACTTTAATTCCAATGATTTTGATTTCTTTCTTCGTTGATGTCATTCCGTTCTTCATAATTGGATAAGTATTTCCGTTACAGTTGCAATTTCATAAGCTTTCCTTACATATGTAACCATTAATATTCTGTGGTAGACGCAAACTTTAATGGCGGCTGATAGCTGACTATTACTATTCTCTTTCCTGTTGGGCTAATAGATTTTGTGGGTGTAAATGATATTTATATTAGCGGCTTTACAGCGTGATTTCACATTGTATTTAACTAGGTATACAATATCGCAAGGCGTGGCACGCCTATGATTGGATGTTATATCGAGCCACCCGCCATTACATTTTGCGTCACCTATAAAATATTCTCTGTCCACTTGACTAAGAAAATCAAATTACTGAAGATTCCAAAGGCTCTTCAGCATTTTATCACAAGCTGGTTTTGTTGGTAATTAGCTATTAGAAAAAAGGAGAAGGGCACATTTTCAAACATGTACATTACTGCTGTGTAACACACACACACACACACACACACACACACACACACACACACACACACGCACACACACACACACACACACACACACACACACACACACACACACACACACACACACAAACACACACACAGACACACACACAGACACACACAGAACACCTCCTCACCCCTCACAACTGTCATATGCTGGGTGGTGCCCTAAACTTAGGCCTTGGACGTATCCTTCCAAAAATTTTTTCCAATCTATCATGTCATGTATATATTATCAGTGTCCACCGCCTGTGGTGCCGTATAGGATAAGAACTGGTCTTAAACGTCACAAAGAAAGTAAATGAATGAATGAGTGGATGAATGGGTGAATGAATGAATACATAAATAAATAATTCTGGCTTCTTATTAACATGCTTCTTAGTAGCTTGCATTCGGAAGGTCTGGGTTCGATTCCGGAGGAACCGGCCACTCTTTCTTGGCTGGTAGCTGATGGCTGGGTTAGATGATACATACAATGCCGGGAATTTTCCCACTCCAATTTCCTGTCATTTCATTCCCTTATTATCTTTCAGGGTTGAAGGATAGGGTGAACGGACGTTGCGCGAGGGAAACTGAGGTCGTGTTGACTTTGTCTCTTTGTCTGCCATGACGTTCAGTTTGGGGTAGGCCTTAAAGGGGTGAATAACGCTGTAGACGTTAGGGACCCCACTTTGTGTCCGAGTCTGCCATAAGGCATCTGGTCGCTCTTGGTATTCTTCGCTTTACCCCTTCCCCCTGGAGTTTCCAGAAGCACAAAAGGCACTATGCACCTAAGAGCCGAAATCCTCCTCTGATTCCTGATAGCCATAAGGTAAGAATGCAATAAATATTTAAGGTTGGACCTCCCTATTGTACTGTTGTTGCAGTAGGTAAGTTTACTTCTATAGCCAACAAACTCTCTGAAACTTGCCATCCCCTGAATTCCAAAACTTCTGCTCCACAACATTGCATCTTACGTTAGACCTCTGGCCTGCGAGGACAGACAAGATGCTAATATACCATTTGGGCTTCTTACTCGTTAGAGTTATTTAGAAATAGGTTGAGAAATGCCTTTGCAGTGAATTATTTCTTTGCATTCTATGATAAAATTTGTCTTTAGAATACTGTATGAATTTGTGTATACCCTGAAAGATTCACTGTCTCAAACGAGAATTTATAGAAGGATGTATAAGAGCAAGGCTTTCAAGAGGGCTCACTCTGATTTTGTTTTTTCCCCAGACAACTTCATCTATTCTTCCTGACGCCTTGACGACGAATTGGGGTTGTGGAAATGTTCTTTTTTATCAAAGTTGTTCTTTGTTGCAGATTCAGTTTCTTTAGACTCAAAGATATCTAAGAAAATTGGGCCATAGAGAACAGTGATTTCATGGCGCTGGATATCAATAATACGAATGCAAGGATATAACTTATGAGCATTACGTCACGAAATGTGCAGTGTGCTTCTATACAATGCTAAGAAAAGAAAACATTACCCATCGTTTCTAAAAAAATAAGTAATTTATCTCTTAAATCGCTTCATTGTTCTTATGTGCTGCTTCTCTCTTTCTTATAAGGCCTCTAGTAAGCTATATATGCAACACCCTGTAATGTTTACAGTTTTATGTTTAGTGCTAAGTGGAAACAAGTCGTTTAGTTATTTTCTGTCGTGAACCTCCGTTTTTCCAAGATAATATGTTTGATTACCAGTAAGCAAGGTGGCGCCGCGTTAACGTGTGCGACTCGCTTTCTGGAGGTCTCTGGTTCAAACTCCTGGGATCTATTAACCTCAACGAAGGCCTTCTCACGGTTTTCCTCATCGCAAGGTGAATGCTGAGTTGGATACTTCAATCAGCGCATTTTCCTCTTATCCCCTTAATCACTATATTTCATGCCCTTCTTCACCGCCATATCAGGTATAGTGGACACAGTTTATCGGCAGTCCCCAAGAGTTCAACATGGCCGACATTACACTAAACAGCTGACGAAAGAATTACAAAAAGCATTTCTGCCAACGTACATAATAAAGGCATTTCTAACCTCAAATATTACAGGGTTAAAGTAACATACTTTCAAACGATAATAATGCTTGAACATCGTTACAATACAACACAGATGAACCTACTCATCTTCGGTAAATCTTGTTCTGCAATAACACTTTTGGATAAAATAACTTCCGAGCACTAAATATCGTAATATAACAACGGTACTATAACTGCATACATTGCTCTAAAAGAATTCAAGACAAAACCACGCAAACGCGAGCAGTACGTCCACACTTTGATTCATTAATTAACACGGCGTCTAAACAGAATCTTGTTTTAAAATCTGTTGGTTGGCGTTTCTGCAACGCGTTCACAAACAACGACTTCTGTGGCAACATAACAGACGCAATAACACCAGCTATGGCCGTAGCTTTACCACTAACAGTTGGCGGCACTAATGCAACCTAACGGATGGAATATCACCAAATATAACCAGACTGCACCATAATGGGGGGAAATGTCAATGTTGTTTTTTGGGTTATCTCAATTAGCTGTGCCTACTATACTCGGCTGATCACCCATCCTGGATATGCAATGATCCTAAGTTTCCTTGCTCCACGGCAGGACACTGATATGCTAACCCTTATTATAGAACTTATACTACCAACGGGGGAGGGGGGGGTGCTACTTTGTGACCACCACTGGTAACAAAATGTTTCAGCAACTTTTAAAAAACATCTATTTTAATATTTTAAGGTCTATTATACCTTGTCATGTTTATAAAGGTATTATTTAACATTATCTATTTTGTTTAACCTTTACATCAAACCCATTATACCGACGGGAGGTATTCATGACCACTTCACGTTTCATTCTTTCTCAAAACGATCAACAATCAAAACATTAAAGAATTACGCAATTCATGGATAGAAATATAAGATTGACAATAAGGATTAAATGCATGCCTTTAAAAAAATTGAAAGACGATTTAAAAATTACAGAAGTTGAATATAAAGTACAATAGGAAAAAACAATAGAGCGCTATCTCAAGTTCACTTGTGACAACCACAAAGTTATAGCTAAATGACAGGGTGAAATACAGTACAGTGCAGGCTCACACCGGTGTCCTTTTTATTTCCAGGAAGTAAATGGAGACGTTACCCCTACCATCAATTTGTGTGAAGTTTCTCATGCAGATCCACGGCTAACGAGAAACACAGGCTAAGGCGGCGACGTAATTCTCCTAGACCAGTCATGACACAATGAAGTAAACGTACAATCGCCTAATACATCCATATTCTAAACAACCCCAAAAACTGCTCCTTGAACTCATACTAATCATACAGGTTTATCATGATGGTACAAAGTATTAGCCATATATCAGACTACGTACCTCCAACTCACGCCGTAGTTTTCTTTCTCGTTAGCCCCGCGCAGATGCTGACAAGGTCATTCGCCTCGTCTATAAATTCCTCATTACACGTGTCCTTACTAGTAACTATTCCATTGATACGCCACGTATTTGATGTTCACCAACAAGATTCAGCACTGCCTCAGATATCATCAGCCACGGAAGTTTATCTTATAAAATTCTAACTGGAATAACACTTTTTTCACCACCAACAAAAATAATACCAGACAAGTTCGAAGTCGATGGAACGGTGCAAGATCTGTTGAAAGGGCAGTGCGGAAGAAAGAAATTGGACCGATAACAATGAGCGTGCTCATGCAGTGATGCAGGCTTTTGTATGATAAACGTCATTGTTGGAAGTGTACAGTGATAGAAGGGGACAATTTGAGCGTGCACGGGTTTCAAGAATACCTGTTAGTGGTAAAAAAAATAGCGCTTTGGAGTAATGACAGTGGAAGCTTTTAAAAATTCCAGCCTAATCTATTAATATCATCATAATCATCATCATCATTATTATTATTATCTAAAAAAGGTACAGAAGGTTTTTTTAAAATCGTACTAAAATGCTTCTTGACAAAAAAGGGTTGAGCGAAGTATTAGGAAAATTTGATAGGGAGAGAATATGCAACTCTCTGTCCCTTTAATGACTCACCTTTAAAATATGTAATTTACCGAGTGTAAGTCATTAAAAATATACTAAATTTGCAACAAAGTGCCCAAAAATGTCATCTGTTACTATCATTCACTGAAATGTCACTAATATTGGTTCATATGAAAATGAAAACTCACGTAATTTTAAAATATTTGGAATTATTTAATTACCTGTAATCATCTGTAAGAACAGAGATATTCTGTAGTGAAAGAATTATAAAAAATCTTATGTTCTCACACGACTTTCTCTACTCATGTAATAACCGTTCTTCCAAACTGCTATTCCTATATCCTCTACTTGTTAGTTGAAATAAACATTTCCAGAAGTTATCTCGTTTGTTTCCTTGTAGGTACAAGGGAAATATGGGAATAAAGTAGACTTTGACCGATAGTCAAATATTTTATAGCTTTCAAATTCTGTTCTCTTGGCACGATTAACATATAAAAAATGAATAACGATATTGCATTTGACAGAAGTACAGGTTCTCCAAAACTCACACAATTAACAAGGCGTATCTCCGAAATGATGTATTCTACAAACAATTATTTGGACCTAAATTGTGGATTTTAGCAAGACCTACATTTATGTAGAGTAAGATTTAGTATATCTTATTACGGTTCACCAGTTATGCAGAAGTCATCCAGAGGAAATATTACTACATGGGCGATAGCCAGAAAATTCAAAATTTACTTTTCATTTGTTGTAAAAATATGTCAAAGATATGACATTTTAATCAAAATCGTTAGAGCAATTTTCAAGAAAATAAATAAATTTTCTAAAAATCTTCCATGTGAAGGGTAGTTTAGGCTGGAGCAATTTTGTTCAAAAGCTCGTGTCGCATCCTTTAAAGACATTAAACTTGAATACCAAGTTTGGTTTTTAACCGACTTGTCGTTTTGGAGTTATGCTGTACACAGGCTCACAGACACAAAGACAGTCACACACACACACACACACACACACACACACACACACACACACACACACACACACACACACACACACACACACACACACACACACACACACACACACACACACACACACACACACACACACACACACACACACACACACACACACACACACACACACACACACACACACACACACACACACACACACACACACCTTTTTCTAAAAACGACTTTTTTTGGAATCATGCGAGCTCAAAACATATATTACCGATGAAATCTCGAATTAGTATTTTTGTGTGGAATACAATAGTTCCTCTACTTCACTATACGTAGTAGAGAAAGTAAAAACCGATTGAGAAGCTACTGAGGTCATAATCTCTACTAAGTACCTTATATGGATGCTATATGTACTATTCTTTTTGACAATTTTGGCACGTTTGCTTACCTTCTAGGTGCAAAATTTAGCCTATTAGCTGATACTTTTCTGCATTACACATCTTTAGACCTCTATTAGCACTATAATTGCTCCTTAAGATGCTGTTTCTGAGCATTATGACACTTTCTAGGTTATTTCTCAAAATATTACTTTTGAAGTCTGTTAGTAATACTTGTTCTTAGATTCGTGACGTAAGTCCGGATATCTGTTAAAATTTTAACAGCGCACGGCAAGAGCGAGCGAGCAAGAGAGAGAGAGAGAGAGAGAGAGAGAGAGAGAGAGAGAGAGAGAGAGAGAGAGAGAGAGTGAGAGAGTGAGGGAGGGGTGATGGGGGAGAATGGGAGAGGAGAGAGAACATGCTTTCTTGTGCCATTTATTAATACTAAGTGCATCTCTTCGTTTATTTAATCTTCACTCTTAAGTGTTAAACATTCCATTAAAAAATAATCTGACGTGTTGCACTCACATGACTTTCTATACTCTTGTACTAACCATTCTTACAAACTCTAATCTTCGTGTTAGTTGAGATAAACATTTGTACAAATTATGTTATTGCTTATTTCCTTGCAGGTACAAGGGAAATATTAGAATACAGTAGACTTTGAGCGATAGTGTAATCTTTTAAAGCTTTGAGATCCCGTTCTCTTGGCACACTTAACATATGAAAAAATGAACAACGATGTTCCATTTCACGAAAGTTTTAAACTTTCCGAAATTGACACGAATAACAAGGAAATTCTCCAAAATGATTCAGTCTACAAAACAATTTATTTATACATAAATTGTGTATTTTAGCAAGATCTACATTTCTTGTATAGCATGAGTTAGTCTTCCTCTAACGGTTTACCAGTTATGCAAAAGTCGTCCAAAGTAAATTACGACTACAGGGGCTATAGCCAGAAAATTCAAAATATACATTACATTTGGAATAAAAATATCTCAAACATATGACACTTTAATCAAAATCGTTTGAGCCATTTTCAAGAAAATAAAAATTTTCGAAAAATTTTCCCGGTAAAGGGTAGTTTAGCGCGGGGCTATTTTCTTCAAAAGCTTCGCGTCGCATCCATGAAAGACATTAAACTTAAATACCAAGTTTGGTTTCTAACCGAAATTTTCGTTCTTGAGTTATGCTGTACACAGTGTGACAGACAGACACACAGACTGACAGACCAACACACACGCGGACGTTTTTCTAAAAATGCCTTTTTTTTATTCAGGTTTCAAAACATATATTTTCGGTGAAATATCGACCTCGAATTTTTAGGTGGAGTGCAATACTTCCCCTACTTACCAGTAGAGAAAGTAAAAACCATTGAAAATTGCATTTTAACGCGAATTTTAGAACATTTTAGAATTGTATTTTAAAAATAAGAAATCAAAGCAAAAACACATTTTATACCAAATCTCAAAATTTTCAGTAGAGCTATATGTTCCGAAGTTTTTAAGTCAATATGAAATGAGTGAAGAAAGCAGAAAAATATTTATAAAAATAGCGTTAGAACGATGAAAAGGGATGAGTAACAAATTAGAGAAAATGTGGGAAAAGGGTAAAAAGGTTTAAAGCATATATTGGATAAATAGTGCTTTTCCACTATACAATCCAATAGCAAGTTAAATACAAGGTGAAGAAACAAAAATAAGCAATTCCAAGACTGATTAACATACTATGTAAACTACATATAAAGCTTGAAAATAATAAATCTCTTATTCATTCATAGCAAATTTTCTATAAACACTTATACTTAAAGGTAAAATAGTAACCAAATCAATAGATTGTAGACTTTAATATTTTAATATTCAACGATATGTCGCCTTAAAGCAATCGTTCCATGAAATTTGACTAAAATTGTTAAAAAGCTGAAAATTAAATATTTTAGCAAAAAAAAAAAAAAAAGAAAATCTTGTAAAGAAGAGGGCCGGAAATATGATACGAGTGCGAAAAGTTGCTAGAATGAGGTATATTGCTTTGGTTAGGTTTGTGGCTCAGTGAAATAAATTATTTGCGGTATAGGGACGAAATGCAACCAAATATCAACAAAGTGAACCTTTAATGTTTCTATTGATTGTCTAAGCTCATCTAACATCAATTAAATCGCGTTTTAAGCGGCTTTAGGACAGTTTGGGCGCCTTGGAAGATCTCAGCTCCCTTCTGAGCTGTTTTGTATAGTAAAAGAAGAAAGAGAGGTAGAATAAAGTGTTTCGTTTTTACATGGGAGGACCAGATGCAGAATAATGGCAGTGAAATATTTATCAAAAATAAATACAAGGATCTTTTGGTCGTAGAAGAGGGAGTAGAGAAAGACACGTGATTGTGTTTGCTAAAAGAAAACTGAGTAGAGAAAATCGCGTACATGTACCATAATACGTTACATTTCTATTCCAGGCATATAGAAATTGTATGAACTGGTTGTAGAAGAGGGAATATAGAAATAAGTTTATTGTGCTTCGTAAAAGAAAGAGAGGGGAAAAACCCACGTGAAAGTCATACGTTGCATTCATATTTCAAACGTATAGAAAAACGTATGAATAGTTTGGAGAAGAGGGTGTAGAGAAGGACATTAAAATATGTTACGTAAAACAAAAGCGAGTAGAGAAAAGCATGTGAAAGCAATATACTCTGTGGTAAAAATGGATTGCATAAAAACTTGCTTATAAAACACTTAGATGTGCCAATTTTCATGGCGATCGTTCAAACCGTTTTGGAGTTTATCTTTTATCAACCCCATACATACAATTGTACATCTACAGATCTATAGATTGTATGAATTCTATGTTGAAGAGCGAGCAGAGAATAACATGCGAATTGTTACGTAAAACAAAATTGAGTAGTGAAAATGTTGTGGGTGTAATACGTTGCATTTCTATTTCAAACATACAGGAAATTGTATAGATCATTTGTAGAAGAGGGAATTAAAAATGTTTTTCTTTTGCGTGTAAAACTACGTTTTTTTCAGGAAAGACACCTATCCAGATAAAGCTAGAAAGCAAAACCTTATCTGAATACAAAACTTCGTCAGCACCGTTAGAGCCGTTTCCAAGATACTTGGAGCAGTATATATATATACACAAGTATTGCTCATTTGAGGATATTAGATATAATACTAACGTTTTTTTAAGATAACTGTAAAGTTCTCTTCATTTCGAAATAATATTGTATCATTATGTAGAGCTCGTAAACCATGAGAGACAGACAGAAATATAGTTCACGTTAAAACATACAATTTATGCCAGATAAAACTGTTCTGACAGGAACATACGCAAGATGTTGGTTGCTATTGGTTTGAACTTTCAGTATTGTGTCATATCTTTGAAATGTAAGTCGTCATTCTTCTGTCTCTCCCGAGTTACCCTAAGATTATGGAATTTCAAAACCAATATATAACGACGAAGTTTTCAGATGTTTGAGCATCGCTCCTCCAGTATGCTTAGAACGAAATGTGTAATCAAATCTTTTCTGTAAACGTTAATCTCGATTAACATGAAGCAGGTAGAAAAATATGCATTGTAAGAATAGTTTGTAGCAAGATATAAAAACAACTTGTACCGCGTACAGCGAGGCATTTCCATGTAGCACATCATTTATAGCGAATTCTGTGCAATCCAACAAGCGCTAATTCACATTTTTCTCGTCTTCGTTTTCGATGCTATTCTAATGAGATTTCTTAAGTACTTGCTGAAAATTCAACATAGACATCCGACCCACAATTGCTTCAAGAAGTACAAGAGTTACATTTGTATAGACTCTATCTCATGGTGGCAGACCAGAAAGCGAGAGAGGATTGTCAAACAGGCTATTAATACAAGGTTAACGTTTATCAGTTTCTCTGTTGATTCCACAACCCACCTCTCAAGAATGTCAAGGCCCTACTACCGTCCGCCCGCCCATCGGCCCACCCGCCTGCCTGCCTGCCTACCTACCTGGCTCGTTACCTGCCTACCTACCTACGTACCTGTCTACATACGTGCCTGCCTACCTGCCTGTCTTCTATCTACCTATCTACATACCGCCTGTCTACGTGTCTGCCTGCCTAACTCCCTACCTGCCTGTCTACCTGCCTGCTTACTTACCTGTCTACATACGTGCCTGCCTACCTGCCTGTCTTCCTACCTACCTCTCTGCCCAGCTGCCTGCCTAACTGCCTACCTTCCTACCTACCTGCCTGCCGACCTGCCTGCCTACCAGTCTGCCTACTTGCCTACCTACCTACCGTTCTACCTGTCTGCGAACCTACCTACCTGCCTCGCTACTTACCTACCTAAATGAATGACAGCTAGACTCACAGTCAGATATCCCTACTTCGTGAGAACAGCAAGTTATTTGGTAATCGTGGAATTGTCTACCGTTAAGTTAGACTGGCGTTCCAGGCATGATACACGTTTTTTGTCCGCGGCTGTACATACATACGTACCATACGTCCCTATCTACTTTCCTACGTAATACATAGATATGTACCTAGGTACCTAGCTACATTCCTAAGTAATATGCACAATTTTACATGCGTACATGCGTACATACACGCATACACGCAGGCACGCATACACGCTTACACGCATATCTGCCCACCTGCCTACCTGCTTACCTGCCTACCTGCCCATCTGCCTACCTACCTGTCTACCTACCTACCTACCAGGCGCGGATCTAGAAATATTCGATAGGGGGCCCAGTTCCGATCCACTATCACTTCAGAATAATTAAATACATGCTAAAACATGGCTAGCTAAATATTTAGCTGAAAGAAACTATGTCTAAACTACCAGCTACCACTTGTCCAGGAAGAAGACTGTAACTGCCACAGGCGCGCCGATCATATGTTTACAAAATACTCCTATTATGGATGCCGGGGATGGTAAATTGAGTCCGTTTTGAATATTACAAGGTAAAGTGAGTCCGTTCTAAAACTTTGTGTTAGGTAAATTATGTCCCTCCCAAACTTTCAGGATAGACAAATTGAGTCCCTCTACCCGTAATTGTGACAAAATTTCCCCTCCCACTTTGTGCAGACTTGGGACTGTGCAGCCATTTATCAAGTTGGTGTGGTTAAAAATGTTGTCATGTTAAAATTGTTCGTACGAGCAACTTGCAATAGTTTTGTCATACAGGTAAATATTTAAAAGAAACACCTTTCACAAAGTCAAATCTCAGTATGTCCTTTGTAAACTTTACCATCTGCTCTTTATTTTTCTCAGTAATCATCACCTCCATGCTGATCCATTCACTATCTGCTCACAGCACTAGAAGGTATGTCTCCTTACTGTACACGGATATGTCTATTGACTTTACATTGGTGCATCATTAGTTATATACCCTGACACCACAGCGCTGCGTTGCAATCGGTATAGTGGCCCATAACGGACTCAATTTACCGCATGGATTAAAAAATAGGGACTCAACTTACCGCTTAGAGAATCGTAAACAACTAATTATGAACTCAATGGATACGACATTCGAACATTCGCCTGAAATTACAGAGAATGGGACTGGTGCGCTTAGTGATTAGTTAATTGAATTTTACGATTCACTAACTAGAAATTAACAGTACTGCGAAAACAAGAATAGGATGTTGTGTTGTAACTGACATGTCAATGAAACTGCAATCTCCTGGGATGTTTTTGCGAAAAGACTAACTAGGTACTCCGGCCGGAGTCACCTCGATGTTGCGGTGGATGTTAAGCAGCACTAAACCATTCAGTCTATCCTGTTTCATACTGGACCTTAGATACGTCTTCACACGCCTTAAAGTAGAAAATGATCGTTTGGCTTTGCATGTTGTTGCTGGCATGACACACATGATTGTTAGAAGTTCCTTTATGTCAGGATAGAAGTTATTTCTGGTGTGGATAAGTGTTTCAATAGCAGTTTTCGGTTTATTTTGTTGAGTTTTCCAAAAGTTAAACCATATGTTTAATTCCCCTCGAAGCTCTGTAATGAAACCAGGCAAGTCCTGTTCGTAAATGCCTGCAGCTTTTACTATATCGTCAATATTGGAAGTAAGATCACTTTGAAAACCAGGAATCAAGCTCTGAAGTTTAGGGATGTACTTGTGTTTATCATTAGAGAATCTAGTGCATAGTTCATTGAATAGGTAATCCAAGAATGGAAGGAAAACATTAATGGGATAATGACCTTCTGGAGAAGTTGTAGGAACGTTACTTCGATGAGCTTGCCTGGTTGCTATTCGAGGAACACTAACATATACATCAACATTTTTAGCTAATGTGATAGCGTTCTCAAAACAGAATGAAAGGTTTGGTTATTACGACACTCTTTTCGTGTATCTTTAATTGTTTCAACAATTCCGTAACACTGAATTAGATCAAAAGTTGGATTTTGGAGCTGCCCGGAAAGAGGTAGGGTCCTTCCCAATATTTCAGCTACGTTAACTAGCGAAATTATGAACTCAAACTTTAGGATAGAGTTGAGTAAAAAGTGTGAGGATTTATTAAAAGACCCTGTCTCTTCTAGGAATGATACTATTGCAGGGAAAATTTCCTTAAGCTATAAAGCAGCATCATCCACCTAGTTTCACACAGCGATACCAGTTTAGTTTTCTTATACTGAGAGTACACTTCACTAAATGTTTATTTCAAGAGTGAGGACCGCTTATTAGATTCCCTAACAAAATTACTTAATTTCGCCAATTGTGTCTAGAGTTTGTCTGATTGAAGTGACAGAACAAGCTTTAGAAAACGACAGATTCAGGCAATGCGCGGCACAGTGCGTATAGAACGCCAGATGTTGAACGGCTAAAATTCGGGATTGAACACCATGAAACTGTCCTGAAAAATTTGCACCACCCTCGTAGCCTTGTCCACGAAGGTTCGAAATGTCTAGCCCCAAGTCTCGCAGTTCATCCAGTATTAACTTATATAGCCCTTCACCACTTAAATCGTGCGTTACAACAAATCTTAGGAATTGTTCCCTAACACAACCCGTTTCTAGGTCAACAAAGTGCACCCATGTTAACCACTCATTTGCAGCGATATCTGTAGTTTCATCAACTAGAATAGAAAAATATGTCCACTCTTTAACATTGTCTATAATCTTTTTTCAATTATAGTAGCACAGACATTTATTAAATGATTTTGGGTGGTTTTGCTTGTTCGAGTAGAATTTTTAGGCGCATTTACTAGATGGCTGCGTAATATTTCATCCCCTGCATCGATGCGAAACTTAAGAAGCTCCTTAATCTTCTCCTTATTTTCACCTTTGAATTCATGCTCTAAATCTATGGCACCATCATCTCTGTGACCTCGAAGTGGAATGTTCTGGCAACCGCACAGTATGATCGTCTTCACAATCGAGTTCACTTTCACACGATTTTCATTAATTGTTTTCTTCATTTCACTGTTCAACTGAAGTTCAACATTTTGTTTTCCCCCCCTCATACACTTTTCTAAAATTCTCGCTTTAAGCAGGGCTTTTTCATAATAGCTGTTTTCTGAATGTTCCCTGAATAGTTGAAGCGCTTTCTTAAATTTCCTTAGAGGCTCAGTTACTAGAGTTTGTAATTGCACTTTACTACCGCTATAGTTGCCGCCTGTTTGCCAGTTGTTACCTGCACTTCGTTTAATATCAGGAAGTCTACCACCTGAGCCTGTCGTATTTTAGACACACTATCACATTTATTAAAATGCTAGTGACTGCGCTGCGGCAAGATGAAAACCTGAGTACAGAAACTCGACGTTTAACCAACGTGCGTCACCGACAGCAGTATAAAATATGGAGATTCTATTCCATTAGTGATGTTTTGAAAACATAAAAATACATTTCTTTAAGAACAGTAATAAGGGCCATACTGAAAGTCATGAGCAACAGTTTTTAAAAATCTTAATCTTCACACTTAATTGTGCCCGTTCCTTATGGCTGTTTAAACGATCGTTATTTATAACACGTACCCGTATAGCGGTAAAGAAAAATTCCAATAACTCTTTAAATATTCATGCAATCGAAATGTTGGTTATTACAAAACTTAACATCATGGGTAAAAACATTTACTAGGGAACATTTTTGGAAAAACTCCCCAAAAAAGGGCAAGTTATTTTGGTTTATTCAATTTGGGCGCCATTAGAAACCTTCCACCTCAATGGACTATTCTTTAAGTGGGTCCAACAGTCAAAGGCAGTACATATAGCAATTTTCAAAGAAATCGGTTTGGCCATTTTTGCGTGATGAGGTAACACAGATATAGCATTTATAGCAATAAAGTAGGATATGACAGGGGGGCGGGCCCCCTGGCACCCCTCCTGTTTGCGCGCCACCTACCTACCTACCTATCTACCTACCTATATACATACATGTCCGCGTACACACAAACAGACACATATTGGTGGTGTAATAACATTAAGGTTGAGAGGGGAGAAGGTCTAGAACAAGCAATTTCTGAATTGAATTTTCAAAAGATCTGCTATGTTGCTCTCCCATGACGTTCTCTACTTTTGTACTAACTATTCTTATGAACTCTTATTCCTCTATTTTCATGTTGAGATAAACATGACTGTGTAGAAATTGTCTTACTGGTAGTTTTCTTGTAGGTGCAAAGGGAATACAGTAGGTTTTGAGCGATAATCAAATCTTTTAAGTCTGATCGCTATATGAAGGCTTTGAAATTCCGTTCTCTTTATATGGCCAAGGGCTAAAAAGGTGAATAACGACCTTCCATTTGAAAACGTCTAAAAGTACTGCAAAACTCACACAAATAACAAGAATTATCTCCAGAATAATTCACTCCACACACACACACACACGCACACAAAGGGAAAAAGAAAGTGCTCTTGGACATAAATTGTGTGTTTTAACGAGATCTACATTTTTTGTAGAGTAAGATTTGGTCTATCTCATACGGTTTACCATTTATGCAAAAGTCATTAAGAGTAAGCAGGACTATATGGGCTAAGCTAAGAAAATTCAAAATATACACTTTATATGCCATAAGAATAGACACACACAGAACCTTTTTCTAAAAATACTTGTTGGACATCGAATTTTTGGGTCGAATACAATACTTTCCATACTTACTATACGTACTAGATAAAGTAAAAAGTACTTAACTCTAAAGCGAAAATGACATCCTAGTTTTACATAGAAGTATTTATGTTAAAAAGAGAACAGATTCTTCGCTTACATATTATATTGCCAGATTTATGACAGTAGATGATAAAGATAGCAGGGAAACAACCAAAAATGGGAGAGAAATGAAAATACTGTAGGGAGCGTATTTACTATTGTTTGTTAATAGCGTAGTAAAAATTAATTTGTAACGCCAAAAGCATGACATCTTCAGAAAATACAGAGTAGAAGTATATTAATCTATTAATATAATTATGAAAAGACTCCACTTCAAGTATTTGGCCAAAAATAAATAATTTGAAATGGAACATCATCGAAGTGCATACCGAGAAGGATCAGTTATTATCGTATGAATAAGGTAAACCTCGCCAGTGTTGCTCGGAGGGAGAAGTAGCTTTTGTTTAAGCTTTAAAAATATCTACACAACACAACCAACCCACTCACCCTCCCTTTTTAAGAGTATTTTTGTAGCGAAACTGAGTATGTAATATCAACAAACATGACCACCTTCCCGCTCATGTGGTGATCTTCCCGCTACAGAGCATGCGCAGTGGGGACTGCCAGCCTAAATGAGGAAGCAGAAGGCACTGGGTTTGCGATGTTTTGATTTGTTGTTCGCTTTCCTCTGGCTACTATGTGCATACAACTGAAATCACTGATATCAGCGAGTGCAATAGTTAGAACCATGCCTTAATAGAGCTAACCTAAACAAACGCAGCCCTAATGTCGCCTCCAACTCATTTAATGAGTCTAGTATAACTGGTATCAAGCAATAAATAAAACCACATGTTGGTGGCTATGCGCACTTTTGTATTTGCATAAGAGCTGTGCGTTAAGTGTGAAATTACGTTGGGTTCTAGGAGCGGTAAGTACTAAAATATATTGCCATTGGGATACGGCGCATATTCGCAACGTCAAGTGCACTTCTTTGTATCACATAGGCTGGCATGGTAGCCCTAGACTTCGGAGAACGACACTACTCACAGAGTGAAACTATTAAAAAAACATGCTCTCCCTAGCGGCACCTCACTGTAAACAGTTTTGCCTTTCTTACGCACGTTAGACACTATTGCTTGGTACTTCTGCACACACAGGATCGTTCATACAAAATTGTACACAAATAGAAGTCATTACGTATACTAAACCGAGGAGAATTATTCATAAGTAGAAGGCTACAGATGCGGGCCACATGTTTTTGTGTGGACTGTAACTAAGCCGTCCTGTGTGTCATAAACAATGAGGTTAGGTGGGGTGTCGGACCGGTATCTAATCGGCAACCTCCCCTCGTGATAATATGAATAAAGTAACAATAAAATAAAAATTCCAAAATTACCAGAAAAATCAGCTGCTGCCACTTTTTGTCTCATAACTGGACATGTTTCAGTGAACAACCATCTTTATAAGATTGGCCTCTCAACCTCACCAAACTGCCTATTGTGCACCAGAGAAGAAATTATCAATGTGGAACAACTAGAATCATGGCAAGCTTTGAAGATGTATCCTGAAATTGTCACCAAATACTGGGAAGCTAGAAGGAGAATAACTTCACTGACTATTCCAGAGCATTCGCCCCCCTTCCCCCACGCGCGCGCGCACACACACACGCACACACACATACACACATTTAGTTTTTAAGTTGTGCTGTTCATGGACAGACGGACACATAAAATACCCTAATTATTAATTGTAGAGACTTGTTGGAGAATCTTAGCTCTATGAGCATGTTTTGGACGGAGAAATACATCTGCAGTTTCTTCTTTGCACACTGTCTTCAGTTTCAACTTGTTAATCTCAGAGATAAGTTGGACAAAACGTTTCAAGGACTCTTATAACTTATCCCTATCATTAATGTTATCAACTATCTGCTCCAGGACTTTTGACAGTTGGTTGATGTATTTCTTAGTCAACTCCGACTTACAATGTTGCTTTGCGAACTTGCAGAGCAATTGCATCCTGCGCTGCCATATCCGGAAATCTTTCTGGCGTCGTCTCCTCATGTGCTCATTAAGCGGGTAGTATGATGTTATTTCAATACCTTCCAGGATTTATTCTTTGAGTAGCAAGTTTCTGATGTCTTGCACTATTACAATTAAATTGTACACAGACAAAGTGTGTTCATAGTCTTCTGCGCCCGCACATTCGTTCGTTTTTATCTTGTGATTGCCTCCGAGGAACACTTTCCTCTTTAAAAGTACATAAGCGCATACTAAGAAAAGCACCATATATATTATTTGATATAAAGCAAAGTAATCATCTTGTGAGCATAAGAAATAGTACCACGACTCATCCATATTCTTGATTAGGCTGTATTGACTGTTACCTAAGACAGTACGCTCAACTTCGTTTTCTAGAATGTTACCGAATAGTATGGACGTAAAATTTAGCAAGACTGCATCTTTGTCGCGACAGCATTAAATGCATATATGTACATCTTAGATCTGATAGATGTTTGGCATAGCACGCATAGCACGTTGCTGGGAGACTCAGAGACTTCTATAATACCAAAGAGTATATATTAGGAGAAAGAGCATTTCTCATGTTTTGTTAAGAAATCAACGAGATGGAACTGCGTTATAATTCTTCCGCAATTACTTGCGTTGGCCTGTATTTTAAAGTTTAGAGGCTGTTTTCGTTAATTAAGTTATCCTAGAATAATAGTCTTGAAGACAGCTGGTTTTTACTTTTCCTTTTTATTTTTGGGGCTTTCGACGTCATGGACTACATAGCCATCCGGATTATGTATATTCCTATTGTATTCACACGTACATGCACACGCCTACACATTTAATCTTTGATTCACATTTTCAGACACACACACACACACACACACACACACACAAACACACACACACCCATGCTCGTGGTGGTACCGGAACCCGCAACCCCCTGCATTGAGCAGTATTGTTTTAAACAACATACACTACATAAAACTATATACTACATTCAAAACTACATAAAATTGGAGTGAAATGGACAAGAGGGAGAAAAAGCATACTATTTACTAGCCGCAGCGTGTTACACCAGGGCCTCGCAGGGTGCATGCACCAGTGCATTGCACGCTGCAAGAAGCAAAATCCGACTACGAAAATGTGATTTTGGTGCAAATTTGAACTCCTTACGCTTGTTTCTTCCGCGTTGGCATCTCCCTCTTTCTCACTTTCTGTGTTGTTTCTTCCTTATTACGTAATGCTTACGTTCGGTGCTCCGTGTTAAACAGCTCAATTTGAGTTTTGAAACCAACTTTGGTATTTTCTCTTAATAATCTAGAAAGCACCGACAGAAACGTCATGTTTGGATTAAAAATGTTTCACTGCAAGATATAGCCAACTCTTTAATTCTTCCCCTCTAGCGTCCCCTATGATTTCACCATGTATTTCTGGGTGTGCTCTGTTATAGTGCATTTCAAGAGATTATTTTCTCACACACGTAGGTAATTATTGTACCTCAGATGAGGCATTTGGATCTATCGTCACGACTTAAAAAGAAAAGTGGAAAAAGAAGGCGAAAGAAAGGAAAGGAGATTTCCCAAGCTGACTTAAATACACCTACGGTATTCTCTGCTCCCGTTGTAGCAGGCGCCTTAGAAATAGGGATTTATATTTCGCGTACCTTCTTCACTGGTAACCAAGCCATCAACACAGGCTTCCTCGCTTCTTCGCTCTGCAGCGCGTGAGTTGAGCCGAGCTTATCCGGGTAGCCACGATGCACGGTGTAACGATCCTCTGCGCGTTGGATTGCGCCTGGTGCGATTTTAAGATTTGAGAGGCCTGTATAGGCAGCCACTAATGCTTAAAGAGGAATATGATACTTATGGTGGGAATATGAATAGGAGAAATTAGTAATTCCCAATGCCGGCTGGAGTGGGAATTATACAATAAATATACAATTATATATATTTCTTGTGTCTGCGTGTATGTGACTGTACTGTTCCTAAATGGCTGGACCGATTTTTATGAACTTTTGCGGATGTCATAGACGTGATTCGAGAATGGTTTAGATTCACAATTTGGCCCGATAGAAAATGTTCTTTTTAATTAAATTATGTGTTGATCTTTGGATGGTTTAGCTTCCAATTGAACTCGTCAAGCAGCGCTACGATCGCGTTTTAGACTTGGGGTATTTTGTTCCGCGAGAGTTCTAGGGCGTTTTTGTCGGAGCAGAATATTACATCAAAAGTAATTTAAAATATAATTTACACATATGCATTGTGCAAATTTGTATGGTGCAGTATAGAGGTGAGTATTTTACGTGATTTTTCATGCATTTTAATGATGTACACACGTGTAGTCAGTAACAATCAGCTTAACCTCAAGCTTTAATTATACATACATATATTTTTCTACGATCGCGTTATAGAATTTTCGGTATTTGGTGCTGCGACTAGATTATAGGACGTGTGTGCAGGAGCTTAGTATTACACCAAAGGTGCTCGCGTATTGAGAACAAGTAATTTAAATTGTATGTAGTTAACAGCCACCTCTGGACATGGGCCCCTTGAGTTTAATTAACACCTACTGATCATAACAAATCACTTGAGCGAAGTGAGCGTTCGGTCTTAGTATGCTTATGATTCACTGTTAGTAATATAGGGTAAAGTACGTGGTTCAGATTAAAGAGAATGTAGTAATTACTTAGGAGTGTTGTGATTGTGCATTGCAGGTACAGCCTGAAAATTACCCACCCACACTCCCGCCCTTTTTAGTGCGTTTTCTTATACAGTAATATAATCACGCAACTGCAACAAACATGGCCATCTTAGTCCTACAGAGCATGTACAATTCCGACTTATAAGAAGAGAATGAAGTAATTACTTTGGAGTGTTGTGATTGTGCATTGCAGGTACAGCCTGAAAATTACCCACCCACACTCCCGCCATTTTTAGTGCGTTTTCTGATACAGTAATATAATGACGCAACTGCAACAAACATGGCCATCTTAGTCCTACAGAGCATGTACAATTCCGACTTATAAGAAGAGAATGAAGTAATTACTTTGGAGTGTTGTGATGTGTATTGTAGGGACAACCTGGAACCCACCCTCCCATCCTTTTTAGTATGTTTTCTTATACAGTTATATAATCACGTCACTACAACAGACATGGCCATCTTAGCCCTACAGAGCATGCGCAATGGCGACTTATAAGAGCACAATGAAGTAATTGCTTCGGAGTGTTATGATGCGCATTATAGGTACAGCCTGGAACCCACCCACATTCCCATCCTTTTTAGTAGTTTTCTTATACAGTAATACAGTCAAGTAACTACAAGTAACATGCCACCATCCCGCTACAAAGCATGCGCAATGGCGGCTTCCAACCCAAAGAAAAGCGCAATTCGCGGTAGTAGCGATGCTTTGAATTCCTTTTTGTTTTACAACGAAACGTTGACATTGCATTAAACCACAGAAAATAGCTTATAATGTATGGTGCATGTACAATTGGCCCTTTTAAGTCACAGTAAATACAAACGAATGTCAAACAAATTGCCGAAGTGTACTCAACATTCATTGAAGATGTGGAAAGTAGAACCCCATCAGGATCAATACACAGCTGTGCACGCCTAACCATATTCAGAGTTGGGAGTAACTTCACGGCTGTTGTAATTGGTGTGAATTTGTTTGATACACTCGCGCAGTAAGCGCGGAAGCACAAGGCAGGGTATTTGTGCTATCAAAAAGCACCTTTACAGTGTTTGTTTATGTATTGAGCTAGGGAAGGTGACACCCACACAATCTGCAATATTGTCAGGTTGTTTTCGACAAAACTAAAATGTCTCCGTAGGAAATGGACAGACGCAAAGACGTAATATACAAAATGTGTTCCAAATACTGAGATCTATCACGGGTGTAAATTAATATATATATATATATATATTGATGTTGATATTGGAAAACCAATCAGTTTGTCATCCCACACAACATGCGCGGTTTGGACACTGGGGAGCGTCTTAGTTTGAGAACGAACGATTCTAACAATCTGTTAACATTCATTTTGGTATCTTAATACGGAAGGTATGCAACCCTTTAGCTATCACTGTATTGCCATAAATGACCAAATCATAATAATCCTCCTGCGCATGCGCTACATTCCTTCACAGAGTGCTTGGTGGGCATCTTACTGCATTACTTGTGTAGTTTCCAGTACAGTAACGCTTTTAACAGCAGTGCGACATGTACCAATAGGTACACACCTGCGGAAATAGCCGACATGAACTAAACCACACTTGGATGTAAATGTGCAGAATCCCCTCAACATCGCATATTCAAGTTGATGGATTGGTAGAGTTGGACCAGTTCCATGTCCATTACGGTTGCGAGATCTGATACCTCTAGGCTATTTTCTGTGGATTTGTATGAAGAGCCTGGTGTGTGACCCTTCTGTAACGTCAGCGGAGCACCTTACGGCTCGAGTCTACGGAGCGATTGAAAATCTTCGGAAAACTGCAAATATTGGGTCATGTGCATGAGGTTCACACCGCCGATATACACTCTTCAATGACGTAAGAGGTACACAGTTTTTTTTAATGATTTAGCGATCGATCAGCGCATGTGCGCTCTACAGACCATTGTTGAAATACACATAACAATAAATAAAGTATAATAGGTAACATTGAAATGAGGTAAATCCCATTGGGCCCCTCACTGACAGTATTAGTTGAAATTAAATCAGAGCTTGCAGTGATAACTGGTCCAGTGGTAGACCACTCTTGATGCGTGTTGGAAAGTTGGATTTTCTGCCAAGAGAGTAGTGAATAGATCCAGGAACGTTCTTTAGATTGCTGTAAAACTGTTCGGTTTGTGAAGAAATTGACTGTTGAATGGTACTGATTCCAGTTTCTCTGTGTAGTTGATTGTTTCTGACAAACCATGGCGCATTAGTTGAGATACGTAAGATTTTGTTTTGAAACGTTTGGATGCGTTTAATTTCTGTAGCACTGCCTCCTCCCCAAATTGGACAGGCATACAGTAAAAGCGGCCTTAAAAGAGTTGTGTAGAGTAGTGTGCAGTTTTTTTAACTTAAGCGAAGATTTTTTGTTGAGAAGTGGATAAAGTTTTGTCAGTCTTATTTGGGCAAGTTTGAGTTTGTTACTTATATGTGGCTTCCACGTGAGTTTTCTATCAAACAGTACACCAAGGTATTTCACCGTTTCTCTGTCACTTTTCCAGGGTATAAAATTTGTTGCTATCGTTACTGATGGTGGATATTCCGGTCTGCATAATGTAAACACCATTGCTTCACATTTGTCATGGTTGAGAGAAATGCACCAGTTGTCAAGCCAGGGTATGATTAAATTTAAGGCCTCTTGAAGGCGATTTCTAGAAGTGTGTAAATTACGATGGGTTGCATAGATGGCAGTGTCATCGGCATACATTGCTATTTGAGCTGTGGGCGTTGTAGGTATGTCAGAAGTGAACAAGTTGAACAGAATTGGACCCAATATTGAACCATGTGGAACACCTGCTGTTACAGGTCTGGTAGAAGAATGACTGTTACCTATTCGAACTGAAAAGGTAGGGTATGATAGAAAGGAAGATATTATTTTGTAGAGGTAGTCTGGAGTGCCATAGAGAAACAGTTTGTATAGTAGACCCTGATGCCAAACTCTGTCAAATGCCTGAGTGAAGTCAAGGAATGCGACAGCAGTGTGTTCTTTCTTCTCGAAGCCTTCTGCTATTTGCTCTGTAATTCGGAGAATTTGATGAGTAGTTGAATGTTTGCGACGGAAACCAAATTGAAAGGTAGGTAATAGTGACACTTGTTCTAGAAATTCTCCAAAACGTTTCACTATAATCTTTTCATACACCTTGGACAGAGTTGGCAGCATACTTATTGGACGATAATTTGTTGGATTGGAAGGGCATTTTCCAGGTTTATGAATAACAATAACTATGGCGTGTTTCCAGATTCTTGGGAAATAATCCATTCGCATAAAAGTCGGTCTACTGTTGAACAACGAAGCTAGGATAGCAAGTGCTTTGCGACTCAGATGTTTTAATACAAAGTTTGGTATGAGATCATGCCCAGGTGATTTTCTTGCGGGAAGTTGCTGGATGATAAAAAGAATTTCTTTGGGTGAAGTGAAGACAATGGGTAGTGGTACTGTGGCGTAAGAAACAGTAAACTGTTCAATTTCGTGGTTGAATTCTATGTTGCTTCCTGGATTAGATCTAAACGAATTTTGTAGAGTATCTGCAAATAGTTCGTTTTTCTCACAGTCGGAGATGTAGTGTTTTCCATCTTGCTCTAGGGGCGGAATAATCGTCGGCTCTTTTAGTACTCTTTTAGTCTCTTTCCACAATGATGAGTCTTCCGGTGAGATACTGGAGAGATGCCATTGGTAAGTTGAATACTGATATTTGTCCATTCGTTTCTTCACTTCTCTTGTGAGTTGGTTCAAGCGACAAAGTTGCCAAGTTTCTCTGTGCTTTTGCCAAAGTCGACGAGTTTTTTGCTTTTCTTTCAGGAGGTTTCTGATGCTTGGGGGCAAAAATTCATGGTAAGATTTTCTGTGTTGATGTCTCGCTGGAGCTGTGGCTTTGTCTATAGAGGAAGTTACGGATTTTGTGAAGCTGAGAATTGCTGCATCGGCATCACTGGGGGTTCTCAAATTCTGTGTAATTCTTAACTGGTCATCCATTACGTGCTGAAAAGTCTCCCAGTTTATGAAACCTTTGTTGAGTTTCTCTGTGTGTTGCGGTTGTAGGATCGGAATGTCATCGAACGAGATTAAGACAGGGCAGTGATTCGAGTCCATTTCAGGCAGAACAACCATTGTGGGAGTGCTTGATGTATGTTTGTAGAGTGCGATGTCTAATATATGTGGTGTTACATTTGGTCTATAGAATGTGGGGTCTGACGGAGCTGCAATGTTAACTGCGTTGTGATCGGCTGCAGTTAATAAACGTCTTCCATTTGGAGTTGTTACACGGCATCCCCATGTTTGATGCTTGCTATTTAGATATCCTGCTAGGAAAGTTGGTGCTGTGTCAGAAAATAACGTATTAATATCCTGGTCATTTAGATTGGGTCCTGGCGGTTTGTATGCAGAAATTATTGTAGTTTTAGAAGAATTGGGTGTGAATATTTGAATTGCGCAGGCTTCGATGCTGGTTAATTGAGGTAATGAAACTGAGTGGTGAGGTATGTCTTTTCGAATAATTATAGCCACTCCACCTGAAGCGACTGGAGCATTGCGATCGGCTCTATTCACTGTGTAGCCAGGTATAGAAAACTTTTCTTTGTGTAATAAATGCGTTTCTGTGATGCAAGCTACTGCAACATTGTGTCTGGAGATGAATTCCAAGAAGGCTTCTCGCTTTGCTTTGACTCCATTGGCGTTCCAATTTTGTATGGTTAGTTGTGAGAATGTTTTTTGGTTTTTAGTGGCCATTAGCAAACAAACTTGTGAAGAGCTTTAGTAAAAAGGACTTTATTGATGGCAGGAATGGTGTGAGGAAATTAATGACTAGCTGAATTAGGTTTTCGGTTCCATCGGAGGAGCAAGAAGGAGAAGAAGAATTCTGTGTTTATGTCTGCTGAGTTAGCTGCCTAGGACTTTTTTCTTCCGAAACAGCAGAGCGTGGCCATTGTGGAATTTCAGGAGTTGGAGAGGGCGAGTTTGCTGACAACCTCGGAAAATTTTCCATGCTTAGTTTTGAAGATGGTGTTATTGCAGGCTGAGCCACCCTTGCATCGGCTTTCTTTTTCAAATCTAGGTAATAACGACAACCTTTGAAATTTGCCGGATGTGCTTCTCCACAATTCACGCAGGAGGGCTGAGTGTCTTTGTCTTTTGTGAATTCAGAAAAGTGGTGATTTGAGGGGCATTTCACACATCGAGGTGTGAGTCGACAGAAGTTCTTAGTATGCCCGTAGCGTTGGCATCGTGTGCATTGTGGGATATTCGCGGGCTTCTTGCGGTACTCGACTTTAATTATGGCATGGTAAATATGTTTGACTTCGAAGATCTTCTTACCCTGCTCATTGTTTTCTAATTCTACGGCACACAGTGGCATAGGTTGTCGATCTTTATAGAAAAGCCTGGTAACTTTTACTACTGGTAAGTTCAGAGAGGTTAGTTCTGTAACGATATCGTCATCTGTAAGAGAGTAGGGAACATTTCTTAAAATAACTTCAAGTCTTTTGGAGTTTGGGTCACGGAAGGTGTGAAAAGGAAGTTTCGATTCTTCCAGGAATCTTCTTACAGCGCGAAAGTCATTTATTGAAGTTGTATTTATTTTAAGAACTTTGTTTTGTTGCTGTGTTGTGTACTCATCTTTTACAGTAGAAGCTATATCTTGGATAATCTGCTGGTAATTATTGATTTCATGAATAAAAATTGGTGGGATTCTGAGTTTAGGAGTTGTATCATTCTCTTCCTCCATGCTTTCCAAAGGGGAAAATTTGTTGTCAACGGAGGTTAAGTCGACTATATATTTGGTATTTACAGCTGATACTGAAGCTGTGTGCTTCTTGTTGGGTGTAATGAAGCAATCATTAGAATTGCAACCGTTGCCTTGGTTAGTTTCTACAAGCGGGCGTTTAAGGACCAACTTATGTGGTTGTAAGATAGTTCGCGATGTAGTAGCTTTGTCAGGATAACTCATAGAATGTGAACTTGAGAAGCTTTGCTCTTGTTAACTAGATTGCATTATGTTGGTAACGCAACAAAAGACTGACTGGAAACAACTGACGGTTTGCTTCTCTAAGAAAACAAAAAGTCTTGCAGAGGGCTAGCCGTGCAATACTGAAATTACTTTAATTAACGTGTTATATGCTGTAGACAGTGTTCATAACATGTACACAGCATATTAAAAGATTAATGATTACTTCTACAAGCGAAGTTTACTCACAGGTTTAGCTGGTTGTAAAATATTGCACTTTTTGTATCACAGAATAACACAATTAACAGATCTCTTCACTGCCTCCTAAAACCGCCCCAGGTACACAGTCTGAAGCCCGTTTGTAATGTAGACAGCTCGATGTTGGGCATATTGCCGAAATGTGAACGTACACCCATCTCGCACTTTGATGCGCTACAGCGTCCAAACCGTGCATTTCCGGACAGGAGCTCCTATCTGAAAACTGATCAGCTTGCTTTCCCGCTAAAACATACTAAGCGTGACGGAGTTTCTTTGTTTTTTTTCCCTTGTGTAGTCCGTGATAATAGACATAAGCGGTCTTAGAATATTTTACACTTTACTTACAAGGACTTTGTTTTCCAGGGAATAAACTCGCTGCTGTATGTGCTGCTATTGTCTATTCTTACGGATTACAGATTGTGAGTTGTAACAAAATCTATTCAAACATAAGGGCACGTAATGCTCGATTGAGTTTCTTCGTTTGTTACTACTGTTCTTGTATTTTATTACTATTTTTAGTTATCGTTATTTTTGATTCCGGTTATTATTGTTATTATTATATTAATATTGTATAATTAATTATTTGTATTATGTATATTACTAACATTATTAATTTTATTAGTTTATTTTGACTTTATTACTACTGTTATAATAATAATAATAATAATAATAATAATAATAATAATAATAATAATAATAATAATAATAATAATAATAATAATAATAATAATAATAATAATAATAATAATAATAATAATAATAATAATAATAATAATAATAATAATAATAATAATAATAATAATAATAATAATAATAGTAATAATAATAAATAATTTATTATTGATGGGAAAAATATGTAAGCCGCATTGAAAAATCTGATGTGTTACACTCACATGACTTTCTCTACTGTTGTTCTAATCATTCTTACTAACTCTTATTCCTATATATTCTTCGTGTTAGTTGAAATAAAGCGTTGTACAAAATATATTTTTGCTTATTGCGTTGTGGGAGCGAGGGAAATATTAGAATACTAATTTGAGCGATAGTCAAATCTTTTAAAGCTTTGAGATCCCGTTCTGTTTTTCACGCTTGACATATAAAAAATGAACAACGGAGTTCCATTGCACGAAAGTTTTCAGTTTTTCCAAACTGTCAGAAATAACAAGGAATATCTCCGAAATGGTTCCTCTACAAAAAGTTATTCATACGTACATTGTGAATTTTGGCCATATATACATGTTTTGTAGAGTATGATTTTGTCTATCTCTTACGGTTTACGAGTTCTTCAAAAGTTATTCAAAGTAAACAGGACTACATAGGCTATAGCCAGAAAATTCAGAATATATATTGCTTTGTCAAACAAATATTTTGAACATTAATCCATATCGTTAGAGCCGTTTTCCTGAAAATGAAAATTTTCCAAAAATGTTTCATGTAAAGGGTTTTAGGGTGGGAGTATCTTCCTCAAAATCTTCGTGTAGCATCCTTGAAAAATATTAAAGTTAAGTATCAACTTTGATTTTTAACCGACTTTTAGTTTTTGAGCTATGCTGTCCAGAGTCTGACAGACACACAGACAGACAGACAGACAGACAGACAGACAGACAGACAGACAGACAGACAGACAGACAGACAGACAAACAGACAGATAGACAGACGGACAGACATACAGACAGACAGATAGAGAGACAGACAGGCGCACACACACACACACACACACACACACACACACACACACACACACACACACACACACACACACACACACACAGGGACCTTTTTCTAGAAATTCTTTTTTGGGATTCAGGGGGTCTAAAAGCATATTTCCGGTGAAATCTCAATATCAAATTTTTGGGTGGAATACAATACTTCCTCTACTTACTAGTAGAGAAAGTAAAAATATAAACTCCGGAATGGGAAAAATGTGAACAAAATCGAAGCCGAATATAAAAACCTAAATTCCAGAACGGAAAATATTTAAACGGGAATGTCCGATATAAAGATTAGCTATCGGAAAAGATTAATGCGGAAATGGCCATAGTGAAGGAAGGTATTGAAGAACTTGAGAAAAAGATGAAGGACCTTGGCCAATGTGTTATCGCCCTGGGCGTTAGGGTCGTTGGCAGCACCAAGGAACTGAACTCCATGGTGGAACAAATTACTAGAAAAAGTCAAATTAGGTAGATGTTTATAGGGAGATCTATGTACAGCAGTGAACATCTTACGGCTGAAATGATGTTGATGAAATATTTACATGTAGTCAAATTAGGTAGATGTTTATAGGGAGATCTATGTACAGCAGTGAATATCTTACGGCTGAAATGATGTTGATGAAATATTTATATGTATCTCCATAACTTTTGTATCTCGGAAAGGGTTCTAACAATTATTACGAAGAAAATTTATATTTAGTTAGCGTTTTCCTTTTCAACTTTATCGAAATAAGTATCTTCTTAAAAAAAAAAAAAAAAAAAAAAACACGATTTAAGAAAACAGAGGGAAAGAAAAAATAGAGAACACCGAGCGAAGCTCCGTCGCGCAGGTACAACACCTAAAACGACGCCCCAGACAAGATTATCTACCCTGCAGGAAGGTCACACATTCAGAGCACATGTCGCTGATATAACACAGAAATCTCACATCATGAACGAAATCTTCAAAATCGGTAAAACCATGGCACAATACCATATTAATTGTGAAGTTATTCAACAATATTGTGCTGTTCTATACAGTGACGGAAGGCGGAAAGGCCTGGGCACACAGAATGTGTCTCTCATCTGCAAAACGAGTGTTGAGAATAGCCCAGGGAAATTCTTACAATCAAGAGGTGCATTTTCTACCATCCCGACTGATCTCCTACTCGTTACATTAGGAATTTTGCCACTGGACCTATTTGTACGCCGCAGAGAGGCGTGCTACTTATTGAGAAAAGACAACGCTATGAGAGTAGCACAGCCAATTGGTTTCCAAGTGAGAGATAAACCGGTAATCAAAAGTCACCATGTCTCCCAGTGACAACAGAAGTGGGACAGAAGCACAACTGGAATACTTCACCTTTTAACCATAGTGAAATTAGAGCATGCTCGTCGGCCTTCGCGACTATCAGTACTAGCATCAGGCAGTATCAATACACATCGTTGCTGCAATTCTCTATTGAAGTTAAAAGGTTACCTGCATAAGATTTACAATCGTGCTTGAGTTGACGCCACTTTCCTAGAAATGTGGCAGAAGGGTACCATCATATCTATTTAGAAAGCTAGGAAGGACATCCTTTTCGCTCCAGCTAGCATCCTATTTTCCTCGCAAGTTGCGTTTTCACGTTGATGGAACGAATGATCAATGGACGACTAGTATTTTAGCTAGAAACTCACAAACTACTAACACCCTGTGCTGTTTTTGACGACGCCGTTTCCCTGTGAACCATCTCTTGTCGATGTTGATACGAAAGATCATGAACAGATTCACGAAGGTTTGTCAACCCGCACTACAACTGTTCAACCTCATAAATGCATACTATATGTGTTGTCGAGCAGGTGTAGTACGTTCACTATGCATCTGGAATATGTGTGGACTCTTACCACCGTTCGTTCAGGAATTTATGAAGGACCACGTTTTCCGAGTGAGACCGGCTGGGTTTTATTCGAACTTTTTTGTTTAGGAAAACTGCATCTCTCAGGGATGGATAATACGTGTTACACTGATTGCCATAGCAATTGAAGAATAAGAGTCATGTCTGGAAAGCCAGGCTACTTTAAGGGCAGAGGAAAACTCCACGAGTGTGCGGTTTTCAACAACTACGTATGTCTATCTCTCTGTGTATCTGTCGTGTGTGTGTGTGTGTGTGTGTGTGTGTGTGTGTGTGTGTGTGTGTGTGTGTGTGTGTGTGTGTGTGTAGGCACGCATATATGTGTATATGCGTTCCAGATAATATTACTCATTTTTTTGTCCAGAGGTGCACATCTCAGCGAATGCCGCTTTTTAAACGTCGTCTACTGCGCTTTTAGACACTATATAAGAATGAAATTATAAAACGGCTTTCATTTCTATAGCATAGCTGAAAGAATGCTGTAACCATTCCTTGAATATTTTGCGAAAAAATGTTGGAGAACGAACATGACGGCTATGCTACGAGTTTATCTCACAATGATCCGATCCAAGTAAGATTATGGATGCTAGATTATGGAAGATTTGGCCCAATCAATAATCGCGGAATACTTATGGCTATCGAAGCTCTATCAAGTAGTCCGGTTGTGAGCACCAAATTGGCAGAACCTCCTTTGCAATATCTGTATGATGCACTGTTGGGAAATTACACCTATCAGCTGAAAGGTAAGCCTAAGGAAAACGTTCGCTTCCTTTTTAAACACCATGCTAGACAAATGTTATACAAGAAACAGATAACTAATTCCAAGGTTTGCAGGTTTTTGTTTCATGAAGCTTCTTAGGAAGCTTGGTTACCTGCGATATGACACAAATCTAGGGTGATAGTATATTCGAAGTACACGATACAATCGTCTCGTATCCGCAGTTATTTTAAGGAATTTTGCTAGAGTACAATGATCGAATTTTGATCTAAACCGATGGATCTAGAGTACCAATGGTGTTCGGTGTTACTATATGTATGGAACTGAACAGCATACATTCGCGTTTCATAATAGCACTTTCATTTACATTGCGGAGTGTGTGCTAGATATAGACATTTTGCATGTGAGCCTTTGACAGTTTAGTGACTGTCACATTTTGAGCAATTCACTTGGTGCACCTCAGAGCTTTCATGAACTGTACAACTACCGTCCCATTGTACAGCGCACCCAGGATGCCCCCTATGTTTGCCACACCTATGATATTAATGTGGTGTACTCCAGGATTCCTGGTTACATTGACTTACTGGATAATGAACTGGCGAATGTGTCAGCAGAGGTGGCAATCACTGAACCCAGTGCTGTAGGATCCCTTGTAACGTGTAAGATTTTAGGCTTGTTGCAGTCGTGCTGGCGCAAAAAATGCTCAGTCCTGCACGGAAATAGGTTTACAGTAGTCAAGCACGTTTTGGACGAACTGGGTGAGTTGTTCTCATGTATTTCGTGGCTGTGCTGCAATTTTATGGAAAATTACGTTTTTAAGAGGCACCTTACTCCTTTTGGTCCTGCGTGTACTAAAGGTATGTTGGTCTGTCATTTGTTCCCAGAATGTGTTCCTCTAGCACAGCTTCCGAAATCTCTGAAAATGCTGGTCAGTCCCGAAGAGGTCCGGCGTACGTTAACCAGATTGTGGCTTGCAAACGTGCCCGGGAACTTCAGGAATTACTGCCCAGTTCGCAGGAAGCCCCTCTTCCGGAGTAACATCACACCGCATCGGGGTAGAACCTGATGCGAAAATAATCTTGAAGACAGCACTTAAACTCTTGAAAACATACGACTAAAGACTCATTCTTATGGAGAAGTTGAAGCTCTGACCAATTAGATCTAATCCCATGTTTGTTCCATTGTTGGATAACAACGTTTATTATGATCGGGTAAGCTCTCAAACACAAGTCTCCACAAAACAGAGGAGAGCGATGACTGAATCAGTTTTCCTTTGGTGTCGGGCTAACACATTTTACCACAGCTTTATCTTGTAGCTTTTTCCACAGTGTGGGCAGAATACTTCTGCACTATTTCCTCCACGGAAGAAGACCCATTTCCATTACTAAAATTCTGTTCGAGAACTTCAGATCAATTGGAAATGGAGGTCGGCAGAGATGAGTATTGCCCATCCCAGTCTTACCCAGAAGATTCCTCAGAGGAGGAGAATCTTTGAGGAGAGATTCGTGGACTTCGTTTTTATATATGTTTTATTTTGGGAGCAGACTCTTACTTTCAGGAAGTCGGTTCTATCATTGCTGGTCCTGAACTTTATCGGTGACTCATCTGTTTTGGTCTTCCGGATCTTTTTCTTGAGGTATATGGTTTTGCTGATTTTACTGACGCGTTCTTTACAGTATTGGGCTCGACAGATCTTAGTGCAGACGTATGAGGTGCTATCGAAGGCTTTGGATGCGTGTAACCACAGGAATCTTCTCCGCAATGGTCTTACATTTATTCTCGCTAATCTGATTTGCAGTTTACCGAGTCGGTACAAGTTTAGCTGCAACTGAGGCTCATATACTGGGAGGCGAGATAGAGTATTGGCGTATATGCAGAAATTTCTGGGCTTCGGAGTTGCTCACCTTGTCCCTAACCCAAATCTATTAGATAGCTGTTTCCTCTGTAACATGTGGGTAGTCTCTGGAATTTGATGAGTATTTGCGCTGCAGTTAGCACAACTAAGAGCTGAAGTGCATGTAGGACGTCACCAAACTTAAAGCATGCAGATTCACTGTTACCAAACTCACTAGTGTGTCCAAAACGCTAACACTTTACCACGTGAGTGTGTTCGGAGTTGATGGTCTCACTTCCATGGTTTCGTATCCTACCATAATTCTTGAAGGGGCATCTCCCAGATCAAAGGTAAGCAACAGCGGGCACAATTTCACTTCTTTGTTTGCGTTGAATCTGAAATACAAGTGCGAAACCTTGAACTGCAAGGTTTTTAGGAATCACTTTGTTTGGACATACTGTCCAATTCATGGAGGAGGGAGGCTTTGCTTTAAGGGCGCTCAACTTCGAGATCATCAGCGCCCTTAAAAATTCAAGGCAATTGCTAGCAATAAACAAAATAAAGTGATATGTCAAAAAGCATAAAAAGAGATTTCTAAAATTTTAAATCCTCAAATTGATACTACACTCCGCTTTAAAAAAATTAAAAAAAAGGAAAAAAAAAACTTAGAAGCTCTATCAACCGCTGGCTTGTCATCCGCCGAGACGTCTGCAGGTCTGAAAGGCAGCTGCAGAGAATCTCGAAAGCGCGCCAGAGAGCAACAGAGCAACACTGCAGCAGCACGTGACGGACTGACAAAAGGTTGTCACACAGCGGATATAGAGGGGCAGGGTCCGTTTTAAATAGGTAACCATGCGAAAAACTACAGTGTCCTATTCGCAACCGAACCAATCGAACCTCCTCGCGGCGCGTTATGCGACAGGAAGTTACCCAGTTTATCGGAAGACCTTTCACTTCTCTAAGCTTATTGCCGCGGAGAGTTGGCCACTCTTCGTGCCAGGACGACAGTTCCACTCTCCGCACTTCAAGCCTAAAGTCTTCCGAAGTAACACGTGAGATGGTGATACTGGGTTCTGTAGTTGCCATCTTTGCTGCTAAATCCGCCATTTCATTCCCCGGCAAACCTACGTGACCAGGAATCCATGCACACCCCACGTCATCGCCAGAAGCGTGTAAAACATGGAGGGCATCTTGGATACGTTGTACAATGGGGTGGGGGTTGTACAGTTCCCGAAGGCTCTGAAGTGCACTAAGGGAATCGCTCAAAATGAGGCAGTGACCTAATTTACGACGGCCCACATACAAAACGGCTCGGTAAATTGCATAGCGCTCTGAAGTAAAAACGGAAGTACTATTTGGAAAACCGAAAATATGTGGTTCGGTTTCATAAATATGAGCACTTCCAACACCGGTGGTGCTCTTTGACCCATCGGTATAAGTGCATCGACGGTAGGTGTAGTCTGACAGAAATTCTAAAACACCCGTGCGGATACTAGAAGTACACATCGTGGACTTCCGGTGTACGACCATCACAAGATCCACATGGGGCGTACAGCAAGCCAAGGGTGGTAGCGCTTCTCAACCTGGGCGAACATCCTAGGTAGTTCAATTGTAAGGTTCGTTAGAAGCTCCGGAAAACGAAACCCCACAGGTTTAGGATTAAGACTGCTTATTCCTAAACCGTTCTCTTAGCTTGGTGGTGAAAAAAGAAGCGAGCGTTGGGTGCTTGGGTATACATCTAAGCGCACAACCATAATTTGCCAAGAGAATCTCACGCCGACATTGTAAAGGAGGTTCTGCGAACCCGGCGTAAAGGCCCACCAGTGGGCTTGTTGGAAAAGCTCCTATTGCCATGCGGATGCCCCTATTGTGGACAGTGTCTAATCTTCTCAACACAGATGGTCCTGCTGACGAATTAACAATACACCCATAGTCTAGTTTGAATAGGATGTGTGCGCGATACATTCGCAACAAAATTTTCCGGTCCGCTCCCCACATTTTCCCACTCAGTATTCGTATGATATTTAGGGAACGGTCACATCGTGCTCTTAGCTGTGGAATAAATCGCGACCAACTAAGCTTACTGTCCAAGATCAATCTCAGGAAGTGCGTGTCATCTGCGAAGCTAAGTAAATCTGGACCGCAACGAAGTGAAGGTTGTAATCGTCTGTTACGGTGCCAGAAATTAACGCAGATTGACTTCTCAGTTGAGAAATTGAAGCCGTTCTTTGAGCTCCATACTCTGAGGTTGTCCAAACATTGCTGCAGGGGCCGTTGTAAGAACGCGTGCGCTGAGAAGTGCAATAGACAGCGAAGTCGTCCACGAATAGGCATGACGAATCTCCAGGCGGAACACATTTCTAGATAGAGTTAATTGCTATAGCAAAGGGCGTAGCACTTAATACCGAACCCTGAGGTACTCCCTCCTCCTGAACAAAAGAATTAGAAAAAGTCGATCCGTCCTTACTTGGAGAAAGTGGTCTTTCTTAAATTCCTGAATGAACAGCGGTAGACGTCCACGTATGTTCCAGGTATGTAGAGAACGCAGAATCCCTGCTCGCCAGCACGTGTCATAAGCCTTCTCAAGAGAAAAAGAAACATGCCAACGGTTTGACAGTTCTTTATAAATCCTTCCATTATCTGGGTCGATATTTACACAAGATGGTATACAGTTGAATGGCGTCGTCGAAAACCACACGGGATGATAACCAGTAGGTTACGACTTTCTAACCACGATACCAATCGTCCATTGATCATGCGTTCCATCACCTTGCAAGCGCAACTGGTGAGGGAAGTAGGGCGATAGCTGGAGGGAAGATGGTCCTTTCCAGCCTTCAAGATGGGAATAACGGTGGCCTCCCGCCAATTTTCTGTGAGTATACTGTCAACCCAAACAAGATTAAAGACCTCGAACAGGAATGCCTTAACCTCATGAGAGAGATCTTGTAACATTTGTACATGAATGATGTCAGATCCTGGTGCTGATATTCGAGAAGATTTAAGAGAATACTCTAGCTCTGTCATTGGTGAAGAGGCGATTGTAATCTTCTACGTTTCTTAAACGAAACGCGAACAATCTATTCCAACCACGGAATAGATTGTTCAGGAGCAGAGTGAGTCGTCTTCGTGGGATGCTGTGTCAAATCATTCACTGAGTTGTAGGTAAACACAGACAACTAGGTGTAAAGGTTCCATTGGGTATAATCCAAACGCCATCTGGTCATGTGCGGAACATGCATCTTACATTAAGATACTAGTAAGACATGAGAAGTGGTCACTAGAGCGTAAATCAGAGATGGCATTCCATTGTAAGGAGACTGTGAACTCAGGTGCACAAAGTTCATGATCAAGATGCGAAGAACTATTGAAAGAGTCAGAAATGAATGTAGGCTCTCCAGGGTTGAGTAGAGGTATGTTGCAGCTGTCAAGGAAATCAACGAGGAGCTTGCCTCTCGCACAAGCGCGATTTGAGTCTCAAAGTGTGCGGTGCGCATTGAACACTCCCACCAACAGAAACAGTGTTGGTAACTAGGAAACAAGGTATTCTAAATCAATGTGCGAGAAGTCATAGGCAAATACAAGTTGCAAATACAGAATTGGATGTTTGGCACTAGAATCGTTACGGCGACTGATTGTATACTAGAGCGTAAGGGTACAGATTCCATGCGACCAAATGTTCGTTCTGATTGAGCAAAAGCTCAAGTTCTGCTCGTTGTGTTCTAATACCACATATGTTCCAATGTATGATAGCCATATTAGTATGTGTATGGAACAGGTATTGCAACGTGACTCTGCATTACTTTGATGTAGGCGGTTGTTGAATTAATTTAGATCTTTTCTTCTCCGTTAGGCTGACATTTTTATCCGAGGCCTTTTAACGCCCCTTTTCCACTGCGGTTCTCCCAGTGAGGGCAGATTCGTCTAGCTCCATGTCATCTGCCGTGTACGTCCGTATTCCCATAGCTAACTTGGGTTCGGCTATTTTGAACCGGTTGCTAACGGGGACCGGCGAAGATGAAAGGCGCCGGTCCAAGTCCACCCCGGAAGATTCCCCGGAAGAAGATCTTCAAAGAGATGTTCGTGGACCTTTATATCCCTTCAATGTACTGGAATCAGACTTAACTTCTTTGAGGAAGTCATTCTTCGTGTAGCTCTTTTTAAACTTTGTCGGTGAGACATTATACATTACAGGCTTGCTAGTCTCTTGTGAAATGTTTGACGTTTTTGTTGCTTATCTAACAGTTGCATTTTTTTCACCAACAGATTTTGCACCAGTTGATACAGATATGCGCACTGTTCTTGGGGGCTTTGGAATAGAGCCACTTGCTACAAGTGTCTTTCTGAAATTGTTGCCGCATTGAAATCACTGGTCTGCGTTGCGATCTCTCGCCTCGGTACCGGTTTAGCTCCAACTGAGCTATAGGTGCCGGACCTTGGAGCAGAGGGTTGGCGCATTGAAAAGAGCTTCCGGGCTTCTGAGAAGGGCACCTTCTCTCTAAATCGTATCTCATGGATCGCTCTTTCCTCTACAAAACGGGGGCAATCTCGGGAACTAGATGGATGTCACCTCTGTATTCCACGCATGACGGAGCAGCAGTACATGCACGATCGTGGAATTTATCTCTAAAGTTAGGGCATGTAGCTAGTCCCTTACAAAACTCTCTTGTATATCCAAAGCGCTGATACTTGAAACATCTGAGGGGGTTCGGAATGAACGGCCTAACTTCGATGGATTCATGCCCTGCCTTAATCCTTTGCGGGGGATCTACCTGATCAAAGGTCAGGAACAGGGTATTTGTTGGCTTTAGCTCACCACCTTCTTTACGTTGAATCTGATAAATGTGAATGACGCCTTGTTCTAACAGATTTTCTTGAATCTCATTGGATAATCCAACCAATGGACAGGTGTTTATCACGCCACGCGAGGAGTTCAAGGTTCTGTGCATCTCAACACGTACAGGATAACTTGATAGCATATTTGCTGTCATTGCGAGATCTAGTGCATGACTTTACTGATCCAGCAGTGTTATCCAAACCCCTTTGAATTGTAAATGGGCTCACCGATGTAAAACTATTTCGTTCCTCAGTTCTACGTATCATTATGTATCGAGGACAACAAGACTCGACTTCTTTTTTTCCACTTGGTTTGCTGTTTTTACTGTTGTTGTTTGGTGTTTTTGTATTCACCATGGCGAGTTAATCCTCCACCATTGCAAGTGTCTCCAATGGCATGCTCACTTCCTGGGCGCCAGCGCGGCTTAGGTGAGAGTCCTGGCATGGACCTTCCTCACCCTAGGGTCTCACCTTTCAGTGTATAGACAGAGGGGCCCAATCGCCTTCAAGTGTGCATCATCTCGTGCAATGGCCCTTTACCGGGACTGATCTGTATCAGCGGATACGAACACACATCCTACATGATAACCAGGGACTGGGAATTACGCGGTTACCCAGTCACCCCTTGCGTCTCCCCATCCATCTTCAACCCGCGCGTACGTTATCCATCAGACTGTGCACAGGGAGGTATCAGTTGGGAGATGAAACACAAAAGTAGACAAAAGTTGATGGAGTGTTTGACATGTGCTCTCTCACCCCTTAGAGGAACCCAATCGAGAGTATCGCTTTGGGCGCCGGGTACGCCAGACCCGTACCTACAGCAGTAGGACCCCCTGGGGCAGTGTGATTTCACAGTCCCCTTCTGCTAGATGAGTCGTCGACAAAGACTACCAGGCCTCATATACCCGTTGTGGAATGTTCTTTGCTTCCCCTCAGCCCTTGCCTACCAGTAGTCAAAAATGACTCACTTAGTGGACCGTTTGGATCATCGAGTACTGAGCCCCTCCGCCAGGTCAAGGCGACATTCCCCGCAGGGATGCAATTCACGGACATACTGTCTCCTTATTGGACATACTGTCCAATTCACAGGAGTTTGCCACACCACGGGATGAGTTCAAGGGCCTCTGGATTCAAGACTTACGTACGTCTATCATCTGTTCTCACTATTTTCGCGGCGTGGGATGCTAAATGTGCTTCCACCATAGCATGAGTTATGAGTTCTAGTACTTGTCATGACTGTTTTATCCAGACCCTTTTTAATTGCAACTGATCTCACCGATTCAAATCTTCTACATGTCTCTGTTATAGAGAAGACTAATTAAGGAGAACCACACAAATGAGTTACTTCTTTTGCACATTTTAAACTGATTTGCTTGATTCCTTATGTTGTGCTATGGTGATGCAATTCCCTCCGTTACTAAACTTTCCGATGGTCTCCTCACATCCTGGGTACCGCATTGACATAGATTATAGTGCTGACCTGGACCTTGCTTATGATAGGGCCTCTCCTTCAAATGTATAGACAGAGTGACCCTATCAACTTCAAGAAGGCAAAGGCCCCTTCCTGGGTCTTTTGTGAGTAGACACGAAGACAGTCATACATGTTACTCAGTTACTGAAAAGTATGAGATATTCAGTCACACCCTGCAACTGCTCGCCACAGCCACGTGCAACGACTTCCTCAGATTATATTCAGCGAGGTATCAGGTAGCCTTCAGGCACGCTTTTCAACCATAGTAATGGGCGTTTGGAATATACCCTCTCACCTCTTAGAGGAACCCAGTAGAGAGCGTGGCTCTGGACCCCGGGAACGCTAATTCCGTACTTACCGTAGTAGATCCCTGGCGGATAATCAGTTTGAGATACCCAATTTATATTCTTAATGCACATCCCACAACTTTATTTGATTATCTTCAACTGTATATTTAGAATCAATGGTTTAGCTTTTACATGTGATTTTCACGCTGTATTGACGTTAAAATATACACACACCATTCACATTTATTAATTTATTTTCATCAGGAGCAAGGGTATAAAACTGAAATTTGGTCCAAATAATATACAGAAAATTTTGAATAATAGATTCTGACATAGGTTAGGATTATTAAAATAGAACACAATTTATTGATTTACAGAGAATTTTTCCAAGTCAATGCAATGTGGCACTCATTGCGAGTCACCAAATCCCAAGCTTACTGAGTTAAGGGGATTGCAGTTGTTGTTTTCAAGGTTTTCACCAATACTGTTTTTATTAATTTCATCTTTTTCAATTTTGGATGCCTGTGTTTGTTTTTTACTAACAGTAGATTTGGAAGCCTTCTCACTCTTAATTTTCTGGGCCTTATTCTCTAAGCTTGAGTGACAATGTCGTTGCATTTGTCCTCTGAGGACGATTTGCTCTGTTTTCCCTGATAATTCCATGGTAAACGAGACATCAGTGTGGCTGTAGTTTTGTGGTAAAAATATTGAAAAGTATTATCAGGTTTTAATGAATTGGTCCCCTCCCGCAGTGGAAAGATTGTCCAGAATACCTTTTTGTTGTTGTTTTTCATTTTCTTGTTCCTGGGAAGAGGAAGGCGTGATGTAGTCTTCATGAGGGCTCATAGAGGAGCCTTTCTTCTGAAGTGGTTCAGTTCTAGTCTTCGCAAGTGCTGAAATATTCACAACAAAATCGTCACAAGGTTGAAAAGTACAAAGTGTGAATTCTATACCTGTATAGAGAACTTATTAACAGAGAACGTATTTATTCCTAATAAATACCCTGAAGAGGAACGAGAGGGTATTGTATGGTTAGGAACTCATGCCTGAAAATCATGCTTCAGAAATAGCACCCCTTGGCACTAATGTCACTTGTGGGGCAATATGCAGGGTTTTGAACATATTATATTGGAATCCAAAGGGACAGGCATATGGAGAAAAATATTTGCAACTGAAAAATGGTTTAAAGCTAGGATAAGTGGTTTGTTCAGTAAGGAGGTAAAGAAATTAAGTCAGTTTTTAGAACAACTAAACGGAAACAGTGAAAAGAGAGGACACAAGTAGTTACTTAGAGTGGTGGGTAGCTGTTAATTAACAAAATGATGTGGTGCACTCACATGAATTTCTCTACTTCTGTACAAACTAATGTTACAAACGTCTATCATTCTAGGTGCTTAATGAAATCGAGATAAACATTTTCTGAAAATATGTTGTTGCTAATTGCCCTGTAGCTGCAAGTGGAAAATGAGTAGGTTTTAAGCGATAGTCAAATTATTTAAGAAACTCAGTTTTACGCCATGTCATGGATTTGAACCTTTATTCATGGTCAAGAAGTAAAATCGGATAAATATTTCACATTCGAAAAAGTAAAGTATTGGAAAACTCAGACTCATAACAAGAAATGCTTCATTCCACGTAAGAATATATTTGACGTAACGTATGTGTTTTAACGAGATCTACATTTTTGTGAAGTAAGTTACAGTTTACAAGTTATACAAAAGTCATCCAGGATAATTAGGATTGCTCAAGATATTCCAAGAAAATTCAAGATGTCAATTTCATTTGACACGAAAATGACACAGATATATGATATTTTCAATAAAAAATTGAAGCTGTTTACAGTGAAGCAACACAGATCTTAAATATAATGAGCATATGATGGGTACATCAAGAAATTAGTTCGCTTATAATTTCAAGAACTTGTAGCAAATACTAAGATAAGTGAACCTTTCAGTCTCTAAATAATTGTTATGAATAAGATATGGCATTTTAATAAAAATTTTGTAAACATTTTTGCGAAAATCATAATTTTTGAAAAATATTTCATTTAAAGGGTAGTGTGGGGTGACAGGATTTTATCGAAAACCTTCATGCCGCACTCTTGAAGGATGCAGCACTTAATTACCAAGTTTGATGTTTTGTTAGTTAAGCGACCTGTCATTTGGGTGCAGGGGATCACAAAACGTGTATATCCAATGCAATCTTTGTGTCTAATTTTTGTGTGAAACACAAAAGCCTTCCCTACCTACTACGTGCGTGGTAAAGGAAGTAAACATGTATGTTTTTAAATATGAATATGATATGAATATGAACATATGTATAAGGCGTAATATATGAATATGGCTAAAGCCATATTGTATCCGATTTTCTTACCATAAATAAATAAAATAACCTTCCTGAAGATGTTAGTCTAGATATTCATAAAGAAAGTTGATGAGCATTTTGGTTGTGTTGATCAAAAGTAACTTTGGTGAATGAATCTTTTTGTTAAGTTTTGGTATTTTTCTTAATATGTGTGAATATTTCGTGCGCTAAAGGCTTATCAATGCACTAAATGGATTATCATTGCTCGAAATGACTTGCGATGTTGTACACTTCGGACTCTTGAAAGCCTCGCAAGTCAAATTGGAGCAAAGTTTAAACTCTAATCCAATAATGCCAGAGTAAACCCATTTAATAGAGCGGTAAATGCCTTAAGTATGAAGATTAATTGGGAAGGAATGTTTCTTCTGAACTTGCCTTAAAATATAATAATAATAATAATAATAATAATAATAATAATAATAATAATAATAATAATAATAATAATAATAATAATAATAATAATAATAATAATAATAATAATAATAATAATAATAATAATAATAATAATAATAATAATAATAATAATAATAATAATAATAATAATAATAATAATAATAATAATAATAATAATAATAATAATAATAATAATAATAATAATAATAATAATAATAATAATAATAATAATAATAATAATAATAATAATAATAATAATAATAATAATAATAATAATAATAATAATAATAATAATAATAATAATAATAATAATAATAATAATAATAATAATAATAATAATAATAATAATAATAATAATAATGATAATAATGATGATGATAATGATAGTGATAGTGATAGTGATAGTGATAATGATAATGATAATGATAATGATAATGATAATGATAGTGATAGTGATAGTGATAACACTGGTCGACAAGATTTTTTTCACAAGAAATCTGAATAGTAAATCTAGTGCATTTTTTCATCCTGAATTCAGGTATGTAGTCAGAATTTTCCCATCAGGCATAGTTTTTCTGTGAAAGCTACTTTTCAAAATACGATTTTAGAGTTTTCTTTGACCTGTCATAGGAACCTTTACCTCATATGTAGCTATTTTACTCAAGCCGTATTTATTGAAATTATTTGTAATATCACGCTGAAGCACCACAAAACAAGACTGTGCAGGTTCATTCATGTTTAGACATGCTCAGACCTGTCTGGCATTGTGATGTGTCAGTATTGAGCTGACTGTGACATTGTTCACTAGTGAAATATTTCCTTCCTTTCTGTTTAGAAGTGTATTGTGTATGTTGTGAATGTTGTATTTCAGTGCTTAATGTTTTCATCATGCCAAGAAAGTGTGTAAATCATGCAGATAATTTCTGCTATATTTGTGGTGAGATGACCTTCAAGTCTCAGAGGCGAAATATGACCCCACTTGTAAAGAAGTGTTATCATCTTTACTTTGGCTGTCAAGTTGGTGATTTTGATAAGAGCTGGGCCCCAAATACATGCTGTGTTTCGTGTGTTAGACTGCTGACTGGGTGGAAAAATGGTACACATCATATGCCATTTGCAATTCCCATAATTTGGAGGGAACCGAAGGATCATTCAACCGACTGTTATTTTTGTTTGACAAATATTAAAGGAATCACATCTAAAACAAAATATACAGTTAAGTATCCGAATTTGCAATCTGCATTGAGACCTGTCTTACACAGTGAAGAGTTCCCCATACCAGTATATGTAGATACAACCTAAAGTGATAACTCTGATTCTGACCTAACTGAAACTCAAAATGATTCAGATGCAAATAAAAATGATCTTACATATGAAGCCAGTAGCTGTTCATCAGAACCATACTTTCCCAATCAGCAAGACCTTAATGACCTGATTCGGGATTTAAATCTGTGTAAACTGCAAGCTGAAGTTTTAACTTCCAGACTCAAAGGGTGGAATTTACTCCAAAAAGATGTAAGAATAAGTAGTTATCGTAGCCGCCATAGTGTTTTCAAAGAATACTTCTCTGAAGAACATGGTGTTGTGTTTTGTAATAATATTTGTTCACGTATGGCAACTCTTGGGCATCAACACCGACCAGATGAGTGGCGATTGTTCATAGACTCCTCTAAAGTAAGTTTGAAGGCTGTGCTGCTACATATTGGCAATGAACTTCCATCAATACCAGTAGCGCATGCCACTATGAAAGAGACATATCAAAATATGAAACTAATTTTAGAGAAAATACAATATGGAAAATATGAATGGGATATCTGTGGTGACTTAAAGGTCATTGCTTTATTGCTTGGTTTGCAACTTGGGTTCACCAAATTTTGCTGTTTTTTGTGCGAGTGGGACAGCAGAGATAAGAAGTCTCACTACGTTAGAAAGTCATGGCCAAAACGTGAATCTCTTCTCCCTGGCCAGAAAAGTGTGGCATGTGTCCCTTTAGTGAATCCTGAAAAAAATATTTTTACCTCCATTGCATATTAAGTTAGGAGTTATGAAAAATTTCGTCAAAGCTATGGATAAACTTTCTGATGGATTCTTGTACTTGAAATCAAAATCCCCCAAAGTCAGTGATGCTAAATTGAAAGAAGGAGTTTTTATAGGACCACAAATCTGATCATTAATGGCTGATGAACATTTCGAGGGACTGTTAAATCCACTGGAGAGAGCAGCCTGGCAGTCTTTCAAAAGTTTATGTTGCAATTTTCTTGGAATCCATAAAGCAGAAAACTATCGTGACATAGTGGCTGATCTTCTGCATTCTTATAAAGCTATGGGATGCAACATGTCTTTAAAAATTCACTTCTTGGACTCTCACTTGGACTTCTTCCCCGAAAACCTTGGAGCTGTCAGCGATGAACACGGTGAGCGTTTTCATCAGCAAATTTCTACGATAGAGAAGAGGTACCAAGGCAAGTGGAGTTCCAATATGCTGGCTTACTACTGTTGGACTAAAATGAGAGACGTTCCAGATGCAAAATATACCCGAAAATCACTATCTACCACTTTCTAGGTAAGTCAGAATCAGTAGTTATAATTTTGAGTTAGATAGCTAGTTACGGATTTTTTAGAATATTATAAAAATTCAAATGAATATCACACAAAGCTCCTGCCCGATGCAGACAAACTGTAATTATATTTGAATTCAGCACGAAAAATACTTTTAGAATCTGTTATTTTAATTCTTGTGAAAGAGAAAAAGTTAATTTTTGTAGACCAGTGAATGATAATGATAATGATAATGATAATAATGATAGTAATAGTGATAGTGATAGTGATAATGCTACTACTACTACTACTACTACTACTACTACTACTACTACTACTACTACTACTACTACTACTACTACTACTACTACTACTACTACTACTACTACTACTACTACTACTACTACTACTACTACTACTACTACTACTACTACTACTACTACTACTACTACTACTACTACTACTAATAATAATAATAATAATGATAATGATAATGATAATGATAATGATAATGATAATGATGATAATAATAATATTAATAATAATAATAATCATCATCATAATCATCATAATCATCATAATGATAATGATAATGATAGCGATAGCGATAACGATAACGATAACGATAAAAATAATAATAATAATAATAATAATAATAATAATAATAATAATAATAATAATAATAATAATAATAATAATAATAATAATAATAATAATAATAATAATAATAATAATAATAATAATAATAATAATAATAATAATAATAATAATAATAATAATAATAATAATAATAATAATAATAATAATAATAATAATAATAATAATAATAATAATAATAATAATAATAATAATAATAATAATAATAATAATAATAATAATAATAATAATAATAATAATAATAAATAGTAGTAGTAATGATAATCATAATTCAGGCGATGTGTGTTTTGTCGTGTGTTGTAGAAATGTTAAACTGAGGTTACCTGTAAATTCACGTAATTGGACTGTGATCTGTAAGTGCCAGACAATCGATCATAGTAGACAAGTCTACAAGACTGTAACACTCGAAAGGAGACACCTACATACATAAATTGTGGCAATATATGCTTTTTCATTAAGTGCCCGCCTACATAGCAACCCCCTACATAGTGTCTGTAAGCATTGAAGCTGCTAATTCGTATCTGATATGCTGTTATTAAGCGCCATGCTAACATTTCGAGAATTTCATTTACTCTGCAGTTTTCAGAACTTCGTTTGTGCTACTTGGCTGCAGCTTTACTCTGACTTTTTTTTTTTTTTTTTTTTTTTTTTTTGGATTCGACATTTAAACTAATGGTTTTCTGGTGAACTGATTTTACTGGAATCCTAATTACCTGAGCTACACAGAGCTGAATTTTCACAGAATGAAGATCTAGTCAATTGAACAAGAATTAAGAATGATGCAAAGAAAGGATTTAACTAAGAATTGCAGAGTTTCTATATTCGTGTTGCTTGCAAAACTCGCGCCTAGCATTTCTGCCATTTTGAGCTGCTACTTTGAAGGCGCTAAAAGATGTCGGCGATAGGGGAGATAAGCGCGCTGCCGAATAAGGTAATACTGAGCCTGTGACTTACCAGTTCAGTAATATCACATATAATCCACGTATTATAGTGTGACTGACCAATATAATATACCTACCCTATTAGGCTCAGACGATTTAATATAATTCATAGATGCACGTGCAGAAATGTAGGTTAAGTTACCTACATGCAGGTAGGTTAAGTAATCAGTAGTGAACGGGAAGTGGATTTAAAAACACTATTGTTCTAAAAAAGCAGTAATGCCATCGTCCAAAACAAATATTATACATTATGTAGCTTCACTTACGCCAATTATGTTCCTAAGGGGATTCCAAACGCCCTGTCTCTCCAATGTTAATAGATGACCCATTATCTACAATACTATTTAATATAATTATGGATTCAGTGATACTTTTACAGTTGACTGATGAAACAAAAGCACACTTCCTTCATGAGAAGTAAAGTTAAGATCTTCTAATATAATGCCTAGAGTTGTATTGAAGTATAAGGGGTTAAAAATTAAAAAGAAACTAATAGGTATACCTGATGCGTTAAACCTTTTTCATTAAAATAAAGCTTATTTAGTTGCAAATGTGTGATAAAACTTTCAGCACATTATACCAATAAGTTTCAGAGATAATGGAGCATGTGTATAGAAAATTATTAGTTATTCAGAAATAGCACTTAAGGTGAAAAAGTCAGAAACCTATATATGCAGCTTTATTTTCAATCATAATTTTAATGTATTTACGATTATCGCGTGTACATTTATGAAACTTGTACCAAAATGAATGGAAGATCTGAAATATTCATATGGAAGAGAAGCTGAGTTTGGAAAAAATCACAAAATTCACTATTTCGACTCCCCTTAAAAGTATAAAACGCTGAATGACGCTTAAGGGGATATGTGAATTAAAATGTAGGATCTTACAAAAGAATTAGTTTTCTTACTTCGTTTCTTTTGGTCACAGCTTTTACGAATTTTAGCTTTTCAGTACTATATGATCAGGGGCGTAACGTCAATGGATGTGGATGATGTGTTGCATACCCTGCCAGTTTTCCTTATTTAAACTTTCCTATTATCTGTATATTAATTAAATTGGCGTAATGCTTGCTGAAGAGTATGTTTCGAACAATCTGCTATGAATTAATATTGTTAGCGTATCACGCCAAGTATTGAAACAGACAAGGCCATCTTTACCTAATAGGCCTGTATACGGAAAGAGATTACGTTAATGACGTCATCACGGGAGGCTTATGTTTATCACCTATTTGTTTATTACGGGAATGCAACACATCAGTACGTGGTTGGAAAGCAAAGAAGTTGATTGTGCCTTACAACGTGTCAGTAAACAATTAAGTGAGCGAAAAATTAAATTACAAAGCGGTGTAGTTTTCAATACAAAATGCCTAGGAAGTGTTTTGTGCCGGGTTATACCTGAAACTATAAAACAAGTGTAGAAAAGTATGTTACAATGTTTTCGTTTCCAAAGGATCCACACAGGAGAGACCAGTGGGTATGTGCTATTCACAGGGATATTTATGAACCAGTTGTGGTATGTATTAAACATTTTTCTGAACAGCACATAGTGAAGGAATTTACTGCTACGCGAAATGATGGAAGCGTTTTGTAGCACCCAGAATAACTCCTAAACTTACTGAAAATCCATAGCATTGAATAAATAGAAATAAAAAATAGAATTAGTGACATGAAATTAGAGGGATTCACCGTCATCATAAAAGAAAACGATGTAACTTTTGTGAAAATTGATACTGATGAAATTCCTAAAATTGTAGCAGCATTAAAAATTAATTCCAATTTTATTATTTAGGTACTATAGGGTAAAATTGTAATACCGAATAGTAAGTTTTAATGGATTCTCGGTAAACAATGATATTGGATAAATGGTCTGAATTTGATGCTCTTTTGGTTCACAATAGCAAGTTAACAAACAGAACATAAACTACTTCAGGCTGCCAACATTTTAAAAGAATGTTGGGAGGACATGAATGAAGATTCCACAGAATATCTAAAACCCAAATTCCTAGAAGAGCAGGTAAAATTGGTCAGTCAAAAGTAAATTAAATATACGCCCGATACCCTGTTATGGACGTGCTCAATTTATTTTTCTCACCCAGCAGCTTACAGACAGTTATGTGATTCCAATGTTCTTTCTTTACCCCATCCTGATTACCTCAGATAACTTTCTCAACCCCTTAGTCCTCATAGAAACCCTTGCATTTAAAATATTTATCAGAGAAGGTGAAAATGCTTGGTGATCACGAAAAAGTAGTAAATTTGTTGAGACATATGAACAAGAATTTCTTAAAGTAGAAAGCCAGAGAAACTTAATTCTACATTTAGGTGCTGAGGCATGTGACAATAATATCGGTGCTGACTGTAATGCTAGTGATTGCGAGTTACCGGTCTGCTATTTTGACGAGGAAAATAATAAAAGTAATAACCAACATCCTCTTGAAAAACTACTGCATTATTAAACAAGACAGTTTGGTATTATCTACAGGAAAAAAAAAATTAAAAAAAGAAAGAAGGAAAGAAACTGGAGATATATTCGCATTGCGAACGTAAGAAGCATGCTCTGCCATTAACAACTATGCAAAGCATGTATTCCACTAACATACTAACACACATTAACTTTTAATACGAAATGTGAAAATATAAATAAATGCACGCTTCTTCCAGCGCAGAAATGCTGTAAAACGTATGTTTATTCCGTATGAATTGCTTGGAACGTCGGCCTCACGTTGTGATGTCAGGAATCGCATATCCAGGCCTGTTACTTAGAGATGGCCTTGAAACAGAGCGGCTGGTGCTTGTGCTTGCCTCACGCCAGTCACGTAAACGATGTGCACGCGCATTGGATGTTAGTGCTAATGAGATTTAAAGCACACTTTTTCACTATTCTGCTTGGCAGTGAAGGTTAATTTCATATTTCTAATTTTGCTGTACGTATCTGAATACAATCAGCATTTTAAACTGTAATGTGCAACAGAAAAATGCGGCAGGAAACCGAAGGCAGGTTATTACACTACTCATGTGCATTCGCGTGGTTCACTACGAGAAAAATACGTGTTGTAGAGAGAACGCTGCACTTCTTGGAAACCTATTGATCCGAATGCTTGTAATCAACAGCATTGATTCTCCTTAAATTTAATATTTACCAGTTGGTCAATTATAACGTTCTATAAAAACTATAAAATTTGCGAAAAGATTATTTTTTGAAAGTTCATAATTTTTATTTAATAAACCAAAGCATTATAATATTTTCAGTTCCCAATATTCTTTTGAGAGTAGTTATCTATAACAGAATAATGTTTAAAAATATTAAAATTTTGAAATCTTCGTCCTGTGGAGCACTTTAGGTACCTACGTTTCCAAAACAATAGCTAGAAAGGATAATGAATTTAAAAGTGTTGAAGATATTACAATGAAGATTTGAATGTGCATTATTCCTTATACCTCACGTCTTGGCTGAGAGGCAGAACATACCACTGCCGTCTCTTGCGCCATGGAGTTCTGCAACTGTTTAAACTGGTTTAAACTGGTATATATTATCTCTAATATGAGTTTCAACAAAATTCGCTAATAATTGTAGAATTTATAAATTTCACTTATGCGTACCCTTAACACGAGTTCAAAGTGCATACCCAAGTCCACACAGCACGCTACGCCACTGTGCATGATATATGTGTTGTAAATTTCAATTAAATACACAGATAGTTTTAAAAATTGGACAAGCACCTTTTCAAACTTAAAATTTCAGTAAGGTACCGTTCTTAAAATAACTTTCAGAGATCATTATTTATAGTTGTGTTTATTGTTTGCATAATTATATTAAAATAATTACTTGTCGGGATCATTCCGCTTAGTCGTTGTTTATTTTATATGATTTTTTAAAAAATAACATCCCGAAATTGATATTTGTGAATAGTAAAAATTATCAGTGCCTTTGTTCAGAAAGTTGATGTAAGTGCAAGAACATGCTCACTACTGGTACACCATGTAGCCATAAGAACAATGCCTTTGAGAGCTAGAAGTCACTGCCAATAGCAAATCGATGTCTACGACTAAGCGCACAATCAACTTCAGTCATTTCAGTCATTTTCTGAAGATCTCTTGGGGACAAATTATTTAAACACTAGCGTACAACATGGAATGAGCATATAAAAATAAACATGTTGACTATTTTGATTTACATCTCCCTTTAAGACGCTGGAAATATTGAGTTGATGTCTCAGATCCTCGAATATTCATCGATGTTGTTGTAACATCTCATCTGTGCAAAGTCCTACATTTTAATCTTTTATATGCCACACTTTAATTTCTTTATTGCATTCCTCTTCTCGGTAGGAATCATTCCTGGTTTCTCCTGCACTTCAGTGCGATCTCCTTCTTTATCTAACTTGCTCTCGCCCATCTGTTTCCTTATGTCGTTTCAATCTTTCTCATCCCCTTCAGTCCCTTAGGATGCAACGAATTCCATTCCACATGATTGATGTTATCTTATGGAGTAGAAACGTCCTGTGTGAGTTCCCAGTTCACAGTAACTTCTACACGAACCTGATTTCGCAGTATTACCTTTCGCCGTGCGTTATTGGGCAGTGATACTCGTTCTAAGAAAATATGCACGTTTAAATTGGTGCCATGAGGGTTCATTAGTGCGAACAATAGCAATGGGCAGAAAGTAACGTAACGGTTGCATTTTCAAAATTACCTTAATCTAGCAGTTACAGAAAATATCTGATGTGTTGCACTCACATGTCTTTCTCTACTCTTATACTAACTATTCTTACAAACTTCTATTTCCTTATCTTCTTCATATTAATCGAGATAAACATGTGCAGAAATTATCTTACTGCTGATTTTCTTATAGATGCAAGGGGAATATGAGAATACACTAGGCTTTGAGCGATAATCAAATACTTTAAAGCTTTGAAATTCCGTTCTCTTTGCACGATCAAACAGATGAGAAGTGAATAATGTGAGAAAAGTTCACGTATTGCAAAACTCACACAAATAACAAGGAATATCTCCGAAATGGTTCACTTCACAAAAAATGCACACAGAACTAACTTGTGTGTTTTAACGAGCTCTACATTTTTGTATAGCAAGATTTAGTGTATCTCTTACGGTTTGCCAGTTATAAAAAAGTAATCAAGAGCAAACAGGATTACATAGGCTGTAGGCAGAAAACTCAAAATATACATTTAATTTGCCATAAAAATATGTTAAGTATATAGCATTTTAATAAAAATCTTTAGAGCCATTTTTGAGGAAATCTAAATTTTTGAAAAACTTTCCATGTAAAGGGTGGTTTAAAGTGGAGCAATTTTCTTAAAAATCTACGGGGCGTATCGTTGAAGGATGTTAAATTTAAATGCTAACATTGGTTTTTAACCGACTTTTCGTGTTTGAGTTATGTTGTTCCAGATACGCACAGACGCATACACACCCACAGGCCTTGTTCTAAAAAAGCGTTTTTTAATTCAGGGGGCCTCGAAACATATACTAACGGTGAAATTTCGACGTCGACATTATGGATACAATACTATACTTCCCCTACTTAGTATACGTAGCAGAGAAAGTCGATATGGAGACAGGCAGTAACCTGTTACAAAGTAACTACTTACCCAATAATAGTCACCAAAGTAACGAAGATAGTAACTAGTTATCCCGTTAACCGTTGCTAAAGTAGCGCAGACGGTTTCCAAGTCTACATGATATCATTCACTGCATGAACCTTGGTATCGCTTATCGAGAAGTAATTACAACTCGTTACACAGTATTGATCATCTACGCCGGAGATCGTGAGTGGTATCCTAGATGTAATATACCATCTGGCTAGAAAAACTGCCTATTAATTATCCACTTTGATACATATACCAGGTGGCCCACTCCAGCCGACCCTTGGGTAACTAGATAACCCTTCCTGCGTTAAAAGAGTTGCAGAAATCACAGGGGTAAATCCAGTCAGTGGCGCGCATCAACTTTGTTCTGCTTGTAAGAGAGCGAGCGACAGAGGAAATGCCCGGGCTTCAACTGGCGTGTGCAGCGCATGATAATAGAGAGGAACGGTCTTACAATATTTTCCACTTCACTTAAAATACTTTATTTACCAGGGAATAAACCCATTCCTGTATATGCTCCTATTGTCTGACTTTGCAGATTACAGATTGTAACAAAATCCATGCAAACATGAGGGCGCGTACTGTTTGATTGGCATTTGTTTGTTTCTTGTTAATGTTATTGTTGTATTTTATTAATTTTAGCTATTCTTATTATTGCTATTGTTATTTTAATATTGTTATTAACTTTATTATTTTATTCTCATTAGTTTATTATTTTAATTATCATTAGTATTATTGCTATTTCTCATATTATTATAATAGCAATTATTTTTGCGATTATTTTATAGTAATTATTAGGGCTTGGAAGTTCATGTCCTAAAAAACACTGAAATATGCATGCAAATATGCTCTTAAAAACTTCAAAATATGCCAAGAAATATGCACTATTTCATTAGAACAGTTCATGTCCCTTTGCAGTAGACGAATTAATGTAAATAATAAAGTTACCTTATTCCTTAGAGGTTGAAGCAGAAGTGGTCTCGCTGCTTCTATTAACTGCTAAATTGCAGTTCACAACCAACACTACACAAATTTTCAACAGTAAAACGACGTCTATTGTCTGGCAAAACTCTTTTGTAACGTGAAAAACTTCTCTACACGTCACAAGATGTTATAGGGGCATATTTAAATGGTGTTAACTGTTTCACAGAGAGAGTCAAGTCTCTTGGTGTGACAGATGGTTTTCTTTCGAGGATGTCTCGAATATCGCACATCTGTTTATCACCAGAATTTTTTGAGATTACATAATTCACTTTCTCTTTCACTTTTTGTCCTATGCTACCAGGAACCGAACTTAGATCACATATTGTTTTTTCAAGCACAGTAAGTGATTCATGCAAAGGAAATCCTACAGCTTCCAATGCCATTGTGGCTGTTGGTAAGAAAGAAAAATGGGCAGATATGAAACTAAGATCCTTCTTTAACCCAGTGCCTGACAGAATATTTTGCACAGTTTGTGTTGATGAAGCATCTTTCGAGTCCAATGAATTAACAACGTCTTCGATCATTTCTATGTGCTCAGCATAATATAAAACTGCATCGACCCATGTTCCCCATCGAGTTAACCCAGTGCAGGAGGAAGTTGGATATTAGGTGCTGTTGACCTAACCAACTTAACTGTTTTAGGAGATTTAACAAAAATTCTTCTTGTACTGGACACAAATCTATCTACCAGTGGGAAAGAATCGATGAAGAGCGTGTGCCTAACAAGTTCTATGAAATAAGTTAGGAAAAATACCTTTCAGAGTTTTTTCCTGATTTTACCATATAAGGTAACAAATAAAAGCAACCAGTTGTATTCGATTCCACATGGGCATTGTAATTTCAAAGAGTCCATCACAAACTGTGTCACAGTTACATTCTCAGTGGCCGACAATTTGCACACATTAAGGAGATAAGCTGTAGTCTTTTGTTCATTATTTAAGGCACCCACGATTATATTAGCAATAGAACGGCGTTCAGAATTAGAGGTTTCATCAACAGACAACCACACAAACTGATCCGCTAAATTTTGTATATTTGACAATACGTTATTGTAATAATGCCCTACATAAGTCTTGTCGGTCTGGGTGGCTCAATTGGTTAGACGCTGGCTTACTGATCCCAAGGTCGCGGGTTCAAACCCGGCCCAGGCCGATGGTTTTTAAGTGTGCTTAAAAACGACAGCTCCATGTGAGCAGATTTACTGGTATGTAAAAGAACTCCTGCGGGACAAAATTTCGGCACACCGGTGACGCTGATGTGATCCTGGCAATTGACAGCGTCGTTAAACAACAAAATAATTACATAAGTCTTACGCAAAGTACTTTCTTCAGGCACATGTTGTTGAGTACACTTGGCAAGAAAGTTTTTAAATATCGGATTATTAAGTTTGAACAAGGGAATATCAGCAGCTAAAAATACTTGGCACAAGTCATAGGAAAATTCAGTAACCCTACTTCCTAAACACTCTACTAATTGTTTTAGAACAGGTTATTTGTTTGCGAGTTTTCTGATTAAATTCTCCTTATGTTTTGCTGTGTTTATGTGCTGAACTATTTGAAATCTTTTCTCATTCCCTATATTTTTCTCACACGCTCCACAAAACAGTGCCCTATTATCTGTAGATATTAAATCACCCGAAAACTCTTTCTGTAAATTAATTAATCTAGTACTCTAAGTTGGTTTTATGTTCGGCATTTGAAGAGCTTTTTAACATTTTATACGCCTAATTTAATTTGGAGGGAACCAGTTCACTACACTGTTACGTTTGAAGACCACGCAGAGGCAAGCGTTGCTATAATCGTGCTGCTCAAAACGTTGACCTGCACTATATCTTTGTTAATATAAACCTCTCAGAAAACGCACTGATTATTCTCTACGCACATACATATAGTGAAAGGATGGAAACAAGGGAGTTACTGCATAACAACATGACTCAGCATTGCTTCTCGCCACCTGGCGAGTTACGGCATCATATGCAACACTACCAATATGAAAAAATATTACCCAGGTGGGAAAAAAACCATAAAAATCATTAAAATATGTTATATAGAAGCTATAGTATTGAAATAATATGCATTTATCAAAATCAAGAAAATATGCAGTTATATGCACCATAAAATCACGTCCAAATAACTTAAAATTCCATAATTCGTGCACATAATGTATAGGTCGCGCGTTACTTCTTGACGAATGAAAATTTTATATGAAAGGTTGAATGCGAGTCTCTACTCAGCTTTTGCGGGAACGAGAGAGAGGAGGTACAGTCTGCAGTGAGATGACGCGCATGCTTCTGAGCTGAAGTAGTACAACACTACAAATCAATTTATGACACTTGCAGTAATATCAGCCACACGTATTATACACTATACCTCTATAACTGTTTCCACTTAACTTTCTTGCATTTATTCTATTCCCGACATCTCTCCCTCGTCTGAATTGCTATTTTCGTTGCATGCATACATACATCCGTACCGCACAAAACTTCTGCAGTCGACTGTATACACACACGTGACAGAGGAAAACAGAGGTGTCTGTTATCGTAGCATAAACATTTGCTGACCTGTTTATTAAGGGTAGGCTCACTCATTGGATTTCTGCTCAAGGTCATTCGTCAAGAACGAACGCGCAACCTATAAAAGCATAGATTTTTAACCCCTATGAAAAAACATGCAAATGCATGAACTTCCTAGCCTTAGTAATTATTTTTATTGGAGTGTTTATATTATTATTATTATTATTATTATTATTATTATTATTATTATTATTATTATTATTATTATTATTATTATTATTATTATTATTATTATTATTATTATTATTATTATTATTATTATTATTATTATTATTATTATTATTATTATTATTATTATTATTATTATTATTATTATTATTATTATTATTATTATTATTATTATTATTATTATTATTATTATTATTATTATTATTGTGATCATCATCATCATTAGTTTCCCATTATTATTTTTAGTTATTGTTAATTTTTGTAGTTATTATTATTACCATCATCATTATTATTTGTATCATAATTATTTGGTTTATTTTGATTACTTTTAGCATTATGATTTTCATTATTACATTAATATGGATATTTTTCTTATTGTTATGGTTTATTATTCTGTTATTCTTACCATTATTATCATCATCAAAGGCTACTGTTATGGTGACTTCAATCATAGAACAGGTATTCAAAATGATGCCTCGTTGATTGATACATTTCTCAACCGACTCCTTTTTATCTATATGGGTGTTTCTGCGAACTGCGGCTGTGACAGGTGTATATGCTTTAACGATCCTTGGAGGGGATTTGTTTAAAATGCAATATTCTTGAATTTCTCCAAAAGAAATAATCCAATGGTATTAGATCAGGAGATCCTGCTAGCCAAGGCATTGGGTCACCTAGACCCATCCAGTTTCTACACTTACAGGTTCAATGGTAAGGGGGTGCACCATCTTGTTTGAACCAGTGCACAGAGTTGTACTGTTCCATGGTACAGGAACCTCATCAAGAAAATCCTAAAGCTCACCCTTCAGGAATTCCAGATACCGTGGTCCTCTAAGTCTGGCTAGAAGAAAGACACCAGCACCACCACTACCACCGCCGCCGCCACCACCACCACCACCGCCACCGCTGCCACCGCCACCACCACCACCACCGCCACCACCACGGCCACCGCGGTGGGAACAAATAGAGGAATGAGTTTATTCCCTGGTAATTAAAGTCTTGTAAGTGAAATGGAAAATATTCTAAGACTGTTCCTCTCTATTAGCACGCACTGCACACGCTAGTTGAAGCCTGGGCATTTCCTCTGCCGCTCGCTCCCTTACGAGCAGAGCAAAGTTCACGCACGCCACTGAGTGGACTTATCCCTGAGATTTCTGCATCCTTTTTAACGCACGAAGGGTTATCTACATATCCAAGGGCCGGCTGGAGTGGGCCACCTGGTATGTAACCTACTAAGGTGATCTATATCTTTTGTGATGTTGGACAACATGTGTTTGGATGTTATTGTTTTTCCTCTCTAGCTACATCACCCTTCAAAATACTATTAGCATATTTTATCTAACGTCCTAAAAGAGTATTTATGTTATTATATTTGGTCGTGATATTACTGTGACATACTTCCTTTGTTATGTTTGTATCATGTGACGTTTTGTATTTAGGATGTCTGTGCAGCAGTTAGAAACAAGTGCCAATGCATTTGGAGATTGTATGTGTACCACGACTGCGCCCTGGCCAAGCGGTTATACCGTTCGCCTGTCACCAAAGTGGTCCTAGTTTGATCCCAGGGATCCGCATGTGATATTCGTGGTGGATGAAGTGGCGCCTGGGCGGGTTTTCTCCGGGTTTCCCCTGCCACCTATTGCACCAACATCCATCATCAAGTTTTGTATGCATATAGAACAGGTAATTGGTAGTACCAGGAACTAGGATTATTTCGATTGCTTCAATATCAAACTCATTAGAAACTAAGTTATAAAACAGTTTTAGAAGTTGAGAAATGATAACAAATTTCACAACTAACTTAGAAAGATGATTCTACTTTTTAATATACAACCAAGCTCATAGAATATGTAAGAAAAGGTTCTGTTGTTCCCTCACTTGGTGAGAGAACAGAAAACCTGTATGTGCATATTTTAGCACTTTTGTATATTTATTTGAAGTTATTTAATGTTAAAAAGCTGAATCTAGAAAATACACTATAGAAATTGCAGAGCAATTTAATTGTACCCTATTACGTTTGCATTACGTATTTGAAGAGCCTGATCAAGGATTTTTCCAGTGCATGTCCTCCAAATGAGACTTGTCAAATTTGCGGTGTGAGGCTTAGCGTGGTCTTAGAGGATGATATCTCTGATGTTTCGGTAGGCGGCTTTTGCTGACCATAACAATTGGTAATATTAAACCACATTCAGTTTACGTCAATCGTGAAGAAAATCCTCTGTGATCGAAAAACAGAGTTGCGAAAGGGGGCTGAGAGGGGGTTTTGGTGTTCACTGGGTAGGCTTCATCCTTTCTTCGCCATTTTGGATTCCGGAATGTAACGATGGACCCATGTTAATTCACATGCATCAATGTGCTTCAAAAACTTCTCCCCTCCTTGCCGGAATCGGTTCAGATGTCTCTCACAGATCTTCAACCTGACCTGCTTTTGCTGCTTGATTAACAATTTCGGAACCAAGATGTTCGCTGATAATGGTGTGAGCACTCCTGGTGCTGACGCCCACTTCTGATGCAATTTCTTCAACTGTGTAGCTGCGATCACCTTCAGTAAGCTATGCAACTCGCGAGGTGAGTCATGTTGTCATGCAGTGAACCCCCTGTTTCCATCGCTTCATTATGTGTTTGTGTGTAGAGAATAATCACTGCATTATCTGAGAGGTTTATATTAACAAAGATAAAGTGCAGGTCACTATTTTTGGCAGCACGATTATCACAACACTTCCCTGCTCTCCAATAGTTGTGACAAGGTCTTCAAACGTAACAGTGTTGTGAACCGGTTCCCACCAAATTAAATTAGGCGTATAAAATGTTAAAAAGCTCTTCAAATGCCGAAAATAAAACCAACTTAGAGTGCTAGATTAATTAAATTACAGAACGAGTTTTCGAGTGATTTAATATCTACAGATAATAGAGTACTGTATTGTGGAGCGTGTGAGAAAATATAGGGAGTGAGAAAACATTTCAAATAGTTCAGCACATAAACACAGCAAAACATAAGGAGAATTTAATCAGAAAACTCGCAAACAAAGAACCTGTCCAAAAACAGCTAGTAGAGTGTTTAGGAAGTAGGGTTACTGAATTTTCCTATGACTTGTGCCAAGCATTTTTAGCTGCTGATATTCCCTTGTTCAAAATGAATAATCCGACATTTAAAAACTTTCTTGTCAAGTACACTCGACAACATGTGCCTGAAGAAAGTACACTGCGTAATACTTATGTAGGACATTGTTACAATAACGTAATGTCAATTATACAAAATGAATTAGCGGATCAGTTTGTGTGGTTGTCTGTTGATGAACCCCCTGATTCTGAGCGCTGTTCTATTGCTAATATAATCGTGGGTGCCTTAAATAATGAACAAAAGACGACGCCTTATCTTCTTAATGTGTGCGAACTGTCGGCCACTGACAATGTAACTGTAACCCAGTTTGTGATGGACTCTTTGAAATTATTATGGCCATGTGGAATCAAATACGACCTGGTGCTTTTATTTGTTACTGATGCAGGTCCTTATATGGTAAAATCAGGACAAACCCTGAAAGGTATTTTTCCGAACTTAATTCATATAACTTGTTTGGCACACGCTCTTCATCGCATTTCTGAGACAATACGCGATTCTTTCCCATTGGTAGACAGATTTGTGTCCTGTACAAAGAGAATTTTTGTTAAATCTCCTAAAAGGGTTAATTTGTTTAGATCAACAGCACCTAATATCAGACTTCCTCCTGCACCAGTGTTAACTCGATGGGGAACATGGGTCGATGCAGTTTTATATTATGCTGAGCACATAGAAATAGTCGAAGAGGTTGTTAATTCATTGGACTCGAAAGATGCTTCATCAATACAAACTGTGCAAAATATTCTGTCAGGCACTGGGTTAAACAAGGATCTTAGTTTCATATCTGCCCATTTTTCTTTCTTACCAACAGCCATAACGGCATTGGAAGCTGTAGGATCTCCTTTGGATGAATCACTTACTGTCTTTGAAAAAACAATATGTGATCTAAGTTCGGTTCCTGGTAGCATAGGACAAAAAGTGAAAGAGAAAGTGAGTTATATAATTTCAAAAAATTCTGGTTATAAACAGATGTGCGATATTCGAGGCATCCTTGAAAGTAAACCATCTACCACTTCAAGAGACTTGACTCTCTCTGTTAGGCAGTTAACATCATTTAAATATGCCCCGATAACATCTTGTGACGTGGAGAGAAGTTTTTCACGTTACAAAAGTGTTTTGCGAGACAACAGACGATGTTTTACAGTTGAAAATTTGTGCAAAGTGTTGGTTGTGAACTGCAATTTAGCAGTTAATACTAGCGGAACCACTTCTGCTTCAACCTCTAAGGAATAAGGTAACTTCATTTATTATTTATACTAACTCGCCTGGTCTACTGCGAAGGGGCATTGTTTTAATTCAATAGTGCATATTTCTTGGCATATTTTCAAGTTTTTAAGAGCATATTTGTATGCATATTTCAGTGTTTTTTAGGGCATGAACTTCCGAGCCCTAATTATTATTCTTAGTTATTGTTATTACTGTAGTTATTACTATTATCATCAGAATCACTATTATTAGTATGATAATTACCAGTTTTATTTTAATTAGCTTTAGTATTATCAATTGCGTTATTATACTAATATTAATATTTTTGTTACAGTTATGGTTTATTATTGTACTGTTATTTTCATCGTTTTCATTATCATCTAAGGATACTGTTATGTTGATTTCATTCATAGAATAGGTGTTCAAAGTGATGCCTTGTTGGTTGGTACAATGTTTCACCGCCTCTTTTTACCTATATGAACGTTCTGAGAACTGCGGTTATCACGGATGCATATGCTTTAATAATTCTTTGAGGGCATTTGTTTAAAAGGCAATATCCTCGAGAGTCTCCAAAAGAGATAATCTAATGTGGCATTGGGCCACCTAGGCCCATCCAGTGTCCAGGTACAACTGATTGAAATGGACTTTCACAGGTTTATAATAGTAAGGTGGTGCACCATCTTGTTTGAACTAGCGCACGTTGTTGTACCGTCATGGTACAGGAACGTCATCAAGAAAATCCTGAGCTCACCTTGCAGGAATTCCAGATACCGTGGTCCTCTAGGTCTGGCTGGGAGAAACACACCACCCCCACTACCGCCGCCACCGCCGCCACCACCACCGCCACCGCCGCCGTAGCCACAACCGCCCGCCGCGATAGCGTGATGGTTAGCGTGTCTGCCTCACGTTCAAGAGGCCGCGAGTTCGAATCTCGCTCAGGGTAAGTTATCCGGATAAGGTTTTTTTCCGAGGTTTTCCCTACCCATGGACCTCGGGCTCATTTGAGCATCATTTCACCCATTGCATTTCATTCATTCGTCCGATATGACACAATGTTGAAGGACGTTTAAAAAAAAAAGAAAAAAAGTCGCCACAACCGCCATCGCCGCCGTCGCCACCACCGCCACCGCCGCCGCCGCGGTTGCCACCACCACCACCACCAACACCATCACCACTACTACTAATAACAACAATAATGATGATGATGATAAACACACCAATAATAATAATAATAATAATAATAATAATAATAATAATAATAATAATAATAATAATAATAATGATAATAATAATAATAACAATAATAACAATAATAATAACAATAAAATACAACAATAACATTAATAAGAAACCAAAAACTACTAATGAAACATTGCGTATCTTTATGTTTGAATGGATTTTGTAACGGCAAATTACAATCTGTAATCTGTAATGTTAGACAGTAACAGGATGTACAGGAATGAATGTATTCCGTGGGAAATAAAATCCTGTAAGTTAAGTGGAAAGTATTCTAAGACTGTTCTGGTCTATTATCACGCGCTACACATGACTAGTTGAAGCCTGGGGAATTTCTCTCCCACTTATTGCTCTTACAAACAGAACAAAGTTTACTCACGCTATTGACAGAATTTATCCCTTCGATTTCTGCACGAAGGGCTACCCACTTACTCCAGCGCCAGATGAGGTGGGCCACCTGGTGTATTACATGATTTAACGAGATCTACATATTATATTGGGTTATATTATATTGGTTTTGTCTATCTCTTACAGTTTGCTTGTTATGTAAAAGTTATTGAAAACGAGATGGAATTCAGGGACATTTCCTAGAAAATTCAAGTTACCAGTTCCATTTCTTATGAAAATGTCTCAGACATATGGTAATGTAGTCAAAATCGTTACAGCTATTTTAAGCAAGCAGAACTTTTCGAAACATTGTCCATTAAATGGATAGTTTGAATTGGGGAGATTTTTTTGAAAGTTTTCGAGGTGTATCCTTGGTAAATGTGGAAGTTATACACTAAGTTTGGTACTTGACCGACTTTTGATTTTTAAGTTATGCTGTTGCTAGACAGGCAGGCGCGTACACACAGACCTTTCTCAAAACATGCACTTCCGGTGAAATGTCCGTGTAGAACACAACACTTCCTCTTCCTACCTAAGTACATAGTGGTGAAGTTGAAAGATCACCTATCAACTCGTACTAGCTTCTTGTTCATGTTAGATACATCCGATTTACACCTCTAAGGGACCCAGTAAGTAAGATTATGTTAAAAAGGACAAACTTAACATTTTCTATTTCTTCACATATAAATACAGTTAAGAGCAATGCACTGCATGTATGGCGTTGTACTTTTGGCATTCTGACACTGCTTTGCTACCGATATTTTGCTACATAGGTTAAAGAGAGATGTGCAAGCCATTTGAAATTTTTCCAGATACATTTAAAAATGGGCAAAGACCTACAAGAGGTATCTGTCCGCGTGCCAAACACAACTGGGTAACCTAGACTGCAAAAAACTTATTTTTGGTTTTAAGACCATTTTGGTCTAAAATCTCAGCATGCTCTCCCCTTAAGACCTGGCGGCAATGTGACTCCTTTGTATGCCCGGGAAATAAATATTCTGATGGGCGCATTCATGTGACCTTTACCAACTCTTGTAAAAATATTCTTAATATTCCAATTTATCTCAATCGAGATAATCTTTTGGAGACGTCTTTATTAAATATGCCCTTATAGGTACATAAGGAATAGGAGAATACGGTACGTTCAGCCGATAGTTCCTTTAAGACTTGGTTGCTGTGTGATGTACTTGTATTCTCTTTATAAGGCCACGGTATAGAAAAGCGAATACTGTTTAAATTCCAGGAATACTGAATTCCTGTTTGTGAAAACGAGAAGTATTGCAAAATTTAAACAAGAAAGAAGGAATGTTTGAGAGGTAGAATTAGAACTGAAAAATCCAATGCCACAGATGGGAAAATTTCAGTTCATATTCTACCTCTCAAACATTGCCCACACAGGGCTTGTGTATTTAAAAACACCAACAGTAACTTTGTTGGCATAAATAAATAATAAGAAAAAGGAATATTTCCAAAATGACTGACTTCAACAAAAAATAAAATGTATTCAATGTCAATAATTTGCTTTGATGAGATCTACATTAAGAAAGGCATGTGAAAGTAACGCAACGCATTTTCAAGCTTAAAAAGGAATAAAAAAATCATTTCTTTATAGGTATTTCTGTATGTTAGAATTATAATAATTGTACCGGTCCACTTTAATTAGTGAAATAAACTGACCTGATGCCGCTTGGGATACTTTGTTTATTTGTAATATATCCCCCACACCTTGACTCAACTAACCTGCGTAGTCTGTTTAAAATCAGTTATTTAATTAATTAAATTTTACTTTTCCACCTGGATTGATTGTAAACTATACGCACAGCATATACATATATCGATTTATCTGATTTTAGATGGCGTTCAGTGGGAATTATACAGATAACCAAGTGTAATTAAGATCTGCCAATGCATATAATTGTTAAATTGGAACATGTTTTACTTATTTATAGAGACGTTTTTCAAGTTCTCTTACAAAGTGTTGTGACACTAACTGTTTGAGTCACCAAGTCCCAGATTTAGTGATTAATAATATTGCTAATGTCCTTTTCAGCATTGTCATGCCTACTGTTATCAGTTTCGCATGTCGTAATGGACTCAGATGGCTCTGTGTAGCCTTGTTAACAAAACTACATTCAGATACACTTTGATTGAGAGTTTTCTGGGATGTATCTGCAGAGCATGAGTGATGTTATCCTGTTCAAAAACTGGCGATAAGCTCCTAAAGGAACTGTAACTCCTTGAGTCCACGATGTCGGATTGTTGTTGTTGTAGTGTTTAACGCCCGCTTTTACTACTACGGCACCGCAGGCGGTGACACTGATGATACATGAAGATGGAGCACCGGTGGAATGAGATGGCGGGGGAAACCGGAGTACCCGGAGAAAACCCGCCCTGACGCCGCTTCGTCCACCACGAATACCACATGCGGGTCCCTGGGATCGAACCCGGGTCGCCTAGGTGGTAGGCGAGCGCGCTAACCGCTCGGCCACGGCGCCGCCCGATGTCGGATTGTTTGTATCCTTGCCCATGTGTAAAGGACGTACTGGGGTATCCCTGGCAATCAAATGAGATAGCCACCGTAGGGACAGAAAGGGTTTCATGGAAGTCATATTCAACTGAAGTACTAGCACTGGATAAGTTATGAACAAGTATGGTGCTGTCTAAGATATCGGATGCAGCAGTATTGGAATCTCGAGCTGAATAGCGTGTGTCTGGAGTTCTGGTATATATGTCCAGAATAGGTTCTTGTTCCTCGGAAGAATAAGAGTCGCTCCTGACGACGACCTGCAGACTTCTCTTGCGCTTCTTCGTGCGTCTATTTTCTGTCTGATGGCGCTGATGTTCATTGTGCATACACTTGATGTGCGTATAACCTGCAGTTGCAGCAGTTTCTCCCAGCGCTGATTCTGAAATATTCACAAAATATACCATTAAAACAGAATTCTGTACTCCCCAAACAACGGTACCAGTAATATTAACATAAACAGATTTTCAATGTCACTGGCTATAAATAATTCCATTAAATTTATGTTTGATACGTTTATATACACATTTTTAAATCGGATCTCCTCACACCAAGAGCATATGTCATCTGTATGCCAAAATTAATGGAAAAATAAAATCAAAATCTTAGCAATCTGAAGGAATTTTAGTAAATCAAACTTTAACGTTTATCGTTGTGAAATATTTTGAAACATAGCACCAAAATTTTAAATCATAAGTTTGTCTCCAAAATGTGTTCATTTCTCGTTACGTTTTAATCACTAAGAGCCCCTAGGTGCACACGTCACCCGCAGCACAGCTACGACAGGGTGGTGGCCAAGTTTTCAGTTTTAGGGAGAAATTCCCAGCTTGAAATCGACTAAAACACTTTTGACATGCTCGATTTCCCGTAGATAGCATAAATTTTCTGCCCGCATTGTGAGTTGGTTTTGCTCCTACGATAGTAAAACAGCATAATATGTTGGAAAGGCTCCTTTTTGCTCTCCATAGTTTCTAAACACAAGTTCACGCTGTTTCATCCAACGTCAGTCACAAGCACACTAGCGTATCCAATAGCGAGTCTGGTTGTGGATCAAGGCTTCACGGGTGATCAGCCGTGTCAGATTTATAAAGGTCGAACTTTCGGCCATTTTAGACTCCATGGCCATCTTCTGATCTCTAAGGTGCAGGGTCGGTTAGGCAACTATGATAACTTGAGTGCACAGACGGTTCAGGAATTTCAGGCGCTATTGCTGGAACTTGTGAGCAAAACTAACTTATGAGACAACCTTATGTATACGCTTAAATATACTGCATTATGTATACGTTGAGTGTAAGGTTCAGCTGATTTCAGACACTGAGAACTGCTAATTACTGAACAAGTATAGTAAAGTACAACTCAAATGTAACTTAATATTACGTATATCAAATGTTACGAAGTATGGTGGTTGATATAGGAGTATTTCTGAAGATACTTAGTTTTAGAATCCGTCGCCTTAGGTAGCACCCGGAAGCCAAGTTCGTTTGTCTCCGATACAATACGACAAAGTTCATACACTTTGCGGTTAATATGTGCTTAAGTACGGACTTCAAGTACTTTCAGCTTAGAATTCTACGGCTTTCTTTCTCTTTGAACTCTTTTCCAGCTCTGCTTTCCCGAGATATTTAAAGCAGTTTTTGGAACTTATATAGTAAGCAACAGAACAATTCTATTGTAAATTAAAAGATTTGATGTGTTGCACTCACATGACTTTCTCTACTCCTGTACTAACCATTCCTACCAACTCTTTATATATATATATATGGCAACAAGATAATTTTATTGTAGATACAAGGGGAACGTGGGGATAAAATAGATTTTAGTAAAATCTTTTAAACCTTGAGAGTCCGTTCTCCTTACACGGCTTAGATATAAAGAAATGAATAACGATCTTCCATCTGACGAAAGCCTAAGTACTGCAAAACTCACACAAATAACGAGGAATACCTCCGAAATGGTTCACTCCAAATATATATATACCAGGTGAGTCAGCCGCGGCTTATTTTTTTGGAAGGTAGGCCACCCATCAAACGGCATGTGCGCCTTAGTCCAGTTTTGTGCTTACTAAAATGTATTGCTTGACGTTCTTAAAGAGAGGAATGCGCAAAATTGAGAGCAACAGCGGTTTAAGGGACAGAACGTACTCCTCGCTAAAGTACACCTAAAAAACATACGACTCGTTTACTGAGAGCGCATTCCGGTTTCCAGTCGATTTTACAAACTTTTTATTAGAGTATACATAGCAACGTAACTCAGTAAACGCCTCGGAAAGTTTGGACCTATCATATGGGTACACTAACAACGTCAGCTAAAAAGAAAATGGTGGATTCTTGTACATAGAGCAGGGGTTGGCTGCCAAAAATTACGAAAAATTTAGAGACCCGCCTTATCCATCATGGACCCGTACAGTCAAAACGGACATATTATTAAACAACAGTTTATTTACATTTTTGCGTAAACTACACCTGGTGCATCTCAATTAACATGCCTAACAGCTTTTGCCATTTAAGTAATAATATTAAAACGCCCAGAAAATGATTATAACTGTCTTAAAAGGCTAAATCAAGCCCGAAAACTCGCGAGGTGACAATGGCATAGCACCAGGCATGCAAGTCCTACTATTGAAAGCGGTACGTGCTTACAGTTAGGTCTCGAAATAGCTGAATAGGATTATGACGGGTCCTCTGCGCTAAGGCCTAATGACATAGGTTCGAGTCTCAGTATTGTAAATATTTTTTTTATGTTCATCAAAACATGGAAACCGAATTCACAATAATATAATTATAAAGTCCCTGAGCGTTTCGGGCATTATAATTTAAATCATTTTTGGTTGTCTGCATTTTGTAATTGAACAGGTGTAATGACTTCTGCGCCATTGGACTGGCATGATGTATTGTGTTGTGAGTGTCGACCCCTGCGTACTCCACACGTATGCTGTCGCACGATATTTTGTGCCAATCTTTCATTACGTATTCGACAGACGAGTACGTAGATATGCTTTTGATCTACGGAGAAGTAAGAACAAATACACCGGAGAAAATATTTCGGGAGAGATATCCAAATAGACGACAACCAACAGCAAACAGCTTCCGGAATGTTGAAAGGCGTCTGCGTGTAACATCATCACTTGCAAGAATGCCTCCTCATAGACACGCACCAGCAACATCGGGTGTTAATGCAGAAGCAGTTTTGAATGCCACCCAGAACAATCCGCATACTAGTACACGGGTAGTTGCTCAGGAGGTGAACATCAGCCAGTCTTCTGTAGTGCGAATATTGAACACTAATAAGTTGTATTCTCACGGTTTGCACCTACACCAAGCACTTCACGGGAGAGTTTTCAATGCTCAAGTGATCTGTTGTGAATGGTTGCTGGAGCGAGTAGCAATTGATGTGGGATTCGCATCCAGGATATTGTTTTCTGACGAATCAAGATTCCACAACAATGGAACTGGAAATCGTCACAATATGCGCTTTTGGAGTGTTGATAATCCTCATTGGGTAAGGGAGGCAGTATTCCAAGAGCAGTGGGGTGTAAATGTCTGTTGTGGAATCTTGGGAGATCACCTTGTTGAACCATTATTCTTCGAGGGGAATCTAAAAGCAGCACGCTACCTGGAATTCCTCTGTAGCTCCCCTCTTATTTTTAGGGAATGTGCCACTGCAGGAGCGAATGACGATGTGGTTTCAACACGATGGCGCCTTTCCGTATCGGTCGAGGATTGTCTGCAATTATTTGAGTGCCGCACATCCTGGTCATTGGATAGGAAGACAAGGACCAGACCCCTGGCCTCCCAGATCACCTGATATAACACTTCTTTCTCTGGGGTTATTTAAAAGAACGTATTTATGCAGAGGAGCTGGACAATCCAGAAACCCTTCGTCAGCGTATTACAGTGGCTTGTATATTTCTTCAACCCTGTGTATAAATGATCCTTATTTCAATTGCACCTAACTACAGGTAGGTTTAAACAACTACCTAATTGTAGTTCACCAATAAAGAAACATCAAACAATGCCATAAAACACAAATAAAACAATAAAAATGAATGTAATAACCGTTTTCAGAATAATTAATTGTAAATTGTGAGGATTGCACGGTAAAAAAATTAGTACATGCAGGTAATTCGAACCACCTTCACAGCAGACAGATTACTATGGAGTCTTGCGCTCGTTCCAACTGAGCTACCTCGTAACGTGTAAGATAAACATTCCCTTTAAGATGTAATAGTCGCTGGTTCCAGTGAACATTTGCAGAAGTGCAAACATCAGCTGTCTAATTATGAATATATTAAAAGGCGATATGATAACATCTATATTAGCGGGGTAGTAAGGGGTAGTGATGGGCCTCCTATAGCCTCTCCTACCCAATTCCCATCCTCATCCTGCCCGTGGTGCACCCTGCTTTTAACAGATGAGGCTCTGGGGACCGAATCACAGCGGCATAACTGTATCTCTAAAATGGAGGAAATGTCATTTACATATGTGCTGGCCTATCACAGCACAACAGCGTCCCTCAGAGGCACATGAGGGGAAGGCCGGTGGATCTAAATACCACCTAGTTAGTCCTTCCGGCTAGGTCCGATGGACCCGTTGACCAACGATAGGTGTGGTCCCACTTGCAAAATGGGGGTTTAAGTCGGGTGATGTAACTGCCACATTGTAAAACTGGTGCCCGTTAAGAAAACAGTTACATGGAAGCCACATACATGAATATGAGTCCTAAAGATAAACATTCCGGAGATAAAACTGTCCCCCAATCGGATCTCCGGGTGGGGACATCTTTAGGCAAATTTCATCACAACAAGATCAATACTTTAAGAATTCTACAATGGAATGCAGGAGGCATGTCCCAGCCTAAAAAACAAGAGCTAATGAAAATATTAAAAGACCAAGATATAGATGTCTTCACAGTACAAGAAGCCAATATATCAGAAGAACAGGAAATATACTTTGAAATGGATCAGTACACTACACATATAGGATTCCAAAGGCTCGTCAAATAGCAAGTGGTATTCTTACAGGAATTAAAAGAAATATGAAAGCTACTATGCAAATCCAAAAAACGATGGAAGAACAAGATAAATCAGAAATAGTTAAAATTGAAGTATGGAAAAGTAACTACCACTATAGAATTTACAGTATCTACAATCCTCCAGACAATGCACTAGATCTAAATTCTATTCCCATAGAACCCAAAAGTATTTTAATAGGTGATTTTAATGCACACTCTCCTAGGTGGGGATACAGAGATATAAATTCAGCAGGAAGAGTCATAGAAGACCTATTAAACTCATCAACAATGGAATTAATATTTAATCCAAATGATCCACCCACTTACTTTCATTATAATGGTTCAGGTACAAATCCTGATTTTCTGATGGTATCATCTGACATAATTGACAATACAAAAGGAGAAATAATAGAAGACCCAGGTTCAGGCCACAGAATCACCATAAACTCCATAAGAGGTCTAATAAATAAAAGTAACAAACCAAAAATTAAAACTTCTTGGAATTTTAAAAAAGCAGATTGGTCCAGTTTCCAAAATGAGATAGAAGGGAAGTGTAATATACTGTTAGAATCAGAGTTCAAGTCAACAGATGAAATGAATAAAAAAAATTGTGAAATATTATTGACAGCAGCCAAAACACATATCCCCAAAGGAAAGTTAAAGAAATATAGCTACGTTTGGTCTCCATCTTTATCTAAGTTAAAACACGAAAGAAATATAGCAAGAGTCAAAGCCGAAAGAACCAAGTATCCAGAAGATGTACAAAACTGGAGAAGAAAAGCAGCCATTTTTAAGAAAGAATTAATTACAGCAAAGAGGGCCAGTTTCACAAATTTTGTAGAACATATGGACTATAGGAAAGATGGAAATAAAATATACAAATTCCTTACTAAAACAAAATAATCAAAAAATACAACTGAACCATTAAAACATAATAACAAAAGCTTAACTACAGATAGGGAAATAGCAGAATCCCTTAACAAGTTTTATGCTCGGTCACAAAGAATACCCCAAGCGTATAAAAAACAAGATAAGGCTATCCAAAAAACTATCGGAAAAACTAATAAGCCTAAAGGTATACGAAATGATATTTTTATTCAGGATTTTAACGAAACAGAACTGGATTTAGCAATAGAACAATTAAAGAACAAAAAATCTCCAGGACCTGACAAGATCCACCCAGAGTTTATTAAACACCTTGGCAGGAAAGGAAAAGAAATCCTACTTAAACTGTATAACACGTGTTGGAGAATGACTGTACCTTCCGACTGGAAAAAAGCCATTATCATCCCGATTTTAAAGAAAAACAAACCTTCAAACAATATTAATAGTTTCAGACCAATATTTTTTACCAGTGTTATTACAAAAGTGATGGAAAGAATGGTGGCATCTAGACTTAACTGGTTCCTAGAATATTACAACTTAATTAATAGTTCACAGACCGGCTTCAGACAGAATCATAGTACAAGTGAAAATGTACTCCTACTAAGCCAAGACATCAAGGAAGCTTTCAATAGAAAGGAGGATACCTTAGCAGTATTAATTGATTTTAAATCAGCATATGATTCAGTCTGGAGAAACAAATTAATTGAGAAGTTGCAATCAATAGGTGTGAAAAGTAACATGCTTAAATGGATAACTCAGTTTATTTCACAAAGATTTTGTGCCACAAAATATAATACATACATTTCCAAATATAAACAAACACACCGAGGACTTCCACAAGGTGCTGTTCTGAGTATAACACTCTTTAACATATATATAAATGACCTTCCATCAATAACAAAAACTTTAGAAACCAAAATTGCTTTATTTACTAACGATGTAGTCATTTGGACTTCAGGCTCTCCAAAAAAACTGAATTAATTAAAAACAGAATAGAAACAGCCCTAAACAAATTACATGAATGGAGCTCCAAAAACCTCATGACTATCAATGTGGAAAAAACAGATTATGAATTATTTACACTAAAATACAAACCAGTTAATATTAACATAAATTATAATGGTAAACCACTCAAAGCAGTTGATGCCAAATACTTAGGCATCACTTTCGACAGAAAGCTAAGTTGGAAAAAACATATAACAAACATCTCAGGAAAGGTTGAAAAGAAACTGCAAATCCTGAAAAGGTTAGCTGGTGCTAAATGGGGCTGCTCAAGGAGAGTCCTTAACACAACATACAAAATGTATGTTAAACCAAACCTCTTGTACTGTTCTGAAGCTTTAATAACAGCAGCAAATGCTAACATCAATAAACTTGAACAAATACAAAATCTGGCTCTTCCCCTAATCACTGGAGCAGTTAAATCCACACCTATTGATGCCATGCTTGCCTTAACACGGACCCCATCAATAACAACAAAAATAGAATAACAAGCATTGCTCCAACACGAGAAAATGTTACGACTGCCAAACTCTAAATGGACAGAAGAGAACCTCCCCCCCTTCAATCCTTAAAACTCATAATAGTTTCCTAAAAAAGGTAACACAGATTAAATCCAAATTGAACATTCCTAACACCAGAGAAAATCTACTTATAAGAGAAAATCCATTGGAATTATTGCAACCTACCTTCAATTTGGAATTAATAGAGGAAGTAAGTAAATCAGACACACCAAAAGAAATACAAAAACTTCTAGCTCTGGAAACAATCAATACTAGGTATCCCACAGAAGAATGGCTGCACATATATACTGATGGATCCTCCAAGGAAAACCTTACTGGAGCTGGAGTTACGTGTTCACATTTTTCCTTTTATCATTCTGTTGGCAGAGACAGAACAAATTATGATGGAGAAATAGAGGCTATACACATTGCTCTCCGACAATTATTAAATCTTCCCTTAAATAGATTTAACAAGACAGTAATTCTTTCGGATTCTAAAGCTGCAATTCAGGGAATATGTTCAAATACTACAAAGAAGTCAACAAAAATTAGAGAATGCTACAAAATGTTAACACAACTCCAAAAAGTTAATAAGACTGTTCATCTCCAATGGATTCCAGCACACTGTGGAGCCATGGGGAACGAAGCTGCAGACTCACTTGCAAAGAAAGGTACAACAATAAAACAAAAGTCTAAATTCAATTTCTCATATTCCTCAATGAAACGCTTGATCATTAAAAATTTTTCTCATTCATACCTACAAGAAGTATAAACAAATGCCAAAGATAAAAAATGGATTACACTACTTTCCAACCCAGATATAATCCCCCAGAGACCAAGGAAAACAGCGGTTGAAGCCTTCCGACTATCGACAGATCACACTGCTTAGCAAGTCATCTCTACAGAATAGGTATCTCAGCCTCACCGATATGTGTCCTGTGTAATGATCCAGCAGAAATGAACGAAGACCACTTGAAGACCTGTGAAGCATTAAGATCAGAAGAAACTACAGTTCAAAAGTATTGGAAAGCACGAATGCTAATGGCTTCATTGCCAGATGCAAGGCACTAGAAAACAACAACATCTATATTAGAACTAATTTCATCGAGCGTTTAACATCCATGTTAAATAAGCGGGTAGAACCTAGTAATGAGGACGATGTTTTCATGTTGGAGTATAAAACTCGAGAATAAGGGGCAGCTGACTCACCTGGAAAATGTTGACATTATCCCTTGTGTTAATAGTTTTTATCATTTAAGATTTTCTTTATACCATATTTCTCTGAACCAATTAATGTATTTAAATAATTCCAATTTCGAATGTCAGTGTGTCGTATACAAGGACCTAGAATAGGAGTCGAATTCTGGTCCTCTCCTAGTTTTCCTGAATTTGATTGGTAGACGGTCCGGGTGTGCTATTCTTCACCGGAGGCTCGGTATTACAACCTACATTCACTCTTATATTTTGATCCGTTTCTCTGTATTGTTCTAAATTTTCAGATCTTGGGTGCCAATCTTTACGGCGTTGCCAATAATTACGCCTATCATACTTATATGGGTTATATGAATTACCATACCACAGCCGGTTTCTATCATGTCGATTTACATGTATATAATTCATTTGGTTTTTATTTGGGAACTGTTGATTATTTCCGGTGCCAGAATTTAGCTGCGGGCTATGTGTATTTCTAAATCTTGAATGATTTCCTTGTTCTTGCCTTATTCTATAGTCGGGGTTATAATTGTTTGGAATTGTGCCCCTTCCCCACTGGATGATTGATTACCGGACCTTCTTTGAAACAGATACCTTAGATGATTGTTATTACTTCTATTTCGGTCTGCATTGATGTTTTGGTTATTTGGATTTTGAGGTACCTATCATTTCTTTCATTTAAGTGGTACTGATGTCGTTCTTTAGGAACAGATTGGTTTTCGAATTCTGTGAGTAATTTGATAACATCAGTGAAATCTACAGGCCTGGCCACTATTAAGCTCCTTCTGATGTTATCCGGGAAATGTCTGATAACAGCGGTTAAGATCCCTTGATCTGATAAAGTAGGGTCGAGTAATCGTGACCGATTCATTATGCTCATAAAGTAATCTGTAAGACTTGTATTAGTCAATGGATTATACTTCCCAGTTGCTAGTTCAACACGGACACTATTTTGTCTTGCCAGGCTCCAATAACGTGCTAAAAATAAATTTTTAAAAGACGCGTAACATTCATGACCTGCACCTGTAGCTCTAAGCCACTGTAAGCTGTTACCTATTAATGATTTTTTTACGATCATCATCTTCAATTCATCAGGTATTCTTTTGATTTTAAAATAATGGTCAATTTCTTTTAGAAATTGCTTGGGATTGTCGGTTGCTTTTTCATCAAAAATAGGTGGAGTAATTTCGGACAAGACATCCTTATTATAACCAATTTCGTAATTTTGTCATGTATTTCCAGGTAGGAGTGATTGTTGTAGGTAAATTGGTACATCAGTGTTAGTGTCATATTGTGTGTTGATTATCTGTGTGTATATTAGCCCTTACATCACAGTTATGCATACAGTCTACATTTGTATCATTTTTAACATTTACATTATCATAGTTATTTTTACCTTGTGCTTGAAATGCTACCACTATTTTATTTAAATTAGTTATGTTTTCTTTTTCTTTGTCTAAACATTTTTGTATATACTCAGGGGTCTCCGTCTAAGGGATATGTGAATAGCGACCACAAGGTACCCAAGCTGAGCAGAACATTACTTCCACTTACTGGTGTTTTGCTCCTCACTGTAACTTTTCTATCTGACCTTACCTTGGTCATCTCTTGTTCTCTTCCGACCCTGATGTTATTAGGGTTCCCGAGGGCTAGGGGGTCTTTATTTTTCAAAGTTCTAAGGCTTTCACGGCCGGTGTCAATACTAGATGCAATAATATTAATCGGGCTTGTGGGCCGTGGTCTATTGGGTTCCTTCTTCTTCCCAAACGTTTCGTCTGCGACTACGGCAGACATCTTCAGTGGCGGCGAGGTCGAAGTTTCCTAGTGGAGATCTCAGCACCGACCGGTCTTTATTTTTCCAACCTCTCCATTTCTCTATAAAATCTTAACCCCTAACATGCTGACCTGTCATGGCATGTAATACGTTCTCTGATTGGTGATCAGAGGATATGGTCGATGAATTTATTTTGATAATTCTCCCGGTCAGGTCGGTGAGACCCGTAAACCAACGACAGATGTGGTCCTCCAGACATTCTGGGGGTTGTGAGAGAGCGATGTGACCGCCAAAACATAAAAATATGGTGCTCTCTAAAAAGCGGTTACTATTACTGCTATTGTTCTCTTCAATATCATCAGTGAAAAATATTGGAGGGCAAGAGGATTAATGACTTCATTGTCAGAAATCCAGCATTGGCCAACAACAACATATTTGGTCATAAATTGTGTGTTAGCAAGGTCTACATTTTTGTCTAGTAAGATTTGGTCTATCTCTTATGGTTTACGGGCTATAACCAGAAAATTCAAAATATAAATTTCATTTGTCATAAAATATATTCAACATGTGACATTTTAATCAAAATCTTTAGTCATTTTCGAGATAATAAACATTTTCGAAAACATTTCCATGTAAAGGATAGTTTAGGATGGAGGAAGTTTCTCCATGGCGGCGCAGACTGTGGAGATTTGGTGTCTTCTTCTTTGACCCCCAGATGGCAGGCTGACGCCGTCGGTACCGAAAGTGTTCCCTCTCAATATGCGTCCACGCAAAACCACCTCATTTAACTATTTTTACTTTCTCTGCTACGTATACTAAAGCAGAGGATTTATTGTATTCCACCCAAAAATTCGATGTCAAGATTTCACCGGAAATATGTTTTGAGGTCTCCTGAATCCCCCCCCCCACCCCCAAAAAAATCATGTTTTGGAAAACGTCGGTGTGTGTTGCTGTAGGTTAGTGTGTCAATCTGTGGACAGCATAACTCATATACGAAAAGTCGGTTAAGAACCAAAGTTGGTACTTAAATTTAATGCCTTTTGACGGACACTGGGAGTGAAATTTGAAAGTTTCACATATCCTGATAGATTTTTCTGGCATTTTTACTATGTTTGTATTTATACGAGAATAGGAGGTACACCAAATTTCATTAAAATTGGATAACTCGTTTATTATATATAAATTAGTATATGAATTTAATGGGCACATTTTCAAAACGTAGCTCACGTCTATTGACTTTTCAAAATTCTTTTATATTGGCAGAACTGGTACTCTAAAACATGGGTAACAATTATACGGAGAGATATTTCAAATACGTATGCTGATTATGCTGCACATATTTTTTAATAACAAAGAAAGTTTAATCTTATAAATTTATTGATTTTTTCATACAAAAAAAACCGTTTTTGGAATTCATGTTAATGATAACATCAATATTGAATCATAGTTTTGTTTAGCTGCTATTTATGAATACTTTGAAAATTTTCATTGAATTTGAAGCAAAACTCAGGCGCGACCTTCTTTTGGAATGTGCAGAAGTGTAGTTTTCAGAAAAACAGGCTTTTATATAGGAGCATCCTGTGTACGTTAAGGGAAGAGCACTATTTGAAAGGGCCGTAATGACCATATGGAGCAGGGGATATGAAAAATAATATCTGATGCAAATGCACAGGTGTTCCCGGAACATTTTAAGGTAAAAAAACAATTTTCGACTTTTTGACAATTTTGACCAAAATTTCACTCTCAGTGTCCCTTAAGGACAATACAGAAAGATTTTAAAGAAAATTTCTCCAACCAAAACTAACCCTTATATGGAACGTCTTTTGAGAATTTTGATTATCTTGAAAATTAATTTGACTATTTTGATTAAAATGCCACTTGTTTGAGGCATTTTATGGCAAATGGAATGTGTATCTTGAATTTTCTGGCTATAGCCCATGTAGTCCTATTTACTCTGGATGACTTTTGCATAGCTAGTAAACCGTAGGAGATAGACCAAATCTTACTATACAAAAGATTAGATCTTGATAAAACACAATTTATGTCTAAATAAGTTTTTCTGTAGAGTAGACCATTTTGGAGATATAACCATTTATTTGTGTGAGGTTTGGGGAACTTATACTTCTGTCAAATGGACCATGGTTACTCCTTTTGTAAATGTTAGCCTTGTAAAGAGCACGGAACTTGAAGGCTTTAACATACTTCTCTATCACTCAGTCTACTGTACCTGTACCTACAAGGAAATAATAAGATCATTTATGCAAATGTTTATCTCAACTAACATGAAAAAGATAAAGGAATAAGAATTTGTAAGAAAACGGTAAAGGACATCAGCCTCTTTTATATAAAACGGGAAGTTGAGACAATCTGTGGCCCTGGATAAATGCAACCAGAGTTCGAGACGGTACACCCTTGACTGCGGACCAATCACAGAAATTGTTAAACGCGAGTTTGTTGGGCTCCAAATGAAACCGGGTAGTTCCACATCGATCTCTCAATTCATGTAATGGAAGGTCTTCATGGTTTGTGAAACGAGGAAATAGTCACCTGCCTTTCAGATCAACGGGTGTCAGGCGTACCACTTCACGCGAAAACAGGATGGCAACAAGTACCTTGAAGCACGGTGTTCCTCACCTTTAATATTACTCAATTACCAGAGTTTATCTTCTGTGCCTACGAGCGTGGTGGAGTACGGCAGTATGTTTCGAAGCCTGTGCGCTGCTTTCAGTGTCAGACGTTCAGCCATATTAAGCTCTTCTTCACCCATCCTGCCATTTGTGAGCGTTGTGGCCTATCATATCATGAGCTCGTAACCGTGTCCGTTATTGTGTTAACTGTGGAGGGAGGCATACATCCAGCTCGCGACAGTGTACGAATTTTCTTGATGAAAAGTGCATCCAGGAGATGCGCGTCAAGGAATGCTTGACTTTTCGTGAACCGCGTTGTCATTTTCAGCAAATGTAACCTGCTACCACCACAAGTTTTGCGTCCGCAGTCCGTCGGCCTTCTGTGAACACTGTTACCATACAGTATGCACCCAACGCATATGCTTGGACACACACAGGCTTACAGGCGAGCACCTCTCCACCGTCTCTTACTACTCCTACACTGTCAACTACATATTCCGTTGTGCAGACACATACTCACGATCCGTCCACAAGCAGAAGCCACACCAACGAGCCGGTCGACCGACCTCGTTCCCGAGCTCATCATCGGGCGAGTAGTCGCACGTTCTCATTGAACTTTCGCTCCCGCTTAGCGAGCCGGCGGGGATCTTCCGACTCCCAAACATCGAAGGAGTCGCTTTAGGACGGCGTAAAGCACCTAATCTATCCGAAGTGCGACAAGGAAAAGATGAAGGAAAAGAAAACATCATGCCTTAATATTTTTTTACGATGGAAATGATTCAGTGGTACGTCAATGGGTTCCGGGCACTTGCGGCGGATATACATTCAGTTTCTCACCGTTTACCTCCAATTGTCTGTCTGCAAGAAACCCATAATCATGCCTTACATCTTAGTGGTTTTACAGCATTTACACATGACTCTGCACTTGATCGGCGAGCAAGCGATGGTGTTGCTACTCTGGTGGCGCATGACTTCTCTGTCATGAGCATGCCGCTTAATACACCGCTGCAAGTTGTAGCTGTGCGTATCCAGTTGCACGGCCTGAGTCTGTCTATCTACAATGTCTGTCTGCCACCGATTAGTGTCGTACACTAGAACGACGCTCGGTATCTTTGGCTCAGATTGAGCTACCGCTCATTTTCCTTGGTGATCTGAATACCAAATGCACTTTATGGGGCTCCGACACTGACGATGCTCGTGATTGCTTAGTGGTAGACGTTTGCGATACGCCCGGCCTCCTTTTCTTAAATAACGGTGTCCCTACCTTTCTATCATCTGGCTATGGCAGACACAACGCCCTACACGTTTCCTTTTGTAGCTCGTCCTTGGTACCCTCTTATTGATTGGTAGGTCGTTTCATATTTATTTTTCAGTGACCACTACACCATTAGCATTCATCTATAGGGCCACCATACTATGCCTGCTGGATTATTTCGAAGGCTGAGTGTGGGAATTTTTGTTCCCTCATTCATCTCGCCAACGATGTCTTTGCCACCATAAATGAAATGGTGGAGTATTTTACTTGCTCCCTCTTTCTGGTAGCGGATTCCAGCATTCTTCGAGGTTCATATTCGCCACGTCACGTTCTTGTGGTGGTGGTGGTGATGGTTAATGTGTCTGCCTCACGTTCAAGAGATCGCGAGTTCGAATCTGGCTTAGGGTAAGTTATCCGGGCAAGGTTCTGTCCGAGGTTTTCCCTTATCCTGAGAAGACGTTATCGGGTAACCTAAAGCTCCATGGAACTCGGCTCATTTGTGCATCATTTGACCCACATCGTTAATTCACCGTCCGATATGACATTACGTTAGAGGACGTTAATTGAAAGAAAAGGAACGTTGTCGTGCCTTGGTAATCCGGGAATGCCTTATGCCTATTAAAGAACGTAGACGTGTTCTGCGTAATCAAGCAGAAAAAGGAATTTGAGCACTTTTTGTTATATCTGCCAAAATAACCAAAAAATAAATTAAACTTAATTCAGAATTATTTATTATACAATCCAAATAAAAAATATAATTTCATCTACCAAAATTTAACATTCAAGCAATTACTATTAATAATGCTACATCACCAACCCGATTTGATAGTGCAGTACTTTCCATCCTTAACTTTGTAGCCTATAAACGTGCTCCTGCTAGGGTGCACTTTACACTCCGTGATGCGAAACGCAAGTCCCGGGAAAACTATCTCTCCTCGTTTTCCCGTCGCTGTTCGGCGTATGTATGGCATGTGTCGCGTGAAGATAATTCCCGGCCTTGCTGCCTAACACCAGAAAGCAGGATATAGCTAACGCCCTCGCTACTTCCTTTGCTGCTACTAGCCAAGGGAATGGCTACGATAGAGCCTTTTTGCCTATCAAGGAATCTGCGGAGTGGACGGTTCTCGATTTTAACAGTGACTATTGTGAACCGTACAACGTAACCTTTACAGAAGTGGAGTAAGCGCATTCTTTGGCCCTCTCAAAAGACTGTTCTTCTGGTCCTGATGACATCCACTGACAAATGCTGCTTCATCTCTCACCTTAGGCTCTCTCCTTACTGCTGAGCGTGTAAAGCCACATCTAGCTCCTATGGGATTCTCTGTACTCTCCAGGGATAGGGTTTATGAGGTCATTTAGCTATCTTAATTTTTAACTTGTTAGAACTTCGTCGTGTCCGCATTGGAAACACGCTCTCACAAGGGAAGATCCCCGAGAATGGTGTACCCAGAGTTTGATTCTCAGTTAAATGGTTTTCGCCGTTCCAAGTTAATGGTATCACTGGTGTTGTTCTTAGCGGATTCCCAATGTCACTGCATGTTGTTGAGATAGCGATCTACTATCTCTCTTATACTTTGGAGTAGATACATCGTCAACTGCAGCTGACCATAATATCCATCGCAGGCTCGACCCTACGCAAGGGCTTTCAATTCTCTCCTACGAAAACACAGTGCCTCGATTTTCATCAACTTCGCGAGTACACCATCCTCCTCATCTTCATTTGCGTGGCATACCTCTGTCATTTGCTGCGCACTTCAACTTCTTGGGCCAATGGCAGTCTCATCTGGGAGCACCACATACGTCTCCTTCGTGCTTCCTGCGATCGTTCGCTTCGAGGGCTCCAAATTTTATCTGGGCTATCTTGGGGAGGGGATCGTACTCTGATGTTGAGGTTTTGTCGTTTAGTGGAGCGCTCTAAATTCGACTATGGCAGTTTTATGTATGGCTCGGCGTCTGCCTCTAAACTTCGCATTTTAGGCACTGTCCATCACACTGGTATCCGTAGGATACAGGCGATCTACCAGTGGTTCAATTTCCTGTCACGGGGCCTGCTGCGCGCATACCACAAAGCAGCCTGTGAAAATACAAGGACAAATGTTGATCTTTCTGAGAAACAACAATGGCAGATAATCAAGTCCCTTAGAAAGGAAAGAAACTGCACACCAACATCCTGTACACGGCACTCGCGGGAGAATCTCCTTCGAGACCCAAGAGAAAGCCATGGATTTCACAGACCATTTGGGTCTCAATTCGAACCCCGAGAAGATGTCCACGACGAAGACTTTACTGAACTCGTGGAGTCACACCAAGACAGGTGGCTTCTTACGTAAAGTGCTTGAAACCCAGCAAATCCACGGGGCATGATGGCGTTGCGACACCCATGCTCCAACACCTCCCCTGTAAGGCCGTCGTCCACCTGACGCGGATTTAAAACCCAAGTCTGCATCTCCGCCACTTTCCAACCTCATGGAAGGAGGCAAGAGTGGTCTGCATTCTGAAGCTCGGCAAGGACCCGGTCTTTCCATCAAACTACCGTTCCTACTACCCACCATTACAAAGATATTTGAACGATTACTCCTAACCCGCCTCATCCCTCTCTTTGAGGAACGTCAACTCATCCCGGACCATCAGTTCGGTTTTCGTCGTGGACATTCCACTACCCTACAGCTACTGCGACTGATAGAGAAGGCTGCCCTGGGATTCCAGGCAAACTTCAAAGCATTCGCGGTGCTACTGGATGTGGAAAAGGCATCTGCAACCACATACCACCAGGGCCTATTGCAGGGGAAGACAACTTCGGGCCGTGTGACGTATTTAAACAAAGAGCCAGCTTGTACGTTCGTGTGACGTCAGGCGAGAGCGGTGTATTGCTATGCTGCCTAGATCAGCAGCGCTACTTGCACGAAACTTAATATGAAAAATGTTATTTGGGCATGTTTACAACACGCCCGGGCTGTTTAGGGAGAACCCTCTTCAGGCTAGTCTGATGGCTTTCATTTGTTATTTGAGTGCGAATTTTGTTTTTATTTTGTGTTTTTGTTGACATTGTGTAGTGTTGTGTGTAGTAGTGTTGTGTTTGTGTTCAATTCCCCGTGTTTCACACCAATTTGAGACAAAGCTTCAAGATGTAGAAACATTGTCACACACGTTTCAGATCCTTGCGACCCCATATTCATTGGATGTTAACAACGTTTCTAGCATGTAACAAATTGACTTGATAAATTTACAGTGTGACGATTTGTTGAAGGACAAATATAAACACAAGCAAGCCTTGGCTGATATTTATAAGAATGTTACTCAAACCAGATCTCTGAGGTTATATGGCCTTGTTGCACGGATATTATGTATGTTTGGTGCTACGTGTGCCTGCGAACAATTCTTTTCTGTTATGAATCTTGGTAAGTCAAAATCCCGAAGCATATTGTCAGATCACAATCTAACACTTCTGTCTTCGGTTACAAATGTGGCGTACATTACGCCGTAACATTGACAAACTAGTTGAAAAAAAGTGAAACTGAAAATGTCGGAAAATGTCCACCTAATTGATATGTATAGCTCTCCTCTAGCTCAGGTAAAATAGTTATAATTTCTGTTCTATTTGAGTTATAACATGCTACACATATACACACACATGAGTCTGTATGGCATAAAGCCGAAATGTAATTTGTTATAATCTGTGACTATTCCGTAATTGAAACAGTCAGCATTAAAACTACTATGTCCCACACGCCGTTTCCTCTTCCCCGCTGTGACGTTACACGTTCAACTGGCTTTCAGTGGGAGCACGTGAGCTGAGTGAGCTGACGTCACAGCAGCGATACCTGTCTTCCCCTGGCCTATTGTATGCACTCAGAGAGGCAGAAATCCCTCCCTCCTACCTCGCCCTGATTGGTAGCTTCATATGCGATCGCACTTTTCGTGTAGGGGTAGAGGGGAAGTTATCTTCGGTCAGACACATTGCGGTTGGAGTACCGGAAGGTAGCGTGCTGTCGCCGTTACTCTTCGCTACCTACATGTCTGACCTGCTCGTGGAACCGCGTACTGTTACGTGCCAGTATGCAGACGATGTCCTCATACTGGCACGGAGCAAAAACGTTCGATATTGCTTCCCTTCACTACAGAGACAGCTCGACGCCATTGGCAGGTGGAGTGAACAGTGGGAATGGCCAATTGCCCACAGAAGAATCAAGCTCTACTATTCGACAAAGTTCGAAACTGACGGCAAGATGTATCTCTGGCGCTACGGCGGAGAAGAATCCCCTGGGTTAACTCCGCCAAATACCTAGAAGTGCTGCTTCACTGCGGTCTAACTTTCACTCCACATATCAGGACAAAGCTCGGCCTAGGACACGCCGCCGTCAGGCAGCTGCCCCTCCGAAGGAATGTGGCCTTGACGTGGCGGAGGGTCTCAGCACCCGATCCACACGACCTACTAAGTGTGTCATTTTTTACTACAGGTAGGCAAGAGGTGAGGGGAAGCAAATAACATTCCAAAAAGGGTAGATGAGGCTCGGTAGTCTTGGTCGACGACTCATCTAGGAGAAGAGGAATCCGAAATCACACTCCCCCAGAGGTCCTACTACGGTAGGTACGGGTTTGGCATACCCGGGGCTCCGAGCTATTCTCTCGATCGGGTTCCTTAAAGAGGCGAGAGCACACCTGCCAAACGCCCAAGAAACTTTGGTCCACTTTTGTGTTTGACCTCCCATCTGATACCTCCCTGTACACAGTCTGATAGATAGTCTACTCGCGCGTTGTAGGAGGATGGGGTTACGCAAGGGGTGACTGAGTAACCACGTAAGTCCCAGCCCCTGGTTATCATGTAGGATCTGTGTTCGTATCCACTAATAAAGGTCAGTCCCCGGGAGGGGGCATTGCATGAGCTGATTCACTCCTGAAGGTGATTGGGTGCCTCTTTCTGTACATTAGGAGGTGAGACCCTAGGATGAGCAAGGTCCAGGCCAGGACTCTCACATAAACTAGGGTGGTGCCCAGGATGTGAGCATACCATCGGAGACATTTTCAATGGTGGAGGATTAATGCGCCATGAGTTCACAAAAAAAAAAAACTCAAAATAAAACCATAAAGAGTAAGCAAAGTGTAAAGGAAGTAGCCGAACCTTGTGGTCCTTGCTACTTGGTTATTTCTAGAACTGAGGAAGGAAAAAAGTTACTATCGGTGAGCCTATTTGTAATCCAATCCAGAAGGGCCTGGATACGATAGTTGGTCCAGTGAAGTCATGCACGAGATCTCCCAATGGCACGCTCCTGGTTGAAGCTCATTCGGCTAAACAGGCAGCCAAGTTACAAAAAGCAAATATGTTATCCAGCTATCCAGTACGTGTTGACCTGCATAAAACACTGAACTCCTCACGCGGTGTGGTTAATACCTGTGCATTAGACGGACTTAGTGTTGAAGAGATTAAGGAAAACCTAGAAGATCAAGGTGTTACCTGCATTTATCGGGTTCATCGTAAAGAAAGCGGTCAATTGAAGCCTACTCGTGCCCTGTTCCTGACCTTTGAACGGGTACATCTTCCTCAAAGGATAAATGCAGGATATGAAGCGATAGAGGTAAGGCATACATCCCCAACACGATCAGGTGCTTTAAGTGTAACCACTTAGAACACACAAGTGAAATGTGCAATAGAGCAGCTACCTACGACAACTGTGAAAGCGTCGTTCACGACGCTCCATTTTCATTGCCTCCCAGTTGTGTGAACTGCGGTGGCAAACATCCAGCTAATTCCCGAGAATGCTCCCGTTCCATAGAGGAAAAGGCAATCCAGCAAATTCGAGTCAGAGAGAAGGTGTCCTTCTCCGAAGCTGGGAAACACCTGCGTATCCGACAGCCCCCCCGCCCTTCCAAAGTCCGGTACCTATAACTCAATTGCAGTAGGCAGGTACAGAAGCGGGAAATCGCTACACAAACCAGCGATCAAATCGGGGCCACAATTTCACAAAAAATTCTCGTAGTAAGAACAGTTCCAAAGCCTTCAACATCTGCAACCAACGTCTCCTTCAACGTCTCCTACCAAGTCCTTAAAGGAAAAGAACACCTCTACAATATCACCGTCTAAATTGCCAGTCTAGAATGACAAGAATCAGCCCGTTACTTATGCAGCTTCACAGAAGAAATTCAAGAAACAGTATGTAAAATCTTACCTCCTCAAAGAAGAAAACGTGTCTGTTCCCAGTAAACAAAGGGGCCAACGTTCATCCCCTCAAAGATCCTTTTCTGAGGATTCCTCTGCCATGGAAACAGAACGACGGCTTTCATCTTCGCCGGTATCCATGAGCAATCGTTTCGAGGCGCTCGAATCGAAGTTTGCTATGGGAAGACGCACCTCCTCGGTAGAGGAGATGCAAGAGGATGCTGCCTATGCTGGGAGAAACCCAGTGGAAAAGAGGCAGGATGAAGCTGAAAAGAGTGTAAACCCTAAAGATCACAAAAGGGCTAAATTGAATCGACCACCGTCTACTACAAGGTAACGCAGTTACCTTGGAATACTTATCCCACACACATATTGATATGGCTAACCTAAAACGGAATATAAGTGGTATTAGAACACAACGACCAGAGCTTCAGCTTCTGGTCAATGAGAATGAACCCTTGGTCTATGTTTGCAAGAGACTAAGCTGCGTCCTCAAGACACTTTCCATCTAAAGCGATACATCCCAGTACGGTGTGATGTTACACCAGAAGTGTTCCGGCACACGGCCGCACTACGATACCTGTAAGAGATGGCATGTATGCAATCTGTACCATTACGGTCTGATATCCTCTCAGTTGCAATAAGAGTCCTACTGCCAGACATCCATTTCACTATTTGCAACTTATATTTGCCTACGTGTCATGACTTCTCGCACATTGACATAGAAGATCTAGTTTCCCAGTTACAGACACCGTTTCTGTTGGTGGAAGACTTCAGTGTACACCACCCACTGGCAAGCTCCTCACTGACTTCCTGGACAGTTACGACCTAGCATTCTTCAACACTGGAGAGCTTACATTCATTTCTGACTCTTTCAATACCTTCTCGCACCTTGATCTTGCAGTTTGTTAACCTCAGCTGGCAGTCTCCTTACAATAGAATGTCATCTCTGATTTAAACCCTAGTGACCACTTTCCATGTCTTATTAGTCTCTTAGCGAAAGATACATGTTCCACACGTATGCACAGATGGCGTTTGGACCATGCCAACTGGCACCTTTACACCCAGTTGGCTGTGTTTACGTACAACAAGCGCGACTCAGTGAATGATTTGGTGCAGCATCTCACGGAGAAGATTCTCTGTGCTGCTGAGCAATCAATACCGCAATCAACTTCACACCCCCATTGATTTCCCGTTCCCTGGTGGACGGAGGAATATCCGAACGCCATTCGTGCTCGAAGGCGTGCTCTTAGGGTTTTCTAATTAAGGACAGCAAAAAGCATCTTGGAGCAAATTTCTAGCTTCATTTACCGACACACGCCTTCCTCGGTTGTGTGGGATAGGTTAAGGGGTGTTGCTGGTCGATCAACCATATACCCATTGAGGGACTGAAAACATCCTCAGGAGCTGTTGTTGATCCATTTGAGGTTGCAAACACCTTTCGCAGTGCTTTCGCTCACGTGTCTAGCTCGGAAAACTACTCCCCTAAGTTCCTTCCAATTCAAACTCAGGTGGAATCTCAAGGTTTCGTGTTTCGACCTAGAAACGTAGAAGATTACAATCGCCTTTTCACCACGGTGGAGCTAGAACATTCTCTTGAATCTTTGAGATTATCAGTACCAAGACCGGTCGGTATTCTTGTACAAATGTTACAACAACTCTCTCCTGAAGGTAAGGCATTCCTGCTCGAATTCTATAATCGTGTTTGGGTTGACAGTATACTCCCATAAAATTGGTAGGAGGCCACCGTTATTCCCATCTTGAAGGCTGGAGAGGACCTTCATCTTCTCTCCAGCTATCATCCTATTTCCCCCACTAGTTGCGTTTGCAAGGTGATGAAACGCACGTTCAATGGACGATTCCTATTGTGGTTAGAAAGTCGTAACCTACTGACTAACATCCAGTGTGGTTTTCGACGACGCCGTTCAAGTGTAAACCATCTTGTGTCAATATCGACACATAATGGGCGGATTTATGAAGAACTGTCAAACCATTAGCATATTTTGCGATCTCGAGAAGGCTTATGATACGTGCTGGCGAACAGGGATTCTACGTTCCCTGTATGCCTAGAACACATGTACACGCCTGCCGCTGTTAATTCAGGAGTATATGAAGGACCGCTTTCACCGAGTAAGGGTCGGCACGGGTTTCGGTACTAAGTGTCACGCTCTATGTTATAGCACTTAACTCCATCTGGAAATGTGTTCCACCTGTGGTTTCGTCATACCTATTCGTGGACGACTTCGCTATCTATTGCACTTCTCAGCGCACGGCGTTCTTGCAACGGCGACTGCAGCAATGTTTGGACAACCTTGTAGAATGGAGTTCCAAAAACGGCTTCCGTTTCTCAACTGAGAAGACAATCTACGTTAATTTCTGGCACCGTAGGAGACGATTGCCATATTTGCTCCGTTTCGGTCCAGATTTACTTCCCTTCGCAGATAAAACGAGCTTCATGGAGTTGATCTTGGACAGGAGGCTTAATTGGGAGGCACATATTGCACAGCTAAGAGCACGATGTCACCGTTCCCTAAATATCATGCAAGTACTAAATGGCAAATCGTGGGGAGCGGATTGGACAATTTTGTTTCGAATGTATCGTGCACTCACCCGATCCAAACTAGACTATGGATGTATTGTTTATTGGTCAGCACGACTATCTGTGCCGAGAAGATTGGACGCGGTCCACAATTGGGGCATCTGCATTGAAATAGGAGCTTTTCCAACAAGCCCAGTGGTGGGCCTTTACGCCGAGACTGCAGAACCTCCTCTGCAATATCGGCGTGAGATTCTCTTGGCAAATTATGGTTGTGCGCTTAGCTGTATGCCTAAGCACCCAACATTCATTTCCTTTTTCACCGGCACGTTAAGAGAACGGCATAGAAATAGCATCCTTAGTCCTAAGCCTGTGGGGTTTCGTTTCCAACATCTTCTAGTGAAGCTTGGAGTGGAACTGTCTAGGATGTTCGCAAAGGGCGAGAAGCTTTACTCCCTTTGGCTGTCTTTCACGATCCATGTAGATCTTGGGATGACCGTACCCCTGAAGTTCACGATGCCTATTTGAAGTATCCGCGCGTGTTTTTGGCAGGTTACACTGACCGTCGATGTACAAAGGCTCGTTTTTTAGTTTTGGCAACCATGCTGCAGTGCTGAGTTGCAATGGCGTTGGGCTCTACCACTTTTACCTAAGGTTGCTAACTTGCATCCTCTCTCTCAGAGCCCATGAGCTCGCCCGTCCCACCGACCAGTCGAGTGTAGTCGCACCCATTAAATGAGTAGTGAGAAGGCAGCACTCGGAAACGACGGTCGCAACGTTTTCCAAGCAGGAGCAGCGAACGTGGATAAAAATTCAGTGTGCTAGGGGTCGAACGGCTCAACAGTGCCATCGAGGTTTGAACGAGGCCTGCGATGCAGCTGCGTTACCTTACAGAACGGTAGCAAGATGGGTTGCAGCATTTCGAGATGGGCGCGAATGTGTGGAGGACATGTCTCGATGTAGCGAACCACAAGTAACTTTTAATGCGGCGTACTATTGTTCGTTTCTGCAACACCATCTCCAAGCAGTTCTGAGAAGGAAACGGCTCCACCACATGGTTACACCGCTCATTCTTCTGCATGACAATGCTAGGGTACACACAGCAGCCGTTGTGTCGGCATTGTTGAATCGCTGGGGCTGGATGGTGCTTTTTCACCTCCCCCCCCCCTATTCTCCCGACATCAGTCCCTGCGACTATAATCTCATCCCGAAAATGAAGATGCCAATGCGCGGGAACCGCTACCATACCATTGAAGACGTTAAGCTGGCTGCCGAGCTCTCTCTTTGCAACATCAATAGATTAGGCAGTGCCAACGGAATCCAGCGACGTCCGCATCGCTGGAAATACGTATTACGCAACGGTGGGGACTACATCGAGGACCTGTGAAACTTGGAACCATCTAGGTGAACTATTTATCCAATTATAACGTTGTCCCCAAAACTAAGAAAACAGCCCACGTATTTACACCGATGGGTCAAAGAGCACCAACGATGTTGGATGTTTATGGAACCGAACCACATACATTCGGTTTTCCAAATAGCACTTCAATTTTTACTGCAGAGCTTTATGCAATTTACCGAGCCGTTTTGTATGTGCGCCGTCGTAAATTAGGTGACTGCCTGATCTTGAACGATTCCCTTAGTGGACTTCAGAGCTTTTTGGAGCTGTACAACCACCACTCTATTGTACAACGCATCCAGGACGTCCTCCATGTTTTACGTGCTTCTGGCGTTGACGTGGTGTGTGCATGGATTCCTGGTCACCTAGGCTTGCCGGGGAATGAAATTGCAGATTTGGCAGCAAAGACGGCAACTACAGAACCCAATATTACCAGCCCACGTTAAGAATAGAGCACTGCAATTTTTCGCATGGTTACCTATTTAAAAGGGACCCTGCCCCTTTATGTGCGCTCTGTGACAAGCTTTTGTCAGCTCCATACGTGCTCCTAGAGTGTTGCTCTCTAGCGCACCTTCGGGAAACTCTGCAGCTGTCTGACACACTTGCAGGGGTCTTAGCGCACGACAAAACAGCGGTTGAAACAGTTTTTAAGTTTTTAGCACAGTGTAGCATCAATCTGAGGATTTGAAATTTTAGATATATCTTTTTCTGCTTTTTGACAAATTTATCACGTTGTATCATATCTGGCTATTGCCATTGTTTTTCAGCTTATTGTGTATATTTTCCTTGTTGCTAGTATTTTTATTTTTGAGTGAGATTTATATCTGGCTGTTGCCATGAAACTTTAAAGGGCGCTGATGACCTCGAAGTTGAGCACCCTTAAACTAAACCAACAACAACTCAGGCAGCTGTGTCGTTTTTTCCGTTCAACCATGCCTACTGACCTGAAACTGCGCTTGTACCGCGTAATCGTCCCGCCACTGATACTGTACGGTTGCGAGGTCTGGGGAACGGTGGCTCGATCCACTATCTGCAGGCTGCAGGCCGTGCAGAACAGGGCGCTTGGGATGATCTACAATACCGACCGTAGGTTCCCATCACACATCCTCCACGCTCATTCCGGCATCGTATATGTTGAGGACATTGTGGGGGACAGAGCTAGCACAATGTATGCCAAACTCTCACCTCACCCTAACCAGTTGGTCAACACGCTGGGGCAATATGACCATCGTCTACCTAGACGACGGCAGAGCTACCGCTTGGTCAAGGACGCCCTTGGCTGGTAACTAACGCTATCCCCTCAAACATCTCAACCGCCATATTTACTCCACATTTGGCACTACCACACCCTTCGCCTAATTCTCTCGATTTTCTGTCCACTGGCACTGCCTCGCTCGACGGTCCCGCAAGCGCCCGGCGAAGCAAACAGTAGGGAAATGTTCGCTCAGATGGTCAGACATCCAAGCCAGTGACAACATCGGAAACCAACCTACACCATCAATTAACATTTACACCAAAGCTTGTAAACATTGACAACACCTGTTAAACCACACGGGTAAATCCGTACTAAACCGATAGATACCGTAGCCCATTTATTCTCCGCCTGGGTTAACCCAGGCAACTTGATCTTACTCCTGGACTGGTATCTGTCTTGCTACTGGGGTTTTCCTTGTCAGTTGAGCAAATTGCATGTATGCCGATTCTGTCTGTCTGTCTGTCTGTCTGTCTGTCTGGTTCTCATACTTGCTTTTCTCTAACGTGGCACGGTTGGCTGCTTACCCAGATTATCCATTTCCCTCTGTTTTGCGTCCAGACGTCTCCCACCGTTATCTGTAGAATACAATTATTTCCCGTCCGAGTGGTATCAGATTTCGCGAACTGCTCACCGCACATGCCCACAGCCTGCCTGCCGTAGAGCGATACTCTTTTGTCCGTTATCCGCCCTTGCAACTCCAGCGTGCTCGATTCGACCTGGAGCCATCGGGCTGTACGGGCTGTACCTTTTCCTCATTGTGGCCCCAACTCTTCATCGCAGTTATGGGCCGTTACTGGAATTATACTCCGGATTTACCGACAGATCCCAGGTGGGGAGTATTACAGGATGTGGTTTTGTGTACCACGGTGAGGCTCATAAGTACCGACTTCAAGACAACAGTTGAGTTTTTACCGCCGAGCTGTTTGCCATCCTTTATTTTTTCCTTTTGTCTCAAGTTCGGTTCTTGGACATATTCAGTGCCATATTCAGGCACTGCAACAGTTGGTTGGCAACTGAGTATTAATTCATAAATACAGACTCTAGGATCTCAGTTACTATCTTGAGGATAACAGTTCTCTCCTGGACAAATAAAATAAAAATAAAAATCTGCAAACTGGACCCCGGCACCTAATTCCTTAAACCGGGGTCAATATTCAGATCTTTATTATTTTATTACAAATATAAAATAAATATACACTTCAAAAAATTTACAGATTAATAAAATAAAATAAAAATAAAATAATTAAAACACAAAATTTTAACATCCTAAAATCACACCTCTTCTAACTCAAATTAAAAGGAAAAAACCAACCAATTACAAAAGTAAATTACAAAACATTCCATCTCATCCCTAATCATACCTATTCAAAACTTTTATAAATTTAATAAAAAATCTATAAAAAATTTAAAAACTCACCTCTTTAGACACAAGTTCTTATAAGTTGTAAAATAACTTACAAGAACTCTATCTTTCAAAATCAAAATTTATAAAGAACAAAAAGTTTTAAATCAAATTATTACTGGTAGCCAGTAATAAAATAAATAACTGGTAGTCAGGTACCTCTAAATCTAGAAATATGAAAAATCCATAACAAAACAAAATATGACCGCCGGAATCCGGCGGCCATCTTGGTACTGGTACCCAGCACTAACTCACTCATAACTTCCTTTACCCCACACTACAGCTCAAATACACTCATGCATAATTATATAAAATACAATAATCAAAATACAATTAAACATAAACAAAATTACACATATTTGAAAGAATACACATAAAAATTATATAACACAGCCAATGCAAAATTTAAAATCTTCAGAACCTCAATTAAATAACTCAAAAATACAAATGATCTTCAAACCTCCAAAATAAACAACAAATCCTTCAAATTTCTCAATCTACTAAAGCAGCGGCCACCATCTCAATGCACAGTGTGCACAGCAGGTCATGCGAGTTTACCCGTTGCACGCCGGAATAGTCTACCGTGCACTCCGTAGCCTTCAGAGCAGTGGCGGAATGCCGATCTTGCCATTTAAATGCACAATTGACTGTGCAACAATAATAATCGATTTGTAATATGAAGGATATAATTGTTATATAAATTGTGTTAATATAACGTTTCTTTCATTATCATTCAACTTTTCTTTTAATGAAAAAACAAATGAACAATTAATTGATAGTTTAAACAAAATGAAAATAATCTACAATCTACTTACAATACAGCAGTATTAAATAACAGCTCGAAGAAAAGCAATAAACACAACATATTACTCAGAAGTGGAACCTAGTTTTCTAGACCTTTGTTGTCTCTTTTGACACACTAGTTTTTTCAAAATTAGGTATCAATGTTTGTGCAGCAGTTAGTCTAAGTTGACATTTTAAGTTCTGAACCGACAGTTGACTTCTGCAGCGGTTTTTGTTTAATTTCATTAGCGAAAAAAATTGTTCGCATATATATGTGGATCGAACATACATAGAACACGAGCGGATTTCTAGTAGTAGAGGAAATGTATTTCTTGGAAAATGTGAATATAAATCACTCAAACTAATTCTATTTTGGAATTTATTTTTCAGTTGACGATTGCATTGCAAATCGATAAGTTCAGGTTGCAATTCAGATGGAACATTATCAACTGTAGAGTAAAGTTCAGCAAATATTTAGAAAATTGGCTCCAATTGCACCACGTTACCTTTTCTGAAATTCTTGGTTCAACTCTGTTAATATTTGAACTTATTGTTGCAAGTCCATGACCTGAATAAACTGCAAAACTGTTGAGAGCTTTGGGAAATGTATCAAGTTGTTTGAAGTTAACTGCCTTTCCCATAAGGATAGTTTTATTTTGAATGCTCTGATAGTATCACACAAGTCTGTGATGAGTTGATGCTTTCCTTGCATAGATTTATTCAGTATATTGATATGTTCTGTCACATCTGCCAGGAACGCCAAGTTGGAGACCCATTTCTCGTCATTTAATTCTTGTACAGGTGTTCCTTTTTGCTCTATAAAATACGATATTTCACTGCGCAGTTCGAAGAATCGATCCAGTAACTTTCCACGCCTTAGCCATCTAACTTCACAATAGTATGGTAAAGTACCATACTCGCTATTGCACTCTTCTAGGAAGCTTTGAAACTGACGATGACTAAGCCATTTCGACCTAATTGCATTAGTTGTTTTGGTCACAACGTTCATCACATTGCTCAATTTAATACTTTTGGTGCAGAGACTCTGTTGATGTACAGGTATAACCTCATTACGTTCAGACTCTTTATATGTTCTTTCAAAAGTTCAACCACACCAACTCGACTCCCAACCATACAAGGAGCACCGTCAGTAGTCAGAAATACCAATTTATTCCAAGGCAGACCAAAATTTCCAATAACCTCTTCAAGACACACACACAAAAAAAAAAAAAAAAAAAAAGAAAAAAAAAAGAAAAGAAAAAGAAAAAAAAGAAGAAGAAAAAAAAATCTGATCCTTTTGTAGTATCCTTCATTGCAACAAGATCTAACAGTTCTTGTTTAATCGGAAGCTCTGAATCTACACCTCTTATAAATATTGCAATATATTGGGATGTTTGCGAAAACAAACCGCAAGAGACGAGGAACACTGCGGTCCACTTCCACGTCATGCCTCAAACTGAAATCGCACGGCACTCGTGGCAGTGCACAGTGCTACGTTGTTTGCTCTAGCACAAAATCCATCCACTTGGTGGCCGCTGTACTAAAGCTTCAGAACGTTTAAGCTTATTTAATAAAATAAAATATAGCGTTAAATTTAAATCAAATATTAATATTTAAAATTCGGAATTAAATATTAAGTATTACGAACAATTTTTAATCTCTAAATTTAGAAAGTGTTTGAAACTTATTAAGCTCCACACTACAGCACAGATACGCTTGTGCATAATTATATAAAATGCAAGACGTAATAGTCAAAATGACAACTAAACATAAACAAAGTTACACATATTTAAAATAATACACTAAAACATCATAGAAAATAAAAAATACAACATTTAAACATCTTTAAAACCTCATTTTCATAAACATTTCAAAACATTTCTTCACTGTCGGTATTTATGTCTTATTGGTCATCTTGTGTCAGATAAATCACTATCAATTTTATTTCGGTGTTGTTGAATTTGTATCCTCACGGTTCGTCTTATTGGTATGTTGAATATTTATTTGTCTTGACAGAGTTTTGGTTTCGATGGCAGATTTGCTGATGGTATTAGCCATTGTCTCTAGGTGGTGGAGTAAATCCTTATCCCTTACGATATTGCAGATTTGGTGTCCTTGTAATGGTGTCCGATGTTCTTCTGTCACGTGTGCATATTTTGGACATTCAAAGAAAACGTACTCAGGAGTGTCTTGGCTGTCGCATATATCACATATATCGGTTAATTGTTTATCAATTTTTAGCCAGTAGGTTCCATACGGGCCGTGCCCGGTTAGGAAATGTATTGTACCTTTTGTATCATTAAAACTTTTATAATTCTTTTGTAATCTTTTTCTGTTGCCGAAAATTGAGTAAGTTCTCCTGCCTTCTCCTATTAAATCCCACTCTTCTTGCCAGATTTGTAATAGTTTATTTTTAACGTCCCGTTTCTTGTGATAAAAACCATCCATTATTTCAAAAACTTTTCTTTGATCTCCTTTTTTCATCCAAAAGCATGCACCCCTGTATCGTAGGTTAACATCAATAGGCCAAATTCCCAAGACAACTAGCAAAGCCATGGTCGGTGTTGTGTTCACTGCTCCAGTAAATCGGAGAAGGATCTTCCTCTGTGATCTTCTTAGCAAGGTCTTGACTGTAGTAAGCTTGGCTCTGTGCGCCCACGTTGATGCTTCATAGGTCATTATGGCTCCAAATATGCTCGTATGGTAGGTGGTTATGGTGTTCAAGGGAATTTTGAAATCAAATTGTGGTAAACGTGAAAGTTTTCAGCATTTCTTTTTCTGCTTTAACCCTCACATAATCAGTATGAGATTTAAAATTTAGTCCTTCGTCCAAAAATACGCCCAGATATTTTACTTATGTTGAACGTTTAATATGGTTATTTTCAAATTTAATAATGGGATCTCGCTTAAATGAGCCTTTAAGTATCATATATGCAGATTTCGCTGATGAAATCTTCATCTTGGCAACTTGGCACCAATCGAATAGCTCTGTTAACAAATTGTTGTCTTTTTCCTCCAACATATTCCTAGTATTTCCCTCTACCAAAAATACTCTATCGTCTGCATATGCCACTACCTTAAGACACATATTTATACGAGTAATTTTTTTAACAATGTTTCCAAAATTATGTCCCTAAAAGTGGGCCCGAGAATCAAACCCTGGGGGCATCCCTTAGTGGTGCCTTTTGAAATGATGTGGTTCACACCAACGAGTTGCACTTTCCTATTTCTACAGTAATCTTCTAAGATGTTATACAAAGTTCTGGGATAATTTAAATTTCTAAGCCTAGAGAAAAAATGAGGCCACCAAAAGCAGCCAAAATATCCACGAAAATAGCCATTACGTATTTTGATTTGGAATTTAGGGTGGCAGTGATAAGGGTATTAATTGCGTCTTCGGTGGATCTCCCTTTCCTGAAACCGTACTGATCCTCATTAAGCCCAATAAGTGTCCGATATTCCAGAATACGTTTATTTATTAAAGCTTCAAAAATGTTTCCAATAGTGTTCAAAAGACAGATGGGTTTGTAAGATTTACAGTCCATCGGATCTTTATCAGCAATTTTCTTCAAAACAGTTAATTCTGCAACTTTCCAGCTGTTGGGAAATTCCCCTTGCCACAAACAGTGATTATATAAATTACAAAGTATTGGGATTAATGATTCTGCAGTATTTATGAGAATTTCGTTCTTGATGTTGTCGGGTCCCGCTGCTTTTTTCTTTTTTAGTCCTCTAATTATCTGTCGTATTTCCGATTTGTCAAAAGGATATATAACGTTAGTGCTTGGATACGGCATTTCCAAGTTTTTTCTAACTTGTGTGTTTTCGTCTCCTGGACACCAGGCCACGGGTAACTATTGCCGGGAACGAGGAAGCGCATGCCGCGGTTAAGTCTGCCTGATGTATCACGGAGATTCCCACCCGCACGCTGTCACATGTAGATGTGTGGCGTTATTTCAGTCGCCTCCGTTTGCTGCCTGGCATCAGTCCTGGGAAGCGTTAGCCGGCACTCGATTGCGGACAATCAAGGACACCGTACAACCCTGGAAGACCTTTTGTAGGGATTCCAGGTGGGAAAATGAGATCCTAACCCGCTTTAGAAGGCCACACAAGAGCCACTCATGGGCACCTTCTACGTAGTGAAACTGCGCCTATCTGTGCTACGTGCTCTGTGCAACTCTCTATAGCATGGGTTTTACTTTTCAGTCAATTTTCGGTAACGACCCGGCAGCTGTCAATACAGTGCTGCGGTTTGTTGCCAAAATTGGCTTTGGGAAGCAAGTTTAACTTGTACTTTATTTCGTACCCTGTTTTGACTTTTGAGGCTTTTTAGTGGCTACTGTTTAATGATTGGTTTTAAGTTTTAAATGTTTTTTCCTTTTATTTGTTTTAACTTCCTCTTTTTAATCTTTAGCGCATGATGAGTTTCCCAGTTTTTATTTTCGACCTGGGGCCACAATTACCTAGCTCTCGACGGGTCCTTGAACACCACTCACTCATTGACTCACGCACGCGCGCACTCCCGCCCTCACTTACTCACTCACTCACTCACTCACTCACTCACTCACTCACTCACTCACTCACTCACTCACTCACTCACTCACTCACTCACTCCACTCACTCACTCACTCACTCACTCACTCATTGACTCACTTACTCACTCACTCACTATTCAATTGAAATTCTTTACATGTCGAATGTACCTGTATAACAGAGACCATGTTATTTACCATATACGTTTAAGGTATAGATAACACATATTAATGTAGTGTGCAAAATGCAGATTCAACCAAGGTGTAACGTTTTATACTTGGAATGCAGTGGTGAAAACGTTCTTATCACTAAGTAGTGACAGGCCGACACTTTAAGACTGGTAAAGCGCCTACGCCAAGTTGTCACCTCACTCCAAATGTGGCGTTTAGGAGTCAACGAACGTTACTTAGCATCCCCCCCCCCCCAGATATCATACTAAAAATGGACCCTGGGATCTTCAGAAATGGGCAACTCACAATGACTAGAAGGAACGTACAGGTGGGGTAGTTGAGGGTGCTTTAGTTAAAAGTGTCTAGAAATGTAGTGAAGCCTTACGCCGACAAGTGGGCTTCTATTTCTGGTTTGAAGAAGGTTTAATGTACATCAGTAAAGTTAACTACGTACATAAGTAAAATTAATAATTTACATTATACTGAAAGAGAGAGGGAATGGTGGTCAGTGCTGTTTGCGTTACCTTAGTGGATATTCCTGGATACGCAAATTCTCTCTTGAAAATGTGACGCAGGTTCCACCTAACAAATTTGGTTGTTTAAATACACAATGGTCTACAACGAAGTAGCTCTGCGAAACATTCAGCTGACTGTATGGTTACAACCGAAGAACAGCTGTTCCTGCAACGTGGTCTTGCAGGAAATGACCTTCACGTATACGAATAGGAAGTCGTGTGTCCGGACTTTAATATATGATGTCCCGGATGTCTAAATTCCAATTGACTTTTGGAACAATTTTCAATGGTACTGGCATATAACCTGACCTTTAGAGCAAGGTTTCTTTACTTTGTTGAAATTGTATTAAAAATTGGCTTACTAATACTACAATTCATTGTGAATTTGGTATAATAAATGACAATTAATGATTGCCTAACCCAGTTTCAAGAAAGTTCATAAATGAGAACCTATTTTTCAAGTTTGCTAAATGTACCTAACGAGAAAAGTGCACATTACTTCTCCAATTTTTACTGACATTGCTTCATTTTTTGTACTTATCAAGTAATATCTGATGAAGATTCTGAACATAACTTAAGGTAAATATGCTTATTCTTATGTAAGAGAAGCAAATGCTGGAACACATGCCCATTGCTATTAACACAAGGAGTACATCGGTGTGCCCTATTCTGCCGCACTCTTCAAACATTTCTCTGGTTTAAACGTTTGTCGGTCTAGTTATTATTTATTTACGCCAACAAACATACTGCTGGTGTTTTAAACACACAAGCCGTGTGTGGGCAATGTTTGAGGTAGAGCAACCGCCTGGTTAGTGGAGGGTCTGTGGTTCAAATCCAGGCATTGGCATTGGATCTTTCAGCCCGATTCTACCTCTCAAGCATTGTCGGTCTAACTCTGAATAGCAAAGCACAAATAAACTCTAAATAGTGAGATGTTTGTGTTTTATTTATGTGTTCTGTGTTTGTTTCTTAAATTAAAATTGTGTGTCTTATTAAGATAAATAGAATACTCATTTGCATTGTTGATTTTGACGTAAATATTTAAACTGGTTGGGAGCCAGCGATCTATGGCATTAATTCGTCTAGTGGTTAAACAAAACACTGCAGCAAAACCTTTCTTTAACAAAAAGTGTTTAAAATTTAGTAATCTATCAGCTCCTAGTGTTTCTCAGTCTAATTTTGGGATACCTGTGTATATACACGCAACAGCTTTTGATCCAAATTGGATGTGTCGTTTCACAAGAATGTGCAAATATAACCGTTTGTTACTTGTAAGATGCGTAGAGTAACTTAGTTCTTTCATAGCATCGGTAGTAATTATGGGACATCACACAGGGTTACGAAATAATTAATCAATTAAAAGACGTGAAAGAATACACCGAGCTACTCTTTTAGACATGGAGTAAGCCGACAACGTTTTGTTGAGGTTGGTCGGGGAATTGACCTGATTTGTGGATGTAAACAGGTCGCGAGCTTTCGCATTCGTGTAATGTTTTGGGAGCTAATGCTTGTGACTGGCCCACACTCTAACAGTAAATACTGAAGGACAAGGAAGGGTATGAGTTTGTTTTCAAGACTCTCTGTTACGCTGTTTATATACTGAACTATAGAAAGTAAGTACCCATACAATCTGCAGTGTTGCTAGGTAGTTTTCGATAAAATCAAAATACCTGCATTGGAAATTGTCAGAGACATAACGTAAGATACAAAATATGCTCCAAATACCGAGATCTACTGTTGGTTTAAATTAATGTAATGACTTCCCTTCCACCCGGTTCACATAAGTACATACACACACACACACACACACGCGCGCGCGCGCGCAGAAATAACCCCTTACACACACCAGGTGGCCCACTCCAGCCGGCATTTGGATAAGTAGATATACAGGAATGAGTTTATTCTGCGGGAAATGAAGTGCTCTAAGTGAAGTGGAAAATATTCTAAGACTGTTCTTGTCTGTTATCACGTGCTAAACACACACTAGTGTAGCAACCCGCCCTCTTCTCTTACATGCAGAACAAAGTCCACGCACGCCATCGTCTTGATTTACCCCCTTAATTTCTGCAACTGTTAACGCACAAAGGGTTATCTACTTACACCAATGCCGGCTGGAGTGCAAACAAAAACACATGTGCATTCAGAAAACTGAAAGGGGAATTGGGAACCATACGCTTAAAAAAAAAAAAAAAAAAAAAAAAAAAACTACCAGATCTGTGATCTGATTAAGGTATTATTTATTCCCTTATTAGATGCTACACACAATGGTGCATTAGCGTTCTTGAATGCTCTGAATTTAATTCTGAATTAATTTTATTATCGTGTTCTGCACGGTAGTTTATGGCAGGTACATACACGAAACTACCGCGTAGAAGGGAAATAATCAAATTAATCTTTTGAGGGTCCAGGGTGCCTGTTCGCCAAAAGCTACACCTCCTCCAGGCTCTTATAACCCCACTTATGTTATTTGCCTGTGAAGTTTGGGTTATGGCCGCAAGTAGCTGTATCCTATGGCTCCAAAAGGGCAGAGAACAGAGGACTTCGGTCTATCTCTTCTGTTCCTCTACCTTTTCCTGCAGACTACATCTTTTACACACGTGGAGGATGAAATTAGGCGTCGGGCAGAAAAATTCCAAGCCAAATTGCGAGCACGTCAAAGTGCCCTGATAGGTCTCTTGAAGACTATGATCCAAGAACACGCCGCTTTAGGGCGTATCGGATTGACTGCATGGCTTGCGTGTATGCCACATAACCCAGGGATGAATCCACCAGCAGCTAAGGCTGAGCTCCAAATATGGTCCCACTCAAGAGCTCTTCGGCTCTCAAAATTTGTTCACAACCAAAATTGAAAATTAAAAACAATATAGAAGTTATTATTAATAATTAATCGTTGCGAACAATGCAACGATTGTGAGAGTGGTTTAAGGAAGCGGTAGTAACCGGGGCACTGAACAATGAAAAGATACAAGATGAAATCCGTCCAGGTTTCGCAGCGATATAAGGAAACTGTAATAACGTGTGAAGATAGTGTCGTGTTGTCATGCTACCTTGCGCCTGATAAATACCTAATCCTAAACTCTTGCCTACCATACCATGTAACATAATCCTAGTTAAGATCAACGGAGCCGTTAGCAGCGGAGAAACTGACCTGAGAGTACCAGCTGCGATCCCAGGCAGCCATGTTCGACGTATAGTCGGCTACCGCACCAGCTGAGCTTCCATGGCAACGGAGCGAAGGATACCAGTTACAATTTAAACTAGTAAGAAATCTCATTATTTGGAAAATATTTTGTGTGTACCATCAGTAGCTTGGTGCGTGATTGGCGCTATTGCTTTGTAATCCAGATTTTCGTAAAATCGTAGACAGTGTTCTTTATCTACACTCGTTTAGATAGTCTTTTAATAGTTGTACTTGCCTCTTCCAGTGACATATTTGGTAACCTAATTCAAAATCTACGTATAATGAGCTCGTTCAGCATTAAACTGCAATACTCCATTTGATACCGCTAATGTAATGAATCAAAGAATCTTCGATATGTAAACACACACACACACACACAAAAACACAACTACACACACAGTCAACACATTGGTGGGGTTCTAAGTGGTACCCACTTTAAACGTGAATTGTAGAAGACTGAAAAATTTGCCAACGATTCTCGTGACTCACAGATATTGTTAAAATGTCCACATTTTGCGCACCTCCAAATTTGATACGATCATAACTAATTATATCGCACTCTAGCGAAGACAACTGCATTGTTGCGCATCTCCTCCGTGGCCATATGAACACATGTCAAAGATTCGACTTCCGTAATCGATCATATAATATTGCCCCTTCTGCGCCGACGGTAATATACTTCCTCGTCCTCGTTCCTGTGTTGGCTGCACGATAGCAGTGCCTAGAACACAAACGTTCTTGGGATTGCTACAATCTGGCAGCAGCTGTAGCTTTCTGAGTAGTTTTCCCCCAGACACTAACAACATATCAGTAGTTGTCTATACGGTATATACAATTGGACTTACGCCAATTTTTGCCACCAGGGGGATAAGTAGCACTAGTGTCGCAAGATGGCGGACGTAACTTCAAGATGGCGCAAGAGAATTCAAGATGGCGGCCGTTAATCGGCCTAATGTAAGTCCTAATCCGCCAAAAAAGGCTGGAAAAACGGGGTTGAACTTAAAAAGGGGATGGTAGAAATTTGCCCAACTTTTTAAGTTCAACCCCAACATTGCACTTTAAATTTTCCCGCTTTTTTGGTGCGTTAGGACTTACCTTAGTCCGATTAACGGTCGCCATCTGTATTCACCTCCATCACCTTAAATTCACGTTTGGCATCTTGTGATACTAGCGCCACTTACCCGCTCCCCCTGGTGGCAAAACAATTGGTTGCACTCCAATCGTTTATACCGTATACATTTCTTATATCTTTATTTTTAAATTTTATGTGCATAACTGACCTAAAGACCCCAGTAGAAGAATTCCGCCCCACCCTGCTTATTGTTAACCACATATATGACTCTGCCACACCTTGCACCCCTCTTGATGACGCCTGGCGAAATGCACTACACCAATGCTGGATGGCGACTGGCAGAATTAAGATGAGATACACCATGAATACCCACTAGGGCAAGGCGCTAGTGTCGCAATATGGTGTAAGGGAGCGTTGATGTGTTCTCGACGGGTGTTGGGAAGAAACGGAGGAATATGATCTTGAAGCAATGGGTAAAACATGGTATGAGGAAGTGACGTGTCGGTATTTGATTGGACAAAATAAGATAGAATGGGATTGGTAGTTAGGAGTTTAAAAATGGCAGTGATTGGAAGAAATAAAGAACGTTGGGATTGGTTGAAAAATTAGGAATGAATGAAAGAGAAAGGTGAAGAAAAGGTATAAAAAAAGGGGAGAAATGAAGGTGGTAAATAAAAGGAGTTGCAAGAATGTTTGCGATAACGGTAGCGTTGCTGACGGTGAAAAGTATAGTTTAAACAAAACAAAAAGTCGGTTAGCAGACTTAGATTTAAATTCACTATCTTTGAAGAATGATAATAAAACCATGGTATGCGGAAAATAAACAGAATTGCAGGAATGTTTGCGATAACGATAGCGTTGCTGACGGTGAAAAGTATAGTTTAAACAAAACGAAAAGTCGGTTATCAGGCTTAGATTTAAATTCACTATCTTTGAAGAATGATGTATGAAACCATGGTATGCGGAAAATAAAAGGAATTGCAGGAATGTTTGCGATAACGATAGCGTTGCTGACGGTGAAAAGTATAGTTAAAAAAAAGTCTGTTAGCACACTTAGATTTAAAATCAGTATCTTTGAAGAATGAGATATGAAAGGGCAAGGCGCTGGGGTCACAATATGGCAGAAAGGAGTGGTGATGTGTTCTCAACCCAACATGGAAAATGTTTCGAAATTTCGTATTTCCTTAAAAAGAAAAAAGGCTTCTGAATTTTGCTTAAAAATATCAATTATATTGATGCGCATAAGTTGTTTGCTTGGTTCCTTCTTCTTCTGAACTCATATTTCTAAGGTATTACACAAGTGCAACCTAAGTCTAAATGTTGTAGTGATAAATCACCAAACCACGGACAACCCCGGGTATTTCTCCTAGTAACAAAGAAACACAAGACTAAATGTTTTAGTGATAAATCACCAAACCACGGACAACCTCGGGTATTTCCCCTAGTAACAAAGAAACACAAGACTATTGGACAAGTACAACCTAAGTCTAAATGTTGTAGTGATAAATCACCAAACAACGGACAACCTCGGGTATTTCTCCTAGTAACAAAGAAAACACACAAGACTATTGGACAAGTACAACCTAAGTCAAAATGTTGTAGTGATAAATCACCAAACCACGGACAACCTCGGGTATTTCTCCTAGCAACAAAGAAACACGAGGATATTGGACAAGTGCAACCTAAGTCTAAATGTTGTAGTGATAAATCACCAAACCACTGACAACCTCGGGTATTTCTAATAGTAACAAAGAAACACAAGACTATTGGACAAGTACAACCTAAGTCTAAATGTTGTAGTGATAAATCACCAAACCCCGGACAACCTCGGGTATTTCTCCTCGTAACAAAGAAACACAAGGATATTGGACAAGTGCAACCTAAGTCTAAATGTTGTAGCGATAAGTCATCAAACCACAGACAACGACAGGTATTTCACCTAGAGACAAAGAAACACAAGACTATTGGACTGGCGCTAATCCTTGAGCCGCGTGAATGGTTAGTCCTATGTACCCAGGTTCATTTTGCAAAAGTTCAGTATTTGCATAATTTAATACCTCCTCAAACATGCTGTGCAACCACTGTTCGGGGTCTGCATCTTCTGGCATTGGTCTAACAGTAAGGTCAGTTTCAGAAAACTCCGAATTAAACTTACTAAGCGTTCTTTGCCTAACTCCTATAATATCAAAAATTCGGTGCCCTTACCTATGCAAATTTAGTCTACTTGTGCTTGGCACCTCTTCCATTTAGATTACTTCTTTTTTACACAAAGGCTATTTTACATTCTCTCGCAAACTAGGTCCTTAAATATGCATTTATTCTTTCAACTATCCTTGCAGTAGGTACACTATTACAGCAACTAAATTATCTACGTTATGCTCTCTCGAATCAACTCAAAACCTCTGCGCAAACTATTTCCTTAAACTAAACTTACTTATACCTTGTTTTATTTCACACTGTGCAACAGCTCCAGTAATTAAAAATATTCCTACTCAACTGTATATATATATTCAATAACTTATTTCAGCAGTTCTCTAACTCCAATCTATCTCTCGGTCAACTTCCCTTAGCTAGCGTACGTATCAAAGTATATGTTTTTATACTCGTGTTATCGCAGTCACACTATCCGGTTTTTGTTTCTCGTTCTTTTCTTATAAGGTTAGCGGTTCGGGTTATTTCCTATTTCGCTTGACACGCGGAAAGATGATATGGCAACCGACCTAGCAATAATGTCTGAGAATTGCACTAACATGCAACTTTGCAGTTTAAAAAGACAAGAAATATGAGCGTCGTCTTCAAGTTCCGCGCGTGGCAAGAATCAAATGCCTGAGTCATCACGAATAGGATATATCTCTGAGTAAGCACCGGATGTTCTAGCGCATGCGCACAAGACAAGACAAGTGTTGTCAAGTTACGTAACAAGCGAGCCGCCTCTCTCCGTTCACACGACCACATATCTTCCCAGCGTTACCTGTGCTGACGTGTATTGACACCTTCTTACAAAGTTATGCCGAGTGCGATGGCTGAAATCCCAGCTCTTTTAACTCAGCATTCAGCGTTGTGTTTATTCACACTCGTAGTGATTTGTTTTGTTCGTGTTGATATATAGTTTAGTGTGTGATGTGCTGAACCACGGTCTGGGTATTATATCGGATTTTAACTGTTGGCTTAACATTAAAGCATGTCTGTTAATGCGAAGCAAACAAGGTACAACTTATGAGTATCATTATAATTGATATTTTAAGCAAAATTTAGAAGCCTGTTTTTTAGTAAATACAAAATTTCGAAAACAAATTTCCATGTTGGGTTGAGTTTAGTTTTTTGAACATTTTCATATCTCATTCTTCAAAGATATCGAATTTAAATCGAAGTCTACTAACCAATGTTTCTTGTTTTCTTTTGTTCTTGTTAATATGTAGATTAGTGTCATGTGTTGAACAACGGTCTCTCTCTCTCTCTGCATTTTATCGGTTTTTAACTGTTGGCTTAACATTAAAGCATGCCTGTTAAAAATACGTTAGAAATATGAGTTCAGAAGAAGAAGGAACCAAGCAAACAACTTATGCGCATCAATATAATTGATATTTTTAAGCAAAATTCAGAAGCCTTTTTTCTTTTTGAGGAAATACGAAATTTGGAAACATTTTCCATGTTGAGTTGAGAACACATCACCACTCCTTTCTGCCATATTGCGACCCCAGCGCCTTGCCCTTTAATATCTCATTCTTCAAAGATACTGATTTTAAATCTAAGTCTGCTAACCGACTTTTTTTAACTATACTTTTCACCGTCAGCAACGCTATCGCTATCGCAAACATTCCTGCAATTCCTTTTATTTTTCCGCATACCATGGTTTCATGTATCATCCTTCAAAGATAGTGAATTTAAATCTAAGTCTGCTAACTGACTTTTCGTTTTGATTGAACTATACTTTTCACCGACAGCAACGCTACCGTTATCGCAAACATTCCTGCAATTCCTTTTTATTTTCCGCATACCATGGTTTCATATATCATTCTTCAAAGATACTGATTTTAAATCTAAGTCTACTAACCCCACTTTTCGTTTTGTTTAAACTATGCTTTTCGCCGTTAGCAACGCTATCGTTATCGCAAACATTCCTGCAATTCCTTTTATTTTCCGCATACCATGGTTTCATATATCATTCTTCAAAGATAGTGAATATAAATCTAAGTCTGCTAACGGACTTTTCGTTTTGTTTAAACTATACTTTTCACCGTCAGCAACGCTATCGTTATCGCAAACATTCCTGCAATTCCTTTTATTTTTCCGCATACCATGGTTTCATGTATCATCCTTCAAAGATAGTGAATTTAAATCTAAGTCTGCTAACTGACTTTTCGTTTTGATTAAACTATACTTTTCACCGACAGCAACGCTACCGTTATCGCAAACATTCCTGCAATTCCTTTTTATTTTCCGCATACCATGGTTCCATATATCATTCTTCAAAGATAGTGAATTTAAATCTAAGCCTGATAACCGACTTTTCGTTTTGTTTAAACTATACTTTTCACCGTCAGCAACGCTACCGTTATCGCAAACATTCCTGCTATTCCTTTTTATTTTCCGCATACCATGATTTTATTATCATTCTTCAAAGATAGTGAATTTAAATCTAAGTCTGCTAACCGACTTTTCGTTTTGTTTAAACTATACTTTTCACCATCAGCAACGCTACCGTTATCGCAAACATTCTTGCAATTCCTTTTATTTACCACCCTCATTTCTCACCTTTATTTATACCTTTTCTTCACCTTTCTCTTTCATTCATTCCTAATTTTTCACCCAATCGCAACGTTCTTTATTTCTTCCAATCACTGCCATTTTTAAACTCCTAACTACCAATCCCATTTCATCTTATTTTGTCCAATCAAATACCGACACGTCACTTCCGCATACCATGTTTTACCCATTGCTTCAAGATCAGTTTCCTCCGTTTCTTCCCAACACCCGTCGAGAACACATCAACGCTCCCTTACACCATATTGCGACACTAGCGCCTTGCCCTAGTGGGTATTTATGGTGTATCTCGTCTTAATTCTGCCAGTCGCCATCCAGCATTGGTGTAGTGCATTTCGCCAGGCGTCATCAAGAGGGGTGCAAGGTGTGGCAGGGTCATTTATGTGGTTAACAATAAGCAGGGTGGGGCGGAATCCTTCCACTGGGGTCTTTAGGTCAGTTATGCACATAAAATTTAAAAATAAAGATATAAGAAGTATATATGGTACAAACGATTGGAGTGCAACCAATTGTTTTGCCACCAGGGGGAGGGGTAAGTGGCGCTAGTGTCACAAGATACCAAACGTGAATTTAAGGTGATGGAAGTGAATGCAGATGGCGACCGTTAATCGGACTAAAGTAAGTCCTAACGCACCAAAAAAGCGGGAAAATTTAAAGTGCAATGTTGGGGTTGAACTTAAAAAGTTGGGCAAATTTCTACCATCCCCTTTTTAAGTTCAACCCCGACATTGCACCTTGTTTTTCCAGCCTTTTTTGGCGGATTGGGACTTACTTTAGGCCGATTAACCGCCACCATCTTGAATTCTCTTGCGCCATCTTGAAGTTACGTCCACCATCTTGCGACACTAGCGCTACTTATCCCCCTGGTGGCAAAAATTGGCGTAACTCCAATTCCATATACCGTATAGATAACTACTCATATCATTGTACTTGTGCATTGAGTGCTTACTATCTTGTAAAGCTTGTGCCGTACTTTTAATGTTCACCTAAAGACCTCGGGTTGTAGTATCACTGATCCTTTGAGTTTGGACGCTTACCCTATCGTCATGTTTATTTGGAACAAGTATCGTGTGGAGAACAAAACTGCAGCTCCCCTACCTGCCAGGTCAGGTATGCTGCATTGTTACAACCCTTAGCTGCTTCTCACACTGACCTACCTTGTTCTAGCACCGAGCGGGATAGCTCAGGTGGTAACGTCTATGGCCCGCATTTGGGATGTGGTTTCGACTTCCGCGACCGACCTTCCTGACCGTGGCTCTTTCTAGGGTTTTCCCGGGTTCACTCAGACGAATTCTCGGAAAGATATTTACCTTGTTCCACCCGTTTCACTTCCTTTCATTTCATTCACCTCATACTCTCTATCCTGTCTTTCCAAATTGTAAGAGTGAACGGATTCGCCGTCGGGCTGCACTGTAGTGCTGCTGCTCAGCGCAGGGGTGGCACTCTGTTCGGCCGGCCACTATCCCAGGGGGACTGATTGATGAGCTGCAACTTATTGGCGACGCGGGAACTGCGTCGGAATGAAGAGGTTGCCTGCACCTTTTTGGGACCAGCAGTAGTTGTAGTTCCACCTGTGATGATTTCTGACCACCTGTACGGTACTTTCATATCATCCTTCCTCCCAGGGTCTGGCGCATAATAAGCCATCGACTGATGTGTGAGTATCCCTACGGTGAGGGATAGACAGACAGACCTTTATCTGGCAATGTTTCAAAGCCCTAAACGACGTCACATACCGAAGCTAGGTAAGAAATAGGCTTACTCTATGCATCTCACAAGTAACAAGCCATCATCTTGATACACCTAAACTATAAATTCTTTATATAAAACGCTAATTGCTTAATTAAAAGTTTGTTCTACACGATTTATTAACACTGCAAGACGAACTTCATCACAGTGTTTTATTACATTGAATTGGTGAATTTCTAAAGAAGCTACAATAAAGATATTTTGACTTTTAACTTGTTCTTCTACAACAATGATCTTAGCATACCATTAAAGAGATTTACATATTGAGAGTTCATCATGCGTATTTCAAAAATTGATTCTCACCTTCGCCAGTTACCTTACAATTTCTGGAAGTTATAGTTAATTGTTTGAATCCATGCACTCTGACCTATGTAAAGTATATCATAGTGCTACGAATAGTATTCCACAAAGCTTTGGTTTCATCCCATTTCGTTTGTTAAACTGCAGGTACGTGATTAATTGATAATTAGGCTGGGATAGCTAGGTAAATACACGTTTTGTTTGCTTACTAATACAAACTTGAAACTGGGTTCACTACTCTGGATATTCAACCAGAGCAAATATCTTAAGCTTTATTGTACATAAAAACGTATATTTTCTGATTTCTTAAATGTAAATGAACAGTTTTGTATATTCACATAAATTACACAAAAATCGCACAAAGGTATATAACATATCGCACAAAGCTTTTTTAAAATAATTTTCATATTATTATTTATTTATGCAAACAAACTTACTGTTGGTGTTTTTAAACACACAAGCCGTGTGTGGGCAAAGTTTGACAGGTAGAACTGTAACTTAAAAATTCAATGCCACAACTGGGATTTGAACCACAGATCTTCCGCTTACTTCAGTTTGTCACAATAGCTCAGTGGTAGAGCACCCGCCCGGTAAGCGGAAGGTCTGTGGTTCAAATCCCAGTTGTGGTATTGAATTCTTAAGTTCCAGTTCTACCTTTCTAATTTTCATATATTTACAGTGTCACATGAAAGCAGTAGCAGAATTATTAATAGGTCACCACTCAACCTCAATTCTCAATTACACAGGCAACATGTCGCAATTTGTTATTCAATATTGGAAAAACTCATATTCACCTATGGAATCTCCCCAGGCGGCGGGAGGGAGGGAGAGTTTGGTTTAAGGGCACTCAACTTCCAGGTCATCAGCCCTTAAAAACGTCATGGCAATAGCCAGATATAAATTATTTGCATCAAAAATAAATTTACTACCACCACAGAAAATATACACATAAACGTAAAAACGGTGGCCATAGCCAGATATGAAACAAGGTGATAAAGATGTCAGACATCAAAAATTTTAAATTCTCAAATTTGTACTACCCTCCGCTAAAAACTTAAAAACTCTATCAACCGCTGTTTAGTTATCCGCCATGACTTCTGCAAGTCTGACGGTCAGCTGCAGAGAATCCCGAAAGCGCGCCAGAGAGGAACAGTCCAGAAGCACGTGACGGGCGGACAAAAGGTTGTCACACAGCGGACATAGAGGGACAGGGTTCCTTTTAAATAGGCAAACATGTGAAAAATTGCACTGTCCTATTCGCAATCGGGCCAAGCTAACCTCCTCGCGGCGAGATATGCAACAGGAAATTACCCAGTTTATCTGAAGTTCTTTCACTTCTCTAAGCTTATTACCGAGGAGAGTTGAAAACTCTTTATGCCAGCATCACAGCACCGCTCTCCAATCTGCAAGCCTAAAGTCTTCCGAAGTAACACGTTACATGGTAACACCGTGTCGCCATTTCATTCCCCGGCAAACCTACGTGGCCAGGAATTCAAGTACACACCACGTCAACGCCAGAACCGTGTAAAACATGAAGGGCACCCTAGATACCCTGCACAATAGGGTGGGGGTTGTACAGCTCACGAAGGCTCTGAAGTGCACTAAGGGAATCGCTCAAAATCAGGCAGTCACCTAATTTACGACGGCACACATACAAAACGGCTCGGTAAATTGCATATAGCTCTGCAGTAAAAATGGAAGTGCTATTTCGAAAGCCGAATGTATGTGGTTCGGTTCGATAAATATAAGCACATCCAACACCGTTGGTGCTCTTTTACCCATCGGTCAAAATACATAGACGGTCAGCGTAGCCTGACGGAAATTCTAAAACACACGTGCGGATACTTGAAAGAGGCACCGTGGATTTCCGGTGTACGGTCATTTCAAGATCTACATGGGGCGTACCAGATAGCCAAAGGGGATAAAGCTTCTCGCCCTTGGCGAACATCCTAGGCAGTTCAATTGTGAGGTTCATTAGAAGTTCCTGGAAATAAAACCCCGCACGCTTAGGATTAAGGGTGCTATTCCTATACCGCTCTCTTAGCGTGGTGGTGAAAAAAGAGGCGAACGTTGGGCGCCTAGGCATACATCTAAGCACACAACCATAATTTTCCAAGAGAATCTCATGCCTATATTGCAGAGGAGGTTCTGCGGACTCGGCGTAAAGGCTCACCACTGGGCTTGTTGGTAAAGCTCCTATTGCAATGTGGATGCCCCTATTGTGGATCACGTCTAATCTTTTCAGCACAGATGGTCGTGCTGACCAATAAACCATACACCCATAGTCTAGTGTGGATCGGATCAGTGCGCGATACATTCGCAACAAAATTGTCCGATCCACTCCCCACGATTTGCCATTTAGTGTTCGCATGATATTTAGGGAACGGTCACATCGTGCTCTTAGCTGTGCAATGTGCGACGACCAACTAAGCTTCCTGTCCAAGATCAACTCCAGGAAGCGCGTCTGATTTGCGAGGGGAAGTAAATCCCTAACGAAACGGAGGGAAGGTGGTAATCGTCTCCTACGGTGCCAGAAATTAACGTAGATTGACTTCTCAGTTGAAAAACGGAAGCCGTTTTTGGAACTCCATTTTCCAAGGTTGTCCAAACATTGCTGCAGGCGCCGTTGTAAGAACGCCGTGTGCTGAGAAGTGCAACAGACAGCGAAGTCATCTACGAATAGGCATGACGAAACTCCAGATGGAGCTAAGTGCTATAACAAGGAGCGTGACACTTAGTAGTGAACCCCGAGGTACTCCTTCCTCCTGAACAAAAGAATTAGAAAAAACCGAGTCAACCCTTACTCGGAGAAAGCGGTCTTTTATAGACACCTGAATGAACAGCGGTAGGCGTCCAGGTATGCATGGAACGCAGAATGCCTACTCGCCAGCACGTATCATAAGGCTTCTCAAGATAAAAAAATATGCCAAAGGTTTGACAGTTCTTCATAAATCCGCCCATTATCTGTGTCGGTATTGACACTGGATGGTCTACACTTTAACGGTGTCGTAGAAAACCATACTGGATGTTAGTAGGTTACGACTTTCTAACCACCATACCAATCGTCCATTGATCATGCGTTCCATCACCTTGCAAAAGCAAACGGTGAGGGAAAATGGACGATAGCTGGAGGAAAGATGGCGGTCCTTTCCAGCCTTCAAGATGGGACTAACGGTGATTTTCCGCCAAACACTTTTTTAGACCTGAACAGGAATGCCTGGCCTTTAGAAGAGAGTTGTAACATTTGTACATGAATACCCTGTGGTACTGGTGCTGATAATCGCGAGATCTAAGAGAATGCTCTAACTCCACGGAGGTGAAAAGGTGATTGTAATCTCCTACGTTTCTAGATCGAAACGGAAGCCTTGAGATTCCACCTGAGTTTTATTTGGAAGGAACTCAGGGGAGTAGTTTTCCGAGCTAGACACTTGATCGAAAGCAGTGCCCAACGTGTGGGCCTTTCCAAATGAATCAACAACAGGTCCTGTGGCTGTTTTCAGTCCCGCAATTGGTTTATGGGTCGATCGACCTGCAACACGCATTAACCTATCCCACACAACCAAGGAAGGTGTATATTTCGGTTAAATGAAGCTGCAAATTGGCCCCCTGATGTCTTTTTGCTATCCTTAATTACTTGTCTGGACCTGGCGCGCATTTACTTGTATTGGATTTGTTTATCCCACTTTAGGTAACTGGTTGTAAATATTCCACTCGGCATGGTCCAAACACCATCTGGGCTTACGTGTGGAACATGTATCTTGCGTAAAGAGACTAATACGACATGGAAAGTGGTCAACAGAGTAAATCAGAGATGACACTCCATTGTAAGGAGACTGCCAACTGAGGTGAACAGCCTGCGAGATCAAGGTGTGAAAAGCTATTGAAAGAGTCAGAAAGAAATGTAGGCTCTCCAGTGTTGAGGAGAGCTAGGTTATAACTGTGCAATAAATTGGCAATGAGCGTGCCTCTCGCACAAGCGCAACTTGAACCCCAAAGTCGGTGGTGGGCATTGAAGTCTCCCACCAAAAGAAATGGTGTTGGTAACTGGGAAACTAGGTCTCCTAAATTTCTGTGCGAGAAGTCGTGTGATGGGGACAAATATAAGATACAAATGGTGATCTGAATGTTTGGCAGTAACTGATTGTATATCAGATTGTAATGGTAGAGATTGCATATATACATCTCTGACAAGCATCGTAGCGCCGCCATATGCCGTAACAGCCTCTTCTGGTGTAACATCACACCGCACTGGGGTGTTGTCTTAGATGGAAAGCGTGTTGTGGACGCAGCTTAGTTTCTTGCAAACATGCGATCAACGTAGAAAGAAGTATCTTCCGGGCTGTTATGCCGTGGTCTGCTGGAGATCTGTCTTCCAGACGTTTCGTTTACAACTGCGGTAAACATCCTCAGTGGCGTTGTCGACTGTCTGTGGGACTCCATTTATACCATGCGCAACGTGCGCTGATTGGCCCGGGGCGTCCAGAGGCGTGGTGGCTGGTGGAGGGGGTTCTATCTCTCTTATGCTGCGGGAGAACAACCGCGGCGACGTGGTGGTGGAGCAAAAAAAAAAACTACGCACCTAGTCAGGTGAAAGCACAGTTTCGCGGCACGCTGCAAGACGTTTGACAGCAAACGGTAGCGTGTCGCACCAATCATCACTTGCGCTTCTTCGACATCAATCCTGCTCTCGGAGGGGTGCGTGCTGGTACATAGCGGAGCCAGGTAACTATACCCCTTCCTTTCATCACCATTCCTGACTCAGACAAACTGACTGACGGACCACGTGACTACGGACTTGCAAGGCTGAAGCCAAAGGTGAGGACCCCTGTAGTAGTAGTGGTGGTGGTGGTGGTGGTGGTGGTGGTGGTGGTGGTCGTGGTCGTGGTCGTGGTGGTGGTCGTGGTCGTGGTCGTGGTCGTGGTCGTGGTAGTGGTAGTGGTAGCGGTAGCGGTAGCGGTAGCGGTAGCGGTAGCGGTAGCGGTAGCGGTAGCGGTAGCGGTAGCGGTAGCGGTAGCGGTAGCGGTAGCGGTAGCGGTAGCGGTAGCGGTAGCGGTAGCGGTAGCAGTAGCAGTAGCAGGATCAGGAGCAGGAGCAGGAGTAGCAGGAGCAGGAGCAGGAGCAGGAGCAGGAGCAGTAGCAGGAGCAGGAGCAGGAGGAGCAGCAGCAGCAGCAGCAGCAGTTGCAGCAGCGGCAGCGGGAGCGGCAGCGGCAGCGGCAGGAGCGGCAGCGGCAGCGGCAGTGGCAGCGGCAGCGGTAGCGGTAGCGGTAGTAGTAGTAGTAGTAGTAGTAGTAGTAGTAGTAGTAGTAGTAGTGGCAGTGGTGGCAGTGGTGGCAGTGGTGGCAGTGGTGGCAGTGGTGGCGGTGGTGGCGGTGGTGGCGGTGGTGGCGGTGGTGGCGGTGGTGGCGGTGGTGGCGGTGGTGGCGGTGGTGGCGGTGGTGGCGGTGGTGGCGGTGGTGGCGGTGGTGGCGTCGGTGGCGGTGGTGGCGTCGGTGGCGTCGGTGGCGTCGGTGGCGTCGGTGGCGGTGGTGGCGTCGGTGGCGGTGGTGGCGGTGGTGGCGGTGGTGGCGGTGGTGGCGGTGGTGGCGGTGGTGGCGGTGGTGGCGGTGGTGGCGGTGGTTGCGGTGGTGGCGGTGGTGGCGGTGTTGGCGGTGGTGGCGGTGGTGGCGGTGGTGGCGGTGGTGGCGGTGGTGGCGGTGGTGGTGGTGGTGGTGGTGGTAGTGGTGGTAGTGGTGGTAGTGGTGGTAGTGGTGGAAGTGGTGGTAGTGGTGGTAGTGGTGGAAGTGGTGGTAGTGGTGGTAGTGGTGGTAGTGGTGGTAGTGGTGGTAGTGGTGGTAGTGGTGGAAGTGGTGGTAGTGGTGGTAGTGGTGGTAATGGTGGTAGTGGTGGTGGTGGTGGTAGTGGTGGTAGTGGTGGTAGTGGTGGTAGTGGTGGTAGTGGCAATGGTAGTAGTAGTGGAAGTGGTAGTGGTAGTAGTGGTAGTGGCAATTGTAGTAATAGTGGTAGTAGTAGTGGTAGCAGTAGTGGTAGTGGTAATGGTAGTGGTAATGGTAGTAGTAGTGGAAGTGGTAGTGGTAGTAGTGGTAGTGGTAGTGGTAATGGTAGTAGTAGTGGTGGTAGTAGTGGTAGTAGTAGTGGTAGTGGTAGTGGTAGTGGCAATGGTAGTAATAGTGGTAGTAGTAGTGGTAGCAGTAGTGGTAGTGGTAATGGTAGTGGTAGTGGTAATGGTAGTAGTGGTAGTGGTGGTAGTGGTAATGGTAGTAGTAGTGGAAGTGGTAATTGTGGTAGTGTTTTTTTTTTTTCTTGGAGGAGAAATGCATTATGCAGGATAGTCTCACTGGCAACTGTGGGACTCCCGCCCACTAAAACCCCTCCAGCATATAACTGCAGCTCTGTGGAACTACCTTTCGGCATTACTTCACAGGCTGCAATCGTTTATTTATCTATCTTTTGTTTTATTTTCATCTGTTTCCTTTCCTTTCATAATACTTACAATCATTTTTTGAATTATTTCCCAGTTAGTTTTGCTGTCTAGTATTTTTTCAATTATATTATCAACTATCAGGTTTACTCCTATCTTTCTAGTGCATTCATTTCTGATGTCATCCCATTTACAGCAGCAAAGTACGGTGTGCTCTGGGGTGTCTATTTCTCCACAATATGAGCAATCATTACTGTTCACAATATCCATGTTGTGCAAGTAGGTTTTAAACCTCCCGTGTCCTGACAGGAACTGGGTTAGATAGAAGTCAAGTGTTCCGTGTTTTCTGTTAATCCATGGTTTTATCTGCGGTATGAGCCTCTTTGTCCACTGTGCTACTTCAGTTTCTATTTCCCACTCTTGTTGCCAGTTGTTCATGGTATCTTTACTTGCTAATTTCTTTTGAGTTTTTCTGTTTACTTTGACGTATGTAAATTCTATAGCCAATAGATGTATGGGTATAGTACCCGCAATAAATTGGATTGCCCTTGTGGAGAGCGTTCTATACGCACAAGCAATTCTTATAGCTACCTTTCGCTGGACCCTTTCTATCAATTTTCTGCAGGTATTTTTTTGTAACCAGGTGTTCCAAACAGGTGCGCAGTACAATATAATTGAGTTTATCACACTTCCCAATATCCTTCTTTTAGTTGTTTTAGGTCCTCCAATGTTTGGCATTACTCTTTCCAACATTGCAACAGTTTCTTCTGCCTTGCTTGTAACATATCTAATGCGCGCCCACTTACTCATATTGTGTCCCATTTGTATTCCTAAGTATTTTATATACGGTTTAGATTTAATTTCCTGATTTCCAAAATGTATTTTTATTTCCTTTATTGTTCTTCTTCCCTCTAAGATGACAATTTCTGTCTTCTCTGGTGCTAATCGCAGTTCTTTCTGGAGCATCCATATATCCATTTACTTCATGCACCACCAAATTTTTTCTTCCACCTCCCCTTTTTAATTTACCCATTATTACCATAGCCAGATCATGTGCATATCCTATGGCTTTGACTCCTATTGGTAAGTCCAGTTTTAATACATCATCATCATCATCATCATCATCATCATCATCATCATCATCATCATACGTTCCATAAAGTTGGTCCTAGTATGGAGCCTTGTGGGACGCCACAACTGATGTCCAGGCGCAGCTTTTCCCCTACGTGAATTTTTCTATCCTCCAAATAACTGCATATAAGTTCAATTAAATACGGGCTATTTTCCTACATTTTAATTAGTTTATTATGCCCAGCCATGGTGCTGAGTTGAAAGCAATTTTTACATCGAGCGTGACCATAATGGCATATTTGTTCTTCTTTTCTTCTAGTTATGAGTTTATATGACTCTTTATGGTCTCAAGGGCATCTAGTGTTGATAAACCTTTTCTAAAACCGAATTGTCTTTCTGAGAATCCCTCTTTGGTTTCGATCTCCTGTACAAGTCTTTTATTTATTATTTGCTCAAAAAGTTTCCCAATAACGTTTATCAAACACAATGGTGTATACGTAATACCTCCTCCAACTCCTTTCCTGGGTTTTTCAATTAATATTAGTCTAGCTATTTTCCATTCTTTGGGGGAAAATCCCTTTAATTATTTGTTCATTTATTATTTCTTCTAGAACATTAGGTTTCTGTGTTGCAATAATCTTTAATACCTCTGGTGGGATTCCATCAGGTCCTGCTGCCTTTCCTCCTTTTATTCGTCTACCGGCTTCTATAATATTTTTTGACACAGAGGTATTTCCTCTCTGTTGACCTTTATTTCTGGCCATATATTCATTTTATGTTCTGGAAATAAAGTTTTCGCTATCTTTGGTTGGTCTTCGTCTTTTAGTCCTACTGGAGATCGGAATCCAAATTTTCCTGTAACTATCTGATATCCCTTCCCCCAAGAGTCATTCTCAATTTCTGTACATAGTTGCTCCCATGCGGTCTTTTTTTGCTGCCTTAATAGCATTTTTTGGGGTTCTTCTGCTTTCACGATATTGATTAGTAAGTAGGGTAGCTTAGGGAAGGCTGGGGCAGATTTTTATGGGCAACATGGCCGCCATGCGTGATCTAAGGATTACTAGGCAAGGTGGTAGGAGAAGCAGGACGTTGTAGGTGTTTGAAGCAATCTCTAGGGATAACTTTTAAGGCCTATAGTATGTATGTATGTTTATGAGCGTTCATGATATTTCAGTATGTCGTTCACTATATCGATGCAAACCGCCTAACGCAAGAGCTTTCTATCTTGATTGAATATGATACCCCAACTAAATGACACCTCGCCCCACATCGCCACGCTAACCTAACCTAACCTCACCTAAGCTACCTAACCTAGATCCCACTTTTTTTGCTCTGATTTTTCATAATATAACCTAACCTAAGCCCCATACTTGTACTCGTCTAACCTAAGCCCACCTAACCTAGCTCCCACTCTTTTTACTCTGCTCTTTCATAATTTAACATAACCTAAGCCCCATACTTGTACTCGTCTAACCTAAGCTCACCTAACCTAGCTCCCACTCTTTTTACTCTGGTCTTTCATAATTTAACCTAACCTAAGCCTCATACTTGTACTCGTCTAACCTAAGCTACCTAACCTAGCTCCCACTCTTTTTACTCTGGTCTTTCATAATATAGCCTAACCTAAGCCTCATACTTGTACTCGTCTAACCTAAGCTCACCTAACCTAGCTCCCACTCTTTTTACTCTGGTCTTTCATAATTTAACCTAACCTAAGCCTCATACTTGTACTCGTCTACCCTAAGCTCACATAACCTAGCTCCCACTCTTTTTACTCTGGTCTTTCATAATTTAACATAGCCTAAGCCTCATACTTCTACTCGTTTAACCTAACCTAACATTACTTAGCCTAAAGGAGCACAAACCCTCATATATTTTATTAAAACATTTTAATCTGACGCAACCTAACCTATCTCATCCCATTTTACTCGAGTATTCTATTCTACTATAACCTATTCTGAACTTTACACCATGCTTTTTCAGGGTTAGATATTTCACTTTCTTTTGCGGACGTCTTTCTACAACTTTAGACACTTTGAAGCTATTAGACCCCTGACGTGCGAACCCTAAGAAATTTTTATCATTGCACGGTATTTTATTACTATTTAGGACTTTGGTAGGTATTTTAGCCACTTTTGCGACATTCTAGGGATTTTTTGGGAATTTTTGAAGGTTTGTCCTGATTTTGCGGTGTTCTCGCGTCTTTAACATGTTCGATACATTTAATGAGCATGTAGACCCCTTTTAGCGATTCGTTATGCTTTCACAAACGAATTTCATCCTTTTGTAAATGTATGATGTTACAGCTCTGCTCTTTTTATACTGATGACATCAAGAAGCTGACATTACACTGGGCTAAGTGTACAACTGGCTGTTGTTATATCTCTGCTCTTTTTATACTGATGACATCAAGAAGCTGACATTACACTGGGCTAAGTGTACAACTGGCTGTTGTTACAGCTCTGCTCTTTTTATACTGATGACATCAAGAAGCTGACATTACACTGGGCTAAGTGTACAACTGGCTGTTGTTACAGCTCTGCTCTTTTTATACTGATGACATCAAGAAGCTGACATTACACTGGGCTAAGTGTACAACTGGCTGTTGTTACAGCTCTGCTCTTTTTATACTGATGATATCAAGAGGCTGACATTACACTGGGCTAAGTGTACAACTGGCTGTTGTTACAGCTCTGCTCTTTTTATACTGATGACATCAAGAAGCTGACATTGCACAGGGCTAAGTGTACAACTGGCTGTTGTTACAACTCTGCTCTCTTTATACTGACATCAAGAAGCTGACATTACACTGGGCTAAGTGTACAACTGGCTGTTGTAACAGCTCTGCTCTTTTTATACTGACATCAAGATGCTGACATTACACTGGGCTAAGTGTACAACTGGCTGTTGTTACAGCTCAGCTCTTTTTATACTGACATCAAGATGCTGACATTACACTGGGCTAAGTGTACAACTGGCTGTTGTTACAGCTCTGCTCTTTTTATACTGACATCAAGAAGCTGACATTACACTGGGCTAAGTGTACAACTGGCTGTTGTTACAGCTCTGCTCTTTTTATACTGACATCAAGAAGCTGACACAACACTGGGCTAAGTGTACAACTGGCTGTTGTTACAGCTCTGCTCTTTTTATACTGACATCAAGAAGCTGACATTACACTGGGCTAAGTGTACAACTGGCTGTTGTTACAGCTCTGCTCTTTTTATACTGACATCAAGATGCTGACATTACACTGGGCTAAGTGTACAACTGGCTGTTGTTACAGCTCTGCTCTTTTTATACTGATGACATCAAGAGGCTGACATTACACTGGGCTAAGTGTACAACTGGCTGTTGTTACAACTCTGCTCTCTTTAAACTGACATCAAGAAGCTGACATTACACTGGGCTAAGTGTACAACTGGCTGTTGTTACAGCTCTGCTCTTTTTATACTGACATCAAGATGCTGACATTACACTGGGCTAAGTGTACAACTGGCTATTGTTACAGCTCTGCTCTTTTTATACTGACATCAAGATGCTGACATTACACTGGGTTAAGTGTACAACTGGCTGTTGTTACAACTCTGCTCTCTTTATACTGACATCAAGATGCTGACATTACACTGGGCTAAGTGTACAACTGGCTGTTGTTACAACTCTGCTCTCTTTATACTGACATCAAGAAGCTGACATCACACTGGGCTAAGTGTACAACTGGCTGTTGTTACAACTCTGCTCTCTTTATACTGACATCAAGAAGCTGACATTACACTGGGCTAAGTGTACAACTGGCTGTTGTTACAACTCCGCTCTCTTTATACTGACATCAAGATGCTGACATTACACTGGGCTAAGTGTACAACTGGCTGTTGTTACAACTCTGCTCTTTTTATACTGACATCAAGAAGCTGACATTACACTGGGCTAAGTGTACATATGGCTGTTGTTACAACTCTGCTCTCTTTATACTGACATCAAGATGCTGACATTACACTGGGCTAAGTGTACAACTGGCTGTTGTTACAGCTCTGCTATTTTTATACTGACATCAAGAAGCTGACATTACACTGGGCTAAGTGTACAACTGGCTGTTGTTATATCGCTGCTCTTTTTATACTGATGACATCAAGAAGCTGACATTACACTGGGCTAAGTGTACAACTGGCTGTTGTTACAGCTCGGCTCTTTTTATACTGACATCAAGATGCTGACATTACACTGGGCTAAGTGTACAACTGGCTGTTGTTACAGCTCTGCTCTTTTTATACTGATGACATTAAGAGGCTGACATTACACTGGGCTAAGTGTACAACTGGCTGTTGTTACAACTCTGCTCTCTTTATACTGACATCAAGATGCTGACATTACACTGGGCTAAGTGTACAACTGGCTGTTGTTACAGCTCTGCTATTTTTATACTGACATCAAGAAGCTGACATTACACTGGGCTAAGTGTACAACTGGCTATTGTTACAGCTCTGCTCTTTTTAGGCTGATGACATCAAGAAGCTTACATTACACTGGGCTAAGTGTCCAACTGGCTGTTGTTAAAGCTCTGCTCTTTTTATACTGACATCAAGAAGCTGACATTACACTGGGCTAAGTGTACAACTGGCTATTGTTACAGCTCTGCTCTTTTTAGGCTGATGACATCAAGATGCTGACATTACACTGGGCTAAGTGTACAACTGGCTGTTGTTACAGCTCTGCTCTTTTTATACTGATGACATCAAGAAGCTGACATTACACTGGGCTAAGTGTACAACTGGCTGTTGTTACAGCTCTGCTCTTTTTATACTGACATCAAGATGCTGACATTACACTGGGCTAAGTGTACAACTGGCTGTTGTTACAGCTCTGCTCTTTTTATACTGACATCAAGAAGCTGACATTACACTGGGCTAAGTGTACAACTGGCTGTTGTTACAGCTCTGCTCTTTTTATACTGACATCAAGATGCTGACATTACATTGGGCTAAGTGTACAACTGGCTGTTGTTACAGCTCTGCTCTTTTTATACTGACATCAAGAAGCTGATATTACACTGGGCTAAGTGTACAACTGGCTGTTGTTACAGCTCTGCTCTTTTTATACTGACATCAAGATGCTGACGTTACACTGGGCTAAGTGTACAACTGGCTGTTGTTACAGCTCTGCTCTTTTTATACTGATGACATCAAGAGGCTGACATTACACTGGGCTAAGTGTACAACTGGCTGTTGTTATAACTCTGCTTTTTGATACTAATGACATCAAGAAGCTGACATTGCACAGGGCTAAGTGTACAACTGGCTGTTGTTACAACTCTGTTCTCTTTATACTGACATCAGGAAGCTGACATTACACTGGGCTAAGTGTACAACTGGCTGTTGTTATAACTCTGCTCTTATTATACTGATGACATCAAGAAGCTGACATTACACTGGGCTAAGTGTACAACTGGCTGTTGTTACAGCTCTGCTCTTTTATACTGATGATATCAAGAGGCTGACATTACACTGGGCTAAGTGTACAACTGGCTGTTGTTACAGCTCTGCTCTTTTTATACTGATGACATCAAGAAGCTGACATTGCACAGGGCTAAGTGTACAACTGGCTGTTGTTACAACCCTGCTCTCTTTATACTGACATCAAGAAGCTGACATTACACTGGGCTAAGTGTACAACTGGCTGTTGTAACAGCTCTGCTCTTTTTATACTGACATCAAGATGCTGACATTACACTGGGCTAAGTGTACAACTGGCTGTTGTTACAGCTCTGCTCTTTTTATACTGACATCAAGAAGCTGACATTACACTGGGCTAAGTGTACAACTGGCTGTTGTTACAGCTCTGCTCTTTTTATACTGACATCAAGAAGCTGACATAACACTGGGCTAAGTGTACAACTGGCTGTTGTTACAGCTCTGCTCTTTTTATACTGACATCAAGAAGCTGACATTACACTGTGTACAACTGGCTGTTGTTACAGCTCTGCTCTTTTTATACTGACATCAAGATGCTGACATTACACTGGGCTAAGTGTACAACTGGCTGTTGTTACAGCTCTGCTCTTTTTATACTGATGACATCAAGAAGCTGACATTACACTGGGCTAAGTGTACAACTGGCTGTTGTTACAACTCTGCTCTCTTTATACTGACATCAAGAAGCTGATATTACACTGGGCTAAGTGTACAACTGGCTGTTGTTACAGATCTGCTCTTTTTATGCTGACATCAAGATGCTGACATTACACTGGGCTAAGTGTACAACTGGCTGTTGTTACAGCTCTGCTCTTTTTATACTGACATAAGGATGCTGACATTACACTGGGTTAAGTGTACAACTGGCTGTTGTTACAACTCTGCTCTCTTTATACTGACATCAAGATGCTGACATTACACTGGGCTAAGTGTACAACTGGCTGTTGTTACAACTCTGCTCTCTTTATACTGACATCAAGAAGCTGACATCACACTGGGCTAAGTGTACAACTGGCTGTTGTTACAACTCTGCTCTCTTTATACTGACATCAAGAAGCTGACATTACACTGGGCTAAGTGTACAACTGGCTGTTGTTAGAACTCCGCTCTCTTTATACTGACATCAAGATGCTGACATTACACTGGGCTAAGTGTACAACTGGCTGTTGTTACAACTCTGCTCTTTTTATACTGACATCAAGAAGCTGACATTACAATGGGCTAAGTGTACATATGGCTGTTGTTACAACTCTGCTCTCTTTATACTGACATCAAGATGCTGACATTACACTGGGCTAAGTGTACAACTGGCTGTTGTTACAGCTCTGCTATTTTTATACTGACATCAAGAAGCTGACATTACACTGGGCTAAGTGTACATATGGCTATTGTTAGAGCTCTGCTCTTTTTAGGCTGATGACATCAAGAAGCTTACATTACACTGGGCTAAGTGTCCAACTGGCTGTTGTTACAGCTCTGCTCTTTTTATACTGACATCAAGAAGCTGACATTACACTGGGCTAAGTGTACAACTGGCTATTGTTACAGCTCTGCTCTTTTTAGACTGATGACATCAAGATGCTGACATTACACTGGGCTAAGTGTACAACTGGCTGTTGTTACAGCTCTGCTCTTTTTATACTGACATCAAGAAGCTGACATTACACTGGGCTAAGTGTACAACTGGCTGTTGTTACAGCTCTGCTCTTTTTATACTGACATCAAGATGCTGACATTACACTGGGCTAAGTGTACAACTGGCTGTTGTTTCAGCTCTGCTCTTTTTATACTGACATCAAGAAGCTGACATTACACTGGGCTAAGTGTACAACTGGCTGTTGTTACAGCTCTGCTCTTTTTATACTGACATCAAGAAGCTGACATTACACTGGGCTAAATGTACAACTGGCTGTTGTTACAGCTCTGCTCTTTTTATACTGACATCAAGAAGCTGACATTACACTGGGCTAAGTGTACAACTGGCTGTTGTTACAGCTCTGCTCTTTTTATACTGACATCAAGAAGCTGACATTACACTGGGCTAAGTGTACAACTGGCTGTTGTTACAGCTCTGCTCTTTTTATACTGATGACATCAAGAGGCTGACATTACTCTGGGCTAAGTGTACAACTGGCTGTTGTTATAACGCTGCTCTTTTTATACTAATGACATCAAGAAGCTGACATTGCACAGGGCTAAGTGTACAACTGGCTGTTGTTACAACTCTGTTCTCTTTATACTGACATCAAGAAGCTGACATTACACTGGGCTAAGTGTACAACTGGCTGTTGTTACAGCTCTGCTCTTTTTATACTGACATCAAGATGCTGACATTACACTGGGCTAAGTGTACAACTGGCTGTTGTTACAGCTCAGCTCTTTTTATACTGACATCAAGATGCTGACATTACACTGGGCTAAGTGTACAACTGGCTGTTGTTACAGCTCTGCTCTTTTTATACTGACATCAAGAAGCTGACATTACACTGGGCTAAGTGTACAACTGGCTGTTGTTACAGCTCTGCTCTTTTTATACTGATATCAAGATGCTGACATTACACTGGGCTAAGTGTACAACTGGCTGTTGTTACAGCTCTGCTCTTTTTATACTGATGATATCAAGAGGCTGACATTACACTGGGCTAAGTGTACAACTGGCTGTTGCTACAGCTCTGCTCTTTTTATACTGATGACATCAAGAAGCTGACATTGCACAGGGCTAAGTGTACAACTGGCTGTTGCTACAACTCTGCTCTCTTTATACTGACATCAAGAAGCTGACATTACACTGGGCTAAGTGTACAACTGGCTGTTGTAACAGCTCTGCTCTTTTTATACTGACATCAAGATGCTGACATTACACTGGGCTAAGTGTACAACTGGCTGTTATTACAGCTCAGCTCTTTTTATACTGACATCAAGATGCTGACATTACACTGGGGTAAGTGTACAACTGGCTGTTGTTACAGCTCTGCTCTTTTTATACTGACATCAAGAAGCTGACATTACACTGGGCTAAGTGTACAACTGGCTGTTGTTACAGCTCTGCTCTTTTTATACTGACATCAAGAAGCTGACATAACACTGGGCTAAGTGTACAACTGGCTGTTGTTTCAGCTCTGCTCTTTTTATACTGACATCAAGATGCTGACATTACACTGGGCTAAGTGTACAACTGGCTGTTGTTACAGCTCTGCTCTTTTTATACTGATGACATCAAGAAGCTGACATTACACTGGGCTAAGTGTACAACTGGCTGTTGTTACAACTCTGCTCTCTTTATACTGACATCAAGAAGCTGACATTACACTGGGCTAAGTGTACAACTGGCTGTTGTTACAGATCTGCTCTTTTTATGCTGACATCAAGATGCTGACATTACACTGGGCTAAGTGTACAACTGGCTGTTGTTACAGCTCTGCTCTTTTTATACTGACATCAAGATGCTGACATTACACTGGGCTAAGTGTACAACTGGCTGTTGTTACAGCTCTGCTCTTTTTATACTGACATCAAGATGCTGACATTACACTGGATTAAGTGTAAAACTGGCTGTTGTTACAACTCTGCTCTCTTTATACTGACATCAAGATGCTGACATTACACTGGGCTAAGTGTACAACTGGCTGTTGTTACAACTCCGCTCTCTTTATACTGACATCAAGATGCTGACATTACACTGGGCTAAGTGTACAACTGGCTGTTGTTATATCTCTGCTCTTTTTATACTGATGACATCAAGAAGCTGACATTACACTGGGCTAAGTGTACAACTGGCTGTTGTTACAGCTCTGCTCTTTTTATACTGATGACATCAAGAAGCTGACATTACACTGGGCTAAGTGTACAACTGGCTGTTGTTACAGCTCTGCTCTTTTTATACTGATGACATCAAGAAGCTGACATTACACTGGGCTAAGTGTACAACTGGCTGTTGTTACAGCTCTGCTCTTTTTATACTGATGACATCAAGAAGCTGACATTGCACAGGGCTAAGTGTACAACTGGCTGTTGTTACAACTCTGCTCTCTTTATACTGACATCAAGAAGCTGACATTACACTGGGCTAAGTGTACAACTGGCTGTTGTAACAGCTCTGCTCTTTTTATACTGACATCAAGATGCTGACATTACACTGGGCTAAGTGTACAACTGGCTGTTGTTACAGCTCAGCTCTTTTTATACTGACATCAAGATGCTGACATTACACTGGGCTAAGTGTACAACTGGCTGTTGTTACAGCTCTGCTCTTTTTATACTGACATCAAGAAGCTGACATTACACTGGGCTAAGTGTACAACTGGCTGTTGTTACAGCTCTGCTCTTTTTATACTGACATCAAGAAGCTGACATAACACTGGGCTAAGTGTACAACTGGCTGTTGTTACAGCTCTGCTCTTTTTATACTGACATCAAGAAGCTGACATTACACTGGGCTAAGTGTACAACTGGCTGTTGTTACAGCTCTGCTCTTTTTATACTGACATCAAGATGCTGACATTACACTGGGCTAAGTGTACAACTGGCTGTTGTTACAGCTCTGCTCTTTTTATACTGATGACATCAAGAGGCTGACATTACTCTGGGCTAAGTGTACAACTGGCTGTTGTTATAACGCTGCTCTTTTTATACTAATGACATCAAGAAGCTGACATTGCACAGGGCTAAGTGTACAACTGGCTGTTGTTACAACTCTGTTCTCTTTATACTGACATCAAGAAGCTGACATTACACTGGGCTAAGTGTACAACTGGCTGTTGTTACAGCTCTGCTCTTTTTATACTGACATCAAGATGCTGACATTACACTGGGCTAAGTGTACAACTGGCTGTTGTTACAGCTCAGCTCTTTTTATACTGACATCAAGATGCTGACATTACACTGGGCTAAGTGTACAACTGGCTGTTGTTACAGCTCTGCTCTTTTTATACTGACATCAAGAAGCTGACATTACACTGGGATAAGTGTACAACTGGCTGTTGTTACAGCTCTGCTCTTTTTATACTGATATCAAGATGCTGACATTACACTGGGCTAAGTGTACAACTGGCTGTTGTTACAGCTCTGCTCTTTTTATACTGATGATATCAAGAGGCTGACATTACACTGGGCTAAGTGTACAACTGGCTGTTGCTACAGCTCTGCTCTTTTTATACTGATGACATCAAGAAGCTGACATTGCACAGGGCTAAGTGTACAACTGGCTGTTGCTACAACTCTGCTCTCTTTATACTGACATCAAGAAGCTGACATTACACTGGGCTAAGTGTACAACTGGCTGTTGTAACAGCTCTGCTCTTTTTATACTGACATCAAGATGCTGACATTACACTGGGCTAAGTGTACAACTGGCTGTTATTACAGCTCAGCTCTTTTTATACTGACATCAAGATGCTGACATTACACTGGGGTAAGTGTACAACTGGCTGTTGTTACAGCTCTGCTCTTTTTATACTGACATCAAGAAGCTGACATTACACTGGGCTAAGTGTACAACTGGCTGTTGTTACAGCTCTGCTCTTTTTATACTGATGATATCAAGAGGCTGACATTACACTGGGCTAAGTGTACAACTGGCTGTTGTTACAGCTCTGCTCTTTTTATACTGATGACATCAAGAAGCTGACATTGCACAGGGCTAAGTGTACAACTGGCTGTTGTTACAACTCTGCTCTCTTTATACTGACATCAAGAAGCTGACATTACACTGGGCTAAGTGTACAACTGGCTGTTGTAACAGCTCTGCTCTTTTTATACTGACATCAAGATGCTGACATTATACTGGGCTAAGTGTACAACTGGCTGTTGTTACAGCTCAGCTCTTTTTATACTGACATCAAGATGCTGACATTACACTGGGCTAAGTGTACAACCGGCTGTTGTTACAGCTCTGCTCTTTTTATACTGACATCAAGAAGCTGACATTACACTGGGCTAAGTGTACAACTGGCTGTTGTTACAGCTCTGCTCTTTTTATACTGACATCAAGAAGCTGACATAACACTGGGCTAAGTGTACAACTGGCTGTTGTTACAGCTCTGCTCTTTTTATACTGACATCAAGAAGCTGACATTACACTGGGCTAAGTGTACAACTGGCTGTTGTTACAGCTCTGCTCTTTTTATACTGACATCAAGATGCTGACATTACACTGGGCTAAGTGTACAACTGGCTGTTGTTACAGCTCTGCTCTTTTTATACTGATGACATCAAGAGGCTGACATTACACTGGGCTAAGTGTACAACTGGCTGTTGTTACAACTCTGCTCTCTTTATACTGACATCAAGAAGCTGACATTACACTGGGCTAAGTGTACAACTGGCTGTTGTTACAGCTCTGCTCTTTTTATACTGACATCAAGATGCTGACATTACACTGGGCTAAGTGTACAACTGGCTGTTGTTACAGCTCTGCTCTTTTTATACTGACATCAAGAAGCTGACATTACACTGGGTTAAGTGTACAACTGGCTGTTGTTACAACTCTGCTCTCTTTATACTGACATCAAGATGCTGACATTACACTGGGCTAAGTGTACAACTGGCTGTTGTTACAACTCTGCTCTCTTTATACTGACATCAAGAAGCTGACATCACACTGGGCTAAGTGTACAACTGGCTGTTGTTACAACTCTGCTCTCTTTATACTGACATCAAGAAGCTGACATTACACTGGGCTAAGTGTACAACTGGCTGTTGTTACAACTCCGCTCTCTTTATACTGACATCAAGATGCTGACATTACACTGGGCTAAGTGTACAACTGGCTGTTGTTACAACTCTGCTCTTTTTATACTGACATCAAGAAGCTGACATTACACTGGGCTAAGTGTACATATGGCTGTTGTTACAACTCTGCTCTCTTTATACTGACATCAAGATGCTGACATTACACTGGGCTAAGTGTACAACTGGCTGTTGTTACAGCTCTGCTATTTTTATACTGACATCAAGAAGCTGACATTACACTGGGCTAAGCGTACAACTGGCTATTGTTACAGCTCTGCTCTTTTTAGGCTGATGACATCAAGAAGCTTACATTACACTGGGCTAAGTGTACAACTGGCTGTTGTTATATCGCTGCTCTTTTTATACTGATGACATCAAGAAGCTGACATTACACTGGGCTAAGTGTACAACTGGCTGTTGTTACAGCTCTGCTCTTTTTATACTGATGACATCAAGAAGCTCACATTACACTGGGCTAAGTGTACAACTGGCTGTTGTTACAGCTCTGCTCTTTTTATACTGATGACATCAAGAAGCTGACATTACACTGGGCTAAGTGTACAACTGGCTGTTGTTACAGCTCTGCTCTTTTTATACTGATGATATCAAGAGGCTGACATTACACTGGGCTAAGTGCACAACTGGCTGTTGTTACAGCTCTGCTCTTTTTATACTGATGACATCAAGAAGCTTTCATTGCACAGGGCTAAGTGTACAACTGGCTGTTGTTACAACTCTGCTCTCTTTATACTGACATCAAGAAGCTGACATTACACTGGGCTAAGTGTACAACTGGCTGTTGTAACAGCTCTGCTCTTTTTATACTGACATCAAGATGCTGACATTACACTGGGCTAAGTGTACAACTGGCTGTTGTTACAGCTCAGCTCTTTTTATACTGACATCAAGATGCTGACATTACACTGGGCTAAGTGTACAACTGGCTGTTGTTACAGCTCTGCTCTTTTTATACTGACATCAAGAAGCTTACATTACACTGGGCTAAGTGTACAACTGGCTGTTTTTACAGCTCTGCTCTTTTTATACTGACATCAAGAAGCTGACATAACACTGGGCTAAGTGTACAACTGGCTGTTGTTACAGCTCTGCTCTTTTTATACTGACATCAAGAAGCTGACATTACTCTGGGCTAAGTGTACAACTGGCTGTTGTTACAGCTCTGCTCTTTTTATACTGACATCAAGATGCTGACATTACACTGGGCTAAGTGTACAACTGGCTGTTGTTGCAGCTCTGCTCTTTTTATACTGATGACATCAAGAGGCTGACATTACACTGGGCTAAGTGTACAACTGGCTGTTGTTACAACTCTGCTCTCTTTATACTGACATCAAGAAGCTGACATTACACTGGGCTAAGTGTACAACTGGCTGTTGTTACAACTCTGCTCTTTTTATACTGACATCAAGAAGCTGACATTACACTGGGCTAAGTGTACATATGGCTGTTGTTACAGCTCTGCTCTTTTTATACTGATGACATCAAGAGGCTGACATTACACTGGGCTAAGTGTACAACTGGCTGTTGTTACAACTCTGCTCTCTTTATACTGACATCAAGAAGCTGACATTACACTGGGCTAAGTGTACAACTGGCTGTTGTTACAGCTCTGCTCTTTTTATACTGACATCAAGAAGCTGACATTACACTGGGCTAAGTGTACAACTGGCTGGTGTTACAACTCCGCTCTCTTTATACTGACATCAAGATGCTGACATTACACTGGGCTAAGTGTACAACTGGCTGTTGTTACAACTCTGCTCTTTTTATACTGACATCAAGAAGCTGACATTACACTGGGCTAAGTGTACATATGGCTGTTGTTACAACTCTGCTCTCTTTATACTGACATCAAGATGCTGACATTACACTGGGCTAAGTGTACAACTGGCTGTTGTTACAGCTCTGCTATTTTTATACTGATATCAAGAAGCTGACATTACACTGGGCTAAGTGTACAACTGGCTATTGTTACAGCTCTGCTCTTTTTAGGCTGATGACATCAAGAAGCTTACATTACACTGGGCTAAGTGTCCAACTGGCTGTTGTTACAGCTCTGCTCTTTTTATACTGACATCAAGAAGCTGACATTACACTGGGCTAAGTGTACAACTGGCTATTGTTACAGCTCTGCTCTTTTTAGGCTGATGACTTCAAGATGCTGACATTACACTGGGCTAAGTGTACAACTGGCTGTTGTTACAGCTCTGCTCTTTTTATACTGACATCAAGAAGCTGACATTACACTGGGCTAAGTGTACAACTGGCTGTTGTTACAGCTCTGCTCTTTTTATACTGACATCAAGATGCTGACATAACACTGGGCTAAGTGTACAACTGGCTGTTGTTACAGCTCTGCTCTTTTTATACTGACATCAAGAAGCTGACATTACACTGGGCTAAGTGTACAACTGGCTGTTGTTACAGCTCTGCTCTTTTTATACTGACATCAAGATGCTGACATTACACTGGGCTAAGTGTACAACTGGCTGTTGTTACAGCTCTGCTCTTTTTATACTGATGACATCAAGAAGCTGACATTACACTGGGCTAAGTGTACAACTGGCTGTTGTTACAACTCTGCTCTCTTTATACTGACATCAAGAAGCTGACATTACACTGGGCTAAGTGTACAACTGGCTGTTGTTACAGATCTGCCCTTTTTATGCTGACATCAAGATGCTGACATTACACTGGGCTAAGTGTACAACTGGCTGTTGTTACAGCTCTGCTCTTTTTATACTGACATCAAGATGCTGACATTACACTGGGTTAAGTGTACAACTGGCTGTTGTTACAACTCTGCTCTCTTTATACTGACATCAAGATGCTGACATTACACTGGGCTAAGTGTACAACTGGCTGTTGTTACAACTCTGCTCTGTTTATACTGACATCAAGAAGCTGACATCACACTGGGCTAAGTGTACAACTGGCTGTTGTTACAACTCTGCTCTCTTTATACTGACATCAAGAAGCTGACATTACACTGAGCTAAGTGTACAACTGGCTGTTGTTACAACTCCGCTCTCTTTATACTGACATCAAGATGCTGACATTACACTGGGCTAAGTGTACAACTGGCTGCTGTTACAACTCTGCTCTTTTTATACTGACATCAAGAAGCTGACATTACACTGGGCTAAGTGTACATATGGCTGTTGTTACAACTCTGCTCTCTTTATACTGACATCAAGATGCTGACATTACACTGGGCTAAGTGTACAACTGGCTGTTGTTACAGCTCTGCTATTTTTATACTGACATCAAGAAGCTGACATTACACTGGGCTAAGTGTACATATGGCTATTGTTACAGCTCTGCTCTTTTTAGGCTGATGACATCAAGAAGCTTACATTACACTGGGCTAAGTGTCCAACTGGCTGTTGTTACAGCTCTGCTCTTTTTATACTGACATCAAGAAGCTGACATTACACTGGGCTAAGTGTACAACTGGCTATTGTTACAGCTCTGCTCTTTTTAGGCTGATGACATCAAGATGCTGACATTACACTGGGCTAAGTGTACAACTGGCTGTTGTTACAGCTCTGCTCTTTTTATACTGACATCAAGAAGCTGACATTACACTGGGCTAAGTGTACAACTGGCTGTTGTTACAGCTCTGCTCTTTTTATACTGACATCAAGATGCTGACATTACACTGGGCTAAGTGTACAACTGGCTGTTGTTACAGCTCTGCTCTTTTTATACTGACATCAAGAAGCTGACATTACACTGGGCTAAGTGTACAACTGGCTGTTGTTACAGCTATGCTCTTTTTATACTGACATCAAGATGCTGACATTACACTGGGCTAAGTGTACAACTGGCTGTTGTTACAGCTCTGCTCTTTTTATACTGATGACATCAAGAGGCTGACATTACTCTGGGCTAAGTGTACAACTGGCTGTTGTTATAACTCTGCTCTTTTTATACTAATGACATCAAGAAGCTGACATTGCACAGGGCTAAGTGTACAACTGGCTGTTGTTACAACTCTGTTCTCTTTATACTGACATCAAGAAGCTGACATTACACTGGGCTAAGTGTACAACTGGCTGTTGTTACAGCTCTGCTCTTTTTATACTGACATCAAGATGCTGACATTACACTGGGCTAAGTGTACAACTGGCTGTTGTTACAGCTCAGCTCTTTTTATACTGACATCAAGATGCTGACATTACACTGGGCTAAGTGTACAACTGGCTGTATTTACAGCTCTGCTCTTTTTATACTGACATCAAGAAGCTGACATTACACTGGGCTAAGTGTACAACTGGCTGTTGTTACAGCTCTGCTCTTTTTATACTGATATCAAGATGCTGACATTACACTGGGCTAAGTGTACAACTGGCTGTTGTTACAGCTCTGCTCTTTTTATACTGATGATATCAAGAGGCTGACATTGCACAGGGCTAAGTGTACAACTGGCTGTTGTTACAACTCTGTTCTCTTTATACTGACATCAAGAAGCTGACATTACACTGGGCTAAGTGTACAACTGGCTGTTGTTACAGCTCTGCTCTTTTTATACTGACATCAAGATGCTGACATTACACTGGGCTAAGTGTACAACTGGCTGTTGTTACAGCTCAGCTCTTTTTATACTGACATCAAGATGCTGACATTACACTGGGCTAAGTGTACAACTGGCTGTTGTTACAGCTCTGCTCTTTTTATACTGACATCAAGAAGCTGACATTACACTGGGCTAAGTGTACAACTGGCTGTTGTTACAGCTCTGCTCTTTTTATACTGATATCAAGATGCTGACATTACACTGGGCTAAGTGTACAACTGGCTGTTGTTACAGCTCTGCTCTTTTTATACTGATGATATCAAGAGGCTGACATTACACTGGGCTAAGTGTACAACTGGCTGTTGTTACAGCTCTGCTCTTTTTATACTGATGACATCAAGAAGCTGACATTGCACAGGGCTAAGTGTACAACTGGCTGTTGCTACAACTCTGCTCTCTTTATACTGACAATAAGAAGCTGACATTACACTGGGCTAAGTGTACAACTGGCTGTTGTAACAGCTCTGCTCTTTTTATACTGACATCAAGATGCTGACATTACACTGGGCTAAGTGTACAACTGGCTGTTGTTACAGCTCAGCTCTTTTTATACTGACATCAAGATGCTGACATTACACTGGGCTAAGTGTACAACTGGCTGTTGTTACAGCTCTGCTCTTTTTATACTGACATCAAGAAGCTGACATTACACTGGGCTAAGTGTACAACTGGCTGTTGTTACAGCTCTGCTCTTTTTATACTGACATCAAGAAGCTGACATAACACTGGGCTAAGTGTACAACTGGCTGTCGTTACAGCTCTGCTCTTTTTATACTGACATCAAGATGCTGACATTACACTGGACTAAGTGTACAACTGGCTGTTGTTACAGCTCTGCTCTTTTTATACTGATGACATCAAGAAGCTGACATTACACTGGGCTAAGTGTACAACTGGCTGTTGTTACAACTCTGCTCTCTTTATACTGACATCAAGAAGCTGACATTACACTGGGCTAAGTGTACAACTGGCTGTTGTTACAGATCTGCTCTTTTTATGCTGACATCAAGATGCTGACATTACATTGGGCTAAGTGTACAACTGGCTGTTGTTACAGCTCTGCTCTTTTTATACTGACATCAAGATGCTGACATTACACTGGGCTAAGTGTACAACTGGCTGTTGTTACAGCTCTGCTCTTTTTATACTGACATCAAGATGCTGACATTACACTGGGTTAAGTGTAAAACTGGCTGTTGTTACAACTCTGCTCTCTTTATACTGACATCAAGATGCTGACATTACACTGGGCTAAGTGTACAACTGGCTGTTGTTACAACTCTGCTCTCTTTATACTGACATCAAGAAGCTGACATCACACTGGGCTAAGTGTACAACTGGCTGTTGTTACAACTCTGCTCTCTTTATATTGACATCAAGAAGCTGACATTACACTGGGCTAAGTGTACAACTGGCTGTTGTTACAACTCCGCTCTCTTTATACTGACATCAAGATGCTGACATTACACTGGGCTAAATGTACAACTGGCTGTTGTTATATCTCTGCTCTTTTTATACTGATGACATCAAGAAGCTGACATTACACTGGGCTAAGTGTACAACTGGCTGTTGTTACAGCTCTGCTCTTTTTATACTGATGACATCAAGAAGCTGACATTACACTGGGCTAAGTGTACAACTGGCTGTTGTTACAGCTCTGCTCTTTTTATACTGATGATATCAAGAGGCTGACATTACACTGGGCTAAGTGTACAACTGGCTGTTGTTACAGCTCTGCTCTTTTTATACTGATGACATCAAGAAGCTGACATTGCACAGGGCTAAGTGTACAACTGGCTGTTGTTACAACTCTGCTCTCCTTATACTGACATCAAGAAGCTGACATTACACTGGGCTAAGTGTACAACTGGCTGTTGTAACAGCTCTGCTCTTTTCATACTGACATCAAGATGCTGACATTACACTGGGCTAAGTGTACAACTGGCTGTTGTTACAGCTCAGCTCTTTTTATACTGACATCAAGATGCTGACATTACACTGGGCTAAGTGTACAACTGGCTGTTGTTACAGCTCTGCTCTTTTTATACTGACATCAAGAAGCTGACATTACACTGGGCTAAGTGTACAACTGGCTGTTGTTACAGCTCTGCTCTTTTTATACTGACATCAAGAAGCTGACATAACACTGGGCTAAGTGTACAACTGGCTGTTGTTACAGCTCTGCTCTTTTTATACTGACATCAAGAAGCTGACATTACACTGGGCTAAGTGTACAACTGACTGTTGTTACAGCTCTGCTCTTTTTATACTGACATCAAGATGCTGATATTACACTGGGCTAAGTGTACAACTGGCTGTTGTTACAGCTCTGCTCTTTTTATACTGATGACATCAAGAGGCTGACATTACACTGGGCTAAGTGTACAACTGGCTGTTGTTACAACTCTGCTCTCTTTATACTGACATCAAGAAGCTGACATTACACTGGGCTAAGTGTACAACTGGCTGTTGTTACAGCTCTGCTCTTTTTATACTGACATTAAGATGCTGACATTACACTGGGCTAAGTGTACAACTGGCTGTTGTTACAGCTCTGCTCTTTTTATACTGACATCAAGATGCTGACATTACACTGGGTTAAGTGTACAACTGGCTGTTGTTACAACTCTGCTCTCTTTATACTGACATCAAGATGCTGACATTACACTGGGCTAAGTGTACAACTGGCTGTTGTTACAACTCTGCTCTCTTTATACTGACATCAAGAAGCTGACATCACACTGGGCTAAGTGTACAACTGGCTGTTGTTACAACTCTGCTCTCTTTATACTGACATCAAGAAGCTGACATTACACTGGGCTAAGTGTACAACTGGCTGTTGTTACAACTCCGCTCTCTTTATACTGACATCAAGAAGCTGACATCACACTGGGCTAAGTGTACAACTGGCTGTTGTTACAACTCTGCTCTCTTTATATTGACATCAAGAAGCTGACATTACACTGGGCTAAGTGTACAACTGGCTGTTGTTACAACTCCGCTCTCTTTATACTGACATCAAGATGCTGACATTACACTGGGCTAAGTGTACAACTGGCTGTTGTTATATCTCTGCTCTTTTTATACTGATGACATCAAGAAGCTGACATTACACTGGGCTAAGTGTACAACTGGCTGTTGTTACAGCTCTGCTCTTTTTATACTGATGACATCAAGAAGCTGACACTACACTGGGCTAAGTGTACAACTGGCTGTTGTTACAGCTCTGCTCTTTTTATACTGATGACATCAAGAAGCTGACATTACACTGGGCTAAGTGTACAACTGGCTGTTGTTACAGCTCTGCTCTTTTTATACTGATGATATCAAGAGGCTGACATTACACTGGGCTAAGTGTACAACTGGCTGTTGTTACAGCTCTGCTCTTTTTATACTGATGACATCAAGAAGCTGACATTGCACAGGGCTAAGTGTACAACTGGCTGTTGTTACAACTCTGCTCTCTTTATACTGACATCAAGAAGCTGACATTACACTGGGCTAAGTGTACAACTGGCTGTTGTAACAGCTCTGCTCTTTTTATACTGACATCAAGATGCTGACATTACACTGGGCTAAGTGTACAACTGGCTGTTGTTACAGCTCAGCTCTTTTTATACTGACATCAAGATGCTGACATTACACTGGGCTAAGTGTACAACCGGCTGTTGTTACAGCTCTGCTCTTTTTATACTGACATCAAGAAGCTGACATTACACTGGGCTAAGTGTACAACTGGCCGTTGTTACAGCTCTGCTCTTTTTATACTGACATCAAGAAGCTGACATAACACTGGGCTAAGTGTACAACTGGCTGTTGTTACAGCTCTGCTCTTTTTATACTGACATCAAGAAGCTGACATTACACTGGGCTAAGTGTACAACTGGCTGTTGTTACAGCTCTGCTCTTTTTATACTGACATCAAGATGCTGACATTACACTGGGCTAAGTGTACAACTGGCTGTTGTTACAGCTCTGCTCTTTTTATACTGATGACATCAAGAGGCTGACATTACACTGGGCTAAGTGTACAACTGGCTGTTGTTACAACTCCGCTCTCTTTATACTGACATCAAGAAGCTGACATTACACTGGGCTAAGTGTACAACTGGCTGTTGTTACAGCTCTGCTCTTTTTATACTGACATCAAGATGCTGACATTACACTGGGCTAAGTGTACAACTGGCTGTTGTTATATCTCTGCTCTTTTTATACTGATGACATCAAGAAGCTGACATTACACTGGGCTAAGTGTACAACTGGCTGTTGTTACAGCTCTGCTCTTTTTATACTGACATCAAGATGCTGACATTACACTGGGCTAAGTGTACAACTGGCTGTTGTTACAGCTCTGCTCTTTTTATACTGACATCAAGATGCTGACATTACACTGGGTTAAGTGTACAACTGGCTGTTGTTACAACTCTGCTCTCTTTATACTGACATCAAGATGCTGACATTACACTGGGCTAAGTGTACAACTGGCTGTTGTTACAACTCTGCTCTCTTTATACTGACATCAAGAAGCTGACATCACACTGGGCTAAGTGTACAACTGGCTGTTGTTACAACTCTGCTCTCTTTATACTGACATCAAGAAGCTGACATTACACTGGGCTAAGTGTACAACTGGCTGTTGTTACAACTCCGCTCTCTTTATACTGACATCAAGAAGCTGACATCACACTGGGCTAAGTGTACAACTGGCTGTTGTTACAACTCTGCTCTCTTTATATTGACATCAAGAAGCTGACATTACACTGGGCTAAGTGTACAACTGGCTGTTGTTACAACTCCGCTCTCTTTATACTGACATCAAGATGCTGACATTACACTGGGCTAAGTGTACAACTGGCTGTTGTTATATCTCTGCTCTTTTTATACTGATGACATCAAGAAGCTGACATTACACTGGGCTAAGTGTACAACTGGCTGTTGTTACAGCTCTGCTCTTTTTATACTGATGACATCAAGAAGCTGACACTACACTGGGCTAAGTGTACAACTGGCTGTTGTTACAGCTCTGCTCTTTTTATACTGATGACATCAAGAAGCTGACATTACACTGGGCTAAGTGTACAACTGGCTGTTGTTACAGCTCTGCTCTTTTTATACTGATGATATCAAGAGGCTGACATTACACTGGGCTAAGTGTACAACTGGCTGTTGTTACAGCTCTGCTCTTTTTATACTGATGACATCAAGAAGCTGACATTGCACAGGGCTAAGTGTACAACTGGCTGTTGTTACAACTCTGCTCTCTTTATACTGACATCAAGAAGCTGACATTACACTGGGCTAAGTGTACAACTGGCTGTTGTAACAGCTCTGCTCTTTTTATACTGACATCATGATGCTGACATTACACTGGGCTAAGTGTACAACTGGCTGTTGTTACAGCTCAGCTCTTTTTATACTGACATCAAGATGCTGACATTACACTGGGCTAAGTGTACAACCGGCTGTTGTTACAGCTCTGCTCTTTTTATACTGACATCAAGAAGCTGACATTACACTGGGCTAAGTGTACAACGGGCCGTTGTTACAGCTCTGCTCTTTTTATACTGACATCAAGAAGCTGACATAACACTGGGCTAAGTGTACAACTGGCTGTTGTTACAGCTCTGCTCTTTTTATACTGACATCAAGAAGCTGACATTACACTGGGCTAAGTGTACAACTGGCTGTTGTTACAGCTCTGCTCTTTTTATACTGACATCAAGATGCTGACATTACACTGGGCTAAGTGTACAACTGGCTGTTGTTACAGCTCTGCTCTTTTTATACTGATGACATCAAGAGGCTGACATTACACTGGGCTAAGTGTACAACTGGCTGTTGTTACAACTCCGCTCTCTTTATACTGACATCAAGAAGCTGACATTACACTGGGCTAAGTGTACAACTGGCTGTTGTTACAGCTCTGCTCTTTTTATACTGACATCAAGATGCTGACATTACACTGGGCTAAGTGTACAACTGGCTGTTGTTACAGCTCTGCTCTTTTTATACTGACATCAAGATGCTGACATTACACTGTGTTAAGTGTACAACTGGCTGTTGTTACAACTCTGCTCTCTTTATACTGACATCAAGATGCTGACATTACACTGGGCTAAGTGTACAACTGGCTGTTGTTACAACTCTGCTCTCTTTATACTGACATCAAGAAGCTGACATCACACTGGGCTAAGTGTACAACTGGCTGTTGTTAGAACTCTGCTCTCTTTATACTGACATCAAGAAGCTGACATTACACTGGGCTAAGTGTACAACTGGCTGTTGTTACAACTCCGCTCTCTTTATACTGACATCAAGATGCTGACCTTACACTGGGCTAAGTGTACAACTGGCTGTTGTTACAACTCTGCTCTTTTTATACTGACATCAAGAAGCTGACATTACACTGGGCTAAGTGTACATATGGCTGTTGTTACAACTCTGCTCTCTTTATACTGACATCAAGATGCTGACATTACACTGGGCTAAGTGTACAACTGGCTGTTGTTACAGCTCTGCTATTTTTATACTGACATCAAGAAGCTGACATTACACTGGGCTAAGCGTACAACTGGCTATTGTTACAGCTCTGCTCTTTTTAGGCTGATGACATCAAGAAGCTTACATTACACTGGGCTAAGTGTACAACTGGCTGTTGTTATATCGCTGCTCTTTTTATACTGATGACATCAAGAAGCTGACATTACACTGGGCTAAGTGTACAACTGGCTGTTGCTACAGCTCTGCTCTTTTTATACTGATGACATCAAGAAGCTGACATTACACTGGGCTAAGTGTACAACTGGCTGTTGTTACAGCTCTGCTCTTTTTATACTGATGACATCAAGAAGCTGACATTACACTGGGCTAAGTGTACAACTGGCTGTTGTTACAGCTCTGCTCTTTTTATACTGATGATATCAAGAGGCTGACATTACACTGGGCTAAGTGTACAACTGGCTGTTGTTACAGCTCTGCTCTTTTTATACTGATGACATCAAGAAGCTTTCATTGCACAGGGCTAAGTGTACAACTGGCTGTTGTTACAACTCTGCTCTCTTTATACTGACATCAAGAAGCTGACATTACACTGGGCTAAGTGTACAACTGGCTGTTGTAACAGCTCTGCTCTTTTTATACTGACATCAAGATGCTGACATTACACTGGGCTAAGTGTACAACTGGCTGCTGTTACAGCTCAGCTCTTTTTATACTGACATCAAGATGCTGACATTACACTGGGCTAAGTGTACAACTGGCTGTTGTTACAGCTCTGCTCTTTTTATACTGACATCAAGATGCTGACATTACACTGGGCTAAGTGTACAAATGGCTGTTGTTACAGCTCTGCTCTTTTTATACTGATGACATCAAGAGGCTGACATTACACTGGGCTAAGTGTACAACTGGCTGTTGTTACAACTCTGCTCTGTTTATACTGACATCAAGAAGCTGACATTACACTGGGCTAAGTGTACAACTGGCTGTTGTTACAGCTCTGCTCTTTTTATACTGACATCAAGAAGCTGACATTACACTGGGCAAAGTGTACAACTGGCTGTTGTTACAACTCCGCTCTCTTTATACTGACATCAAGATGCTGACATTACACTGGGCTAAGTGTACAACTGGCTGTTGTTACAACTCTGCTCTTTTTATACTCACATCAAGAAGCTGACATTACATTGGGCTAAGTGTACATATGGCTGTTGTTACAACTCTGCTCTCTTTATACTGACATCAAGATGCTGACATTTAACTGGGCTAAGTGTACAACTGGCTGTTGTTACAGCTCTGCTATTTTTATACTGACATCAAGAAGCTGACATTACACTGGGCTAAGTGTACAACTGGCTATTGTTACAGCCTTGCTCTTTTTAGGCTGATGACATCAAGAAGCTTACATTACACTGGGCTAAGTGTCCAACTGGCTGTTGTTACAGCTCTGCTCTTTTTATACTGACATCAAGAAGCTGACATTACACTGGGCTAAGTGTACAACTGGCTATTGTTACAGCTCTGCTCTTTTTAGGCTGATGACATCAAGATGCTGACATTACACTGGGCTAAGTGTACAACTGGCTGTTGTTACAGCTCTGCTCTTTTTATACTGACATCAAGAAGCTGACATTACACTGGGCTAAGTGTACAACTGGCTGTTGTTACAGCTCTGCTCTTTTTATACTGACATCAAGATGCTGACATTACACTGGGCTAAATGTACAACTGGCTGTTGTTACAGCTCTGCTCTTTTTATACTGACATCAAGAAGCTGACATTACACTGGGCTAAGTGTACAACTGGCTGTTGTTACAGCTCTGCTCTTTTTATACTGACATCAAGATGCTGACATTACACTGGGCTAAGTGTACAACTGGCTGTTGTTACAGCTCTGCTCTTTTTATACTGACATCAAGAAGCTGATATTACACTGGGCTAAGTGTACAACTGGCTGTTGTTACAGCTCTGCTCTTTTTATACTGACATCAAGATGCTGACATTACACTGGGCTAAGTGTACAACTGGCTGTTGTTAAAGCTATGCTCTTTTTATACTGATGACATCAAGAGGCTGACATTACACTGGGCTAAGTGTACAACTGGCTGTTGTTATAACTCTGCTCTTTTTATACTAATGACATCAAGAAGCTGACATTGCACAGGGCTAAGTGTACAACTGGCTGTTGTTACAACTCTGTTCTCTTTATACTGACATCAAGAAGCTGACATTACACTGGGCTAAGTGTACAACTGGCTGTTGTTATAACTCTGCTCTTTTTATACTGATGACATCAAGAAGCTGACATTACACTGGGCTAAGTGTACAACTGGCTGTTGTTACAGCTCTGCTCTTTTATACTGATGATATCAAGAGGCTGACATTACACTGGGCTAAGTGTACAACTGGCTGTTGTTACAGCTCTGCTCTTTTTATACTGATGACATCAAGAAGCTGACATTGCACAGGGCTAAGTGTACAACCGGCTGTTGTTACAACCCTGCTCTCTTTATACTGACATCAAGAAGCTGACATTACACTGGGCTAAGTGTACAACTGGCTGTTGTAACAGCTCTGCTCTTTTTATACTGACATCAAGATGCTGACATTACACTGGGCTAAGTGTACAACTGGCTGTTGTTACAGCTCTGCTCTTTTTATACTGACATCAAGAAGCTGACATTACACTGGGCTAAGTGTACAACTGGCTGTTGTTACAGCTCTGCTCTTTTTATACTGACATCAAGAAGCTGACATAACACTGGGCTAAGTGTACAACTGGCTGTTGTTACAGCTCTGCTCTTTTTATACTGATGACATCAAGAGGCTGACATTACACTGGGCTAAGTGTACAACTGGCTGTTGTTACAACTCTGCTCTCTTTATACTGACATCAAGAAGCTGACATTACACTGGGCTAAGTGTACAACTGGCTGTTGTTACAGCTCTGCTCTTTTTATACTGTCATCAAGATGCTGACATTAGACTGGTCTAAGTGTACAACTGGCTGTTGTTACAGCTCTGCTCTTTTTATACTGACATCAAGATGCTGACATTACACTGGGTTAAGTGTACAACTGGCTGTTGTTACAACTCTGCTCTCTTTATACTGACATCAAGATGCTGACATTACACTGGGCTAAGTGTACAACTGGCTGTTGTTACAACTCTGCTCTCTTTATACTGACATCAAGAAGCTGACATCACACTGGGCTAAGTGTACAACTGGCTGTTGTTACAACTCTGCTCTCTTTATACTGACATCAAGAAGCTGACATTACACTGGGCTAAGTGTACAACTGGCTGTTGTTACAACTCCGCTCTCTTTATACTGACATCAAGATGCTGACATTACACTGGGCTAAGTGTACAACTGGCTGTTGTTACAACTCTGCTCTTTTTATACTGACATCAAGAAGCTGACATTACACTGGGCTAAGTGTACATATGGCTGTTGTTACAACTCTGCTCTCTTTATACTGACATCAAGAAGCTGACATTACACTGGGCTAAGTGTACAACTGGCTGTTGTTACAACTCCGCTCTCTTTATACTGACATCAAGAAGCTGACATTACACTGGGCTAAGTGTACAACTGGCTGTTGTTACAACTCCGCTCTCTTTATACTGACATCAAGAAGCTGACATTACACTGGGCTAAGCGTACAACTGGCTATTGTTACAGCTCTGCTCTTTTTAGGCTGATGACATCAAGAAGCTGACATCACACTGGGCTAAGTGTACAACTGGCTGTTGTTATATCGCTGCTCTTTTTATACTGATGACATCAAGAAGCTGACATTACACTGGGCTAAGTGTACAACTGGCTGTTGTTACAGCTCTGCTCTTTTTATACTGATGACATCAAGAAGCTGACATTACACTGGCCTAAGTGTACAACTGGCTGTTGTTACAGCTCTGCTCTTTTTATACTGATGACATCAAGAAGCTGACATTACACTGGGCTAAGTGTACAACTGGCTGTTGTTACAGCTCTGCTCTTTTTATACTGATGATATCAAGAGGCTGACATTACACTGGGCTAAGTGCACAACTGGCTGTTGTTACAGCTCTGCTCTTTTTATACTGATGACATCAAGAAGCTGACATTGCACAGGGCTAAGTGTACAACTGGCTGTTGTTACAACTCTGCTCTCTTTATACTGACATCAAGAAGCTGACATTACACTGGGCTAAGTGTACAACTGGCTGTTGTAACAGCTCTGCTCTTTTTATACTGACATCAAGATGCTGACATTACACTGGGCTAAGTGTACAACTGGCTGTTGTTACAGCTCAGCTCTTTTTATACTGACATCAAGATGCTGACATTACACTGGGCTAAGTGTACAACTGGCTGTTGTTACAGCTCTGCTCTTTTTATACTGACATCAAGAAGCTGACATTACACTGGGCTAAGTGTACAACTGGCTGTTGTTACAGCTCTGCTCTTTTTATACTGACATCAAGAAGCTGACATAACACTGGGCTAAGTGTACAACTGGCTGTTGTTACAGCTCTGCTCTTTTTATACTGACATCAAGAAGCTGACATTACACTGGGCTAAGTGTACAACTGGCTGTTGTTACAGCTCTGCTCTTTTATACTGACATCAAGATGCTGACATTACACTGGGCTAAGTGTACAACTGGCTGTTGTTACAGCTCTGCTCTTTTTATACTGACATCAAGATGCTGACATTACACTGGGTTAAGTGTACAACTGGCTGTTGTTACAACTCTGCTCTCTTTATACCGACATCAAGATGCTGACATTACACTGGGCTAAGTGTACAACTGGCTGTTGTTACAACTCTGCTCTCTTTATACTGACATCAAGAAGCTGACATCACACTGGGCTAAGTGTACAACTGGCTGTTGTTACAACTCTGCTCTCTTTATACTGACATCAAGAAGCTGACATTACACTGAGCTAAGTGTACAACTGGCTGTTGTTACAACTCCGCTCTCTTTATACTGACATCAAGATGCTGACATTACACTGGGCTAAGTGAACAACTGGCTGTTGTTACAACTCTGCTCTTTTTATACTGACATCAAGAAGCTGACATTACACTGGGCTAAGTGTACATATGGCTGTTGTTACAACTCTGCTCTCTTTATACTGACATCAAGATGCTGACATTACACTGGGCTAAGTGTACAACTGGCTGTTGTTACAGCTCTGCTATTTTTATACTGACATCAAGAAGCTGACATTACACTGGGCTAAGCGTACAACTGGCTATTGTTACAGCTCTGCTCTTTTTAGGCTGATGACATCAAGAAGCTTACATTACACTGGGCTAAGTGTACAACTGGCTGTTGTTATATCGCTGCTCTTTTTATACTGATGACATCAAGAAGCTGACATTACACTGGGCTAAGTGTACAACTGGCTGTTGTTACAGCTCTGCTCTTTTTATACTGATGACATCAAGAAGCTGACATTACACTGGGCTAAGTGTACAACTGGCTGTTGTTACAGCTCTGCTCTTTTTATACTGATGACATCAAGAAGCTGACATTACACTGGGCTAAGTGTACAACTGGCTGTTGTTACAGCTCTGCTCTTTTTATACTGATGATATCAAGAGGCTGACATTACACTGGGCTAAGTGTACAACTGGCTGTTGTTACAACTCTGCTCTTTTTATACTGATGACATCAAGAAGCTGACATTGCACAGGGCTAAGTGTACAACTGGCTGTTGTTACAACTCTGCTCTCTTTATACTGACATCAAGAAGCTGACATTACACTGGGCTAAGTGTACAACTGGCTGTTGTAACAGCTCTACTCTCTTTATACTGACATCAAGATGCTGACATTACACTGGGCTAAGTGTACAACTGGCTGTTGTTACAGCTCAGCTCTTTTTATACTGACATCAAGATGCTGACATTACACTGGGCTAACTGTACAACTGGCTGTTGTTACAGCTCTGCTCTTTTTATACTGACATCAAGAAGCTGACATTACACTGGGCTAAGTGTACAACTGGCTGTTGTTACAGCTCTGCTCTTTTTATACTGACATCAAGAAGCTGACATAACACTGGGCTAAGTGTACAACTGGCTGTTGTTACAGCTCTGCTCTTTTTATACTGACATCAAGAAGCTGACATTACACTGGGCTAAGTGTACAACTGGCTGTTGTTACAGCTCTGCTCTTTTTATACTGACATCAAGATGCTGACATTACACTGGGCTAAGTGTACAACTGGCTGTTGTTACAGCTCTGCTCTTTTTATACTGATGACATCAAGAGGCTGACATTACACTGGGCTAAGTGTACAACTGGCTGTTGTTACAACTCTGCTCTCTTTATACTGACATCAAGAAGCTGACATTACACTGGGCTAAGTGTACAACTGGCTGTTGTTACAGCTCTGCTCTTTTTATATTGACATCAAGAAGCTGACATTACACTGGGCTAAGTGCACAACTGGCTGTTGTTACAACTCCGCTCTCTTTATACTGACATCAAGATGCTGACATTACACTGGGCTAAGTGTACAACTGGCTGTTGTTACAACTCTGCTCTTTTTATACTGACATCAAGAAGCTGACATTACATTGGGCTAAGTGTACATATGGCTGTTGTTACAACTCTGCTCTCTTTATACTGACATCAAGATGCTGACATTACACTGGGCTAAGTGTACAACTGGCTGTTGTTACAGCTCTGCTATTTTTATACTGACATCAAGAAGCTGACATTACACTGGGCTAAGTGTACAACTGGCTATTGTTACAGCTCTGCTCTTTTTAGGCTGATGACATCAAGAAGCTTACATTACACTGGGCTAAGTGTCCAACTGGCTGTTGTTACAGCTCTGCTCTTTTTATACTGACATCAAGAAGCTGACATTACACTGGGCTAAGTGTACAACTGGCTATTGTTACAGCTCTGCTCTTTTTAGGCTGATGACATCAAGATGCTGACATTACACTGGGCTAAGTGTACAACTGGCTGTTGTTACAGCTCTGCTCTTTTTATACTGACATCAAGAAGCTGACATTACACTGGGCTAAGTGTACAACTGGCTGTTGTTACAGCTCTGCTCTTTTTATACTGACATCAAGATGCTGACATTACACTGGGCTAAGTGTACAACTGGCTGTTGTTACAGCTCTGCTCTTTTTATACTGACATCAAGAAGCTGACATTACACTGGGCTAAGTGTACAACTGGCTGTTGTTACAGCTCTGCTCTTTTTATACTGACATCAAGATGCTGACATTACACTGGGCTAAGTGTACAACTGGCTGTTGTTACAGCTCTGCTCTTTTTATACTGACATCAAGAAGCTGATATTACACTGGGCTAAGTGTACAACTGGCTGTTGTTACAGCTCTGCTCTTTTTATACTGACATCAAGTTGCTGACATTACACTGGGCTAAGTGTCCAACTGGCTGTTGTTACAGCTCTGCTCTTTTTATACTGACATCAAGAAGCTGACATTACACTGGGCTAAGTGTACAACTGGCTATTGTTGCAGCTCTGCTCTTTTTAGGCTGATGACATCAAGATGCTGACATTACACTGGGCTAAGTGTACAACTGGCTGTTGTTACAACTCTGCTCTGTTTATACTGACATCAAGAAGCTGACATTACACTGGGCTAAGTGTACAACTGGCTGTTGTTACAGCTCTGCTCTTTTTATACTGACATCAAGAAGCTGACATTACACTGGGCAAAGTGTACAACTGGCTGTTGTTACAACTCCGCTCTCTTTATACTGACATCAAGATGCTGACATTACACTGGGCTAAGTGTACAACTGGCTGTTGTTACAACTCTGCTCTTTTTATACTCACATCAAGAAGCTGACATTACATTGGGCTAAGTGTACATATGGCTGTTGTTACAACTCTGCTCTCTTTATACTGACATCAAGATGCTGACATTTAACTGGGCTAAGTGTACAACTGGCTGTTGTTACAGCTCTGCTCTTTTTAGGCTGATGACATCAAGAAGCTTACATTACACTGGGCTAAGTGTCCAACTGGCTGTTGTTACAGCTCTGCTCTTTTTATACTGACATCAAGAAGCTGACATTACACTGGGCTAAGTGTACAACTGGCTATTGTTACAGCTCTGCTCTTTTTAGGCTGATGACATCAAGATGCTGACATTACACTGGGCTAAGTGTACAACTGGCTGTTGTTACAGCTCTGCTCTTTTTATACTGATATCAAGAAGCTGACATTACACTGGGCTAAGTGTACAACTGGCTGTTGTTACAGCTCTGCTCTTTTTATACTGACATCAAGATGCTGACATTACACTGGGCTAAGTGTACAACTGGCTGTTGTTACAGCTCTGCTCTTTTTATACTGACATCAAGAAGCTGACATTACACTGGGCTAAGTGTACAACTGGCTGTTGTTACAGCTCTGCTCTTTTTATACTAGACATCAAGATGCTGACATTACACTGGGCTAAGTGTACAACTGGCTGTTGTTACAGCTCTGCTCTTTTTATACTGACATCAAGAAGCTGATATTACACTGGGCTAAGTGTACAACTGGCTGTTGTTACAGCTCTGCTCTTTTTATACTGACATCAAGATGCTGACATTACACTGGGCTAAGTGTACAACTGGCTGTTGTTACAGCTCTGCTCTTTTTATACTGATGACATCAAGAGGCTGACATTACACTGGGCTAAGTGTACAACTGGCTGTTGTTATAACTCTGCTCTTTTTATACTAATGACATCAAGAAGCTGACATTGCACAGGGCTAAGTGTACAACTGGCTGTTGTTACAACTCTGTTCTCTTTATACTGACATCAAGAAGCTGACATTACACTGGGCTAAGTGTACAACTGGCTGTTGTTATAACTCTGCTCTTTTTATACTGATGACATCAAGAAGCTGACATTACACTGGGCTAAGTGTACAACTGGCTGTTGTTACAGCTCTGCTCTTTTATACTGATGATATCAAGAGGCTGACATTACACTGGGCTAAGTGTACAACTGGCTGTTGTTACAGCTCTGCTCTTTTTATACTGATGACATCAAGAAGCTGACATTGCACAGGGCTAAGTGTACAACTGGCTGTTGTTACAACCCTGCTCTCTTTATACTGACATCAAGAAGCTGACATTACAATGGGCTAATTGTACAACTGGCTGTTGTAACAGCTCTGCTCTTTTTATACTGACATCAAGATGCTGACATTACACTGGGCTAAGTGTACAACTGGCTGTTGTTACAGCTCTGCTCTTTTTATACTGACATCAAGAAGCTGACATTACACTGGGCTAAGTGTACAACTGGCTGTTGTTACAGCTCTGCTCTTTTTATACTGACATCAAGAAGCTGACATAACACTGGGCTAAGTGTACAACTGGCTGTTGTTACAGCTCTGCTCTTTTTATACTGATGACATCAAGAGGCTGACATTACACTGGGCTAAGTGTACAACTGGCTGTTGTTACAACTCTGCTCTCTTTATACTGACATCAAGAAGCTGACATTACACTGGGCTAAGTGTACAACTGGCTGTTGTTACAGCTCTGCTCTTTTTATACTGTCATCAAGATGCTGACATTAGACTGGTCTAAGTGTACAACTGGCTGTTGTTACAGCTCTGCTCTTTTTATACTGACATCAAGATGCTGACATTACACTGGGTTAAGTGTACAACTGGCTGTTGTTACAACTCTGCTCTCTTTATACTGACATCAAGATGCTGACATTACACTGGGCTAAGTGTACAACTGGCTGTTGTTACAACTCTGCTCTCTTTATACTGACATCAAGAAGCTGACATCACACTGGGCTAAGTGTACAACTGGCTGTTGTTACAACTCTGCTCTCTTTATACTGACATCAAGAAGCTGACATTACACTGGGCTAAGTGTACAACTGGCTGTTGTTACAACTCCGCTCTCTTTATACTGACATCAAGATGCTGACATTACACTGGGCTAAGTGTACAACTGGCTGTTGTTACAACTCTGCTCTTTTTATACTGACATCAAGAAGCTGACATTACACTGGGCTAAGTGTACATATGGCTGTTGTTACAACTCTGCTCTCTTTATACTGACATCAAGAAGCTGACATTACACTGGGCTAAGTGTACAACTGGCTGTTGTTACAACTCCGCTCTCTTTATACTGACATCAAGAAGCTGACATTACACTGGGCTAAGCGTACAACTGGCTATTGTTACAGCTCTGCTCTTTTTAGGCTGATGACATCAAGAAGCTGACATCACACTGGGCTAAGTGTACAACTGGCTGTTGTTATATCGCTGCTCTTTTTATACTGATGACATCAAGAAGCTGACATTACACTGGGCCAAGTGTACAACTGGCTGTTGTTACAGCTCTGCTCTTTTTATACTGATGACATCAAGAAGCTGACATTACACTGGCCTAAGTGTACAACTGGCTGTTGTTACAGCTCTGCTCTTTTTATACTGATGACATCAAGAAGCTGACATTACACTGGGCTAAGTGTACAACTGGCTGTTGTTACAGCTCTGCTCTTTTTATACTGATGATATCAAGAGGCTGACATTACACTGGGCTAAGTGCACAACTGGCTGTTGTTACAGCTCTGCTCTTTTTATACTGATGACATCAAGAAGCTGACATTGCACAGGGCTAAGTGTACAACTGGCTGTTGTTACAACTCTGCTCTCTTTATACTGACATCAAGAAGCTGACATTACACTGGGCTAAGTGTACAACTGGCTGTTGTAACAGCTCTGCTCTTTTTATACTGACATCAAGATGCTGACATTACACTGGGCTAAGTGTACAACTGGCTGTTGTTACAGCTCAGCTCTTTTTATACTGACATCAAGATGCTGACATTACACTGGGCTAAGTGTACAACTGGCTGTTGTTACAGCTCTGCTCTTTTTATACTGACATCAAGAAGCTGACATTACACTGGGCTAAGTGTACAACTGGCTGTTGTTACATCTCTGCTCTTTTTATACTGACATCAAGAAGCTGACATAACACTGGGCTAAGTGTACAACTGGCTGTTGTTACAGCTCTGCTCTTTTTATACTGACATCAAGAAGCTGACATTACACTGGGCTAAGTGTACAACTGGCTGTTGTTACAGCTCTGCTCTTTTTATACTGACATCAAGATGCTGACATTACACTGGGCTAAGTGTACAACTGGCTGTTGTTACAGCTCTGCTCTTTTTATACTGACATCAAGATGCTGACATTACACTGGGTTAAGTGTACAACTGGCTGTTGTTACAACTCTGCTCTCTTTATACCGACATCAAGATGCTGACATTACACTGGGCTAAGTGTACAACTGGCTGTTGTTACAACTCTGCTCTCTTTATACTGACATCAAGAAGCTGACATCACACTGGGCTAAGTGTACAACTGGCTGTTGTTACAACTCTGCTCTCTTTATACTGACATCAAGAAGCTGACATTACACTGGGCTAAGTGTACAACTGGCTGTTGTTACAACTCCGCTCTCTTTATACTGACATCAAGATGCTGACATTACACTGGGCTAAGTGTACAACTGGCTGTTGTTACAACTCTGCTCTTTTTATACTGACATCAAGAAGCTGACATTACACTGGGCTAAGTGTACATATGGCTGTTGTTACAACTCTGCTCTCTTTATACTGACATCAAGATGCTGACATTACACTGGGCTAAGTGTACAACTGGCTGTTGTTACAGCTCTGCTATTTTTATACTGACATCAAGAAGCTGACATTACACTGGGCTAAGCGTACAACTGGCTATTGTTACAGCTCTGCTCTTTTTAGGCTGATGACATCAAGAAGCTTACATTACACTGGGCTAAGTGTACAACTGGCTGTTGTTATATCGCTGCTCTTTTTATACTGATGACATCAAGAAGCTGACATTACACTGGGCTAAGTGTACAACTGGCTGTTGTTACAGCTCTGCTCTTTTTATACTGATGACATCAAGAAGCTGACATTACACTGGGCTAAGTGTACAACTGGCTGTTGTTACAGCTCTGCTCTTTTTATACTGATGACATCAAGAAGCTGACATTACACTGGGCTAAGTGTACAACTGGCTGTTGTTACAGCTCTGCTCTTTTTATACTGATGATATCAAGAGGCTGACATTACACTGGGCTAAGTGTACAACTGGCTGTTGTTACAGCTCTGCTTTTTTTATACTGATGACATCAAGAAGCTGACATTGCACAGGGCTAAGTGTACAACTGGCTGTTGTTACAACTCTGCTCTCTTTATACTGACATCAAGAAGCTGACATTACACTGGGCTAAGTGTACAACTGGCTGTTGTAACAGTTCTGCTCTCTTTATACTGACATCAAGATGCTGACATTACACTGGGCTAAGTGTACAACTGGCTGTTGTTACAGCTCAGCTCTTTTTATACTGACATCAAGATGCTGACATTACACTGGGCTAAGTGTACAACTGGCTGTTGTTACAGCTCTGCTCTTTTTATACTGACATCAAGAAGCTGACATTACACTGGGCTAAGTGTACAACTGGCTGTTGTTACAGCTCTGCTCTTTTTATACTGACATCAAGAAGCTGACATAACACTGGGCTAAGTGTACAACTGGCTGTTGTTACAGCTCTGCTCTTTTTATACTGACATCAAGAAGCTGACATTACACTGGGCTAAGTGTACAACTGGCTGTTGTTACAGCTCTGCTCTTTTTATACTGACATCAAGATGCTGACATTACACTGGGCTAAGTGTACAACTGGCTGTTGTTACAGCTCTGCTCTTTTTATACTGATGACATCAAGAGGCTGACATTACACTGGGCTAAGTGTACAACTGGCTGTTGTTACAACTCTGCTCTCTTTATACTGACATCAAGAAGCTGACATTACACTGGGCTAAGTGTACAACTGGCTGTTGTTACAGCTCTGCTCTTTTTATATTGACATCAAGAAGCTGACATTACACTGGGCTAAGTGTACAACTGGCTGTTGTTACAACTCCGCTCTCTTTATACTGACATCAAGATGCTGACATTACACTGGGCTAAGTGTACAACTGGCTGTTGTTACAACTCTGCTCTTTTTATACTGACATCAAGAAGCTGACATTACATTGGGCTAAGTGTACATATGGCTGTTGTTACAACTCTGCTCTCTTTATACTGACATCAAGCTGCTGACATTACACTGGGCTAAGTGTACAACTGGCTGTTGTTACAGCTCTGCTATTTTTATACTGACATCAAGAAGCTGACATTACACTGGGCTAAGTGTACAACTGGCTATTGTTACAGCTCTGCTCTTTTTAGGCTGATGACATCAAGAAGCTTACATTACACTGGGCTAAGTGTCCAACTGGCTGTTGTTACAGCTCTGCTCTTTTTATACTGACATCAAGAAGCTGACATTACACTGGGCTAAGTGTACAACTGGCTATTGTTACAGCTCTGCTCTTTTTAGGCTGATGACATCAAGATGCTGACATTACACTGGGCTAAGTGTACAACTGGCTGTTGTTACAGCTCTGCTCTTTTTATACTGACATCAAGAAGCTGACATTACACTGGGCTAAGTGTACAACTGGCTGTTGTTACAGCTCTGCTCTTTTTATACTGACATCAAGATGCTGACATTACACTGGGCTAAGTGTACAACTGGCTGTTGTTACAGCTCTGCTCTTTTTATACTGACATCAAGAAGCTGACATTACACTGGGCTAAGTGTACAACTGGCTGTTGTTACAGCTCTGCTCTTTTTATACTGACATCAAGATGCTGACATTACACTGGGCTAAGTGTACAACTGGCTGTTGTTACAGCTCTGCTCTCTTTATACTGACATCAAGAAGCTGATATTACACTGGGCTAAGTGTACAACTGGCTGTTGTTACAGCTCTGCTCTTTTTATACTGACATCAAGATGCTGACATTACACTGGGCTAAGTGTCCAACTGGCTGTTGTTACAGCTCTGCTCTTTTTATACTGACATCAAGAAGCTGACATTACACTGGGCTAAGTGTACAACTGGCTATTGTTGCAGCTCTGCTCTTTTTAGGCTGATGACATCAAGATGCTGACATTACACTGGGCTAAGTGTACAACTGGCTGTTGTTACAGCTCTGCTCTTTTTATACTGACATCAAGAAGCTGACACTACACTGGGCTAAGTGTACAACTGGCTGTTGTTACAGCTCTGCTCTTTTTATACTGACATCAAGATGCTGACATTACACTGGGCTAAGTGTACAACTGGCTGTTGTTACAGCTCTGCTCTTTTTATACTGACATCAAGAAGCTGACATTACACTGGGCTAAGTGTACAACTGGCTGTTGTTACAGCTCTGCTCTTTTTATACTGACATCAAGATGCTGACATTACACTGGGCTAAGTGTACAACTGGCTGTTGTTACAGCTCTGCTCTTTTTATACTGACATCAAGAAGCTGATATTACACTGGGCTAAGTGTACAACTGGCTGTTGTTACAGCTCTGCTCTTTTTATACTGACATCAAGATGCTGACATTACACTGGGCTAAGTGTACAAATGGCTGTTGTTACAGCTCTGCTCTTTTTATACTGATGACATCAAGAGGCTGACATTACACTGGGCTAAGTGTACAACTGGCTGTTGTTATAACTCTGCTCTTTTTATACTAATGACATCAAGAAGCTGACATTGCACAGGGCTAAGTGTACAACTGGCTGTTGTTACAACTCTGTTCTCTTTATACTGACATCAAGAAGCTGACATTACACTGGGCTAAGTGTACAACTGGCTGTTGTTATAACTCTGCTCTTTTTATACTGATGACATCAAGAAGCTGACATTACACTGGGCTAAGTGTACAACTGGCTGTTGTTACAGCTCTGCTCTTTTATACTGATGATATCAAGAGGCTGACATTACACTGGGCTAAGTGTACAACTGGCTGTTGTTACAGCTCTGCTCTTTTTATACTGATGACATCAAGAAGCTGACATTGCACAGGGCTAAGTGTACAACTGGCTGTTGTTACAACCCTGCTCTCTTTATACTGACATCAAGAAGCTGACATTACACTGGGCTAAGTGTACAACTGGCTGTTGTAACAGCTCTGCTCTTTTTATACTGACATCAAGATGCTGACATTACACTGGGCTAAGTGTACAACTGGCTGTTGTTACAGCTCTGCTCTTTTTATACTGACATCAAGAAGCTGACATTACACTGGGCTAAGTGTACCACTGGCTGTTGTTACAGCTCTGCTCTTTTTATACTGACATCAAGAAGCTGACATAACACTGGGCTAAGTGTACAACTGGCTGTTGTTACAGCTCTGCTCTTTTTATACTGATGACATCAAGAGGCTGACATTACACTGGGCTAAGTGTACAACTGGCTATTGTTACAACTCTGCTCTCTTTATACTGACATCAAGAAGCTGACATTACACTGGGCTAAGTGTACAACTGGCTGTTGTTACAGCTCTGCTCTTTTTATACTGACATCAAGATGCTGACATTACACTGGGCTAAGTGTACAACTGGCTGTTGTTACAGCTCTGCTCTTTTTATACTGACATCAAGATGCTGACATTACACTGGGTTAAGTGTACAACTGGCTGTTGTTACAACTCTGCTCTCTTTATACTGACATCAAGATGCTGACATTACACTGGGCTAAGTGTACAACTGGCTGTTGTTACAACTCTGCTCTCTTTATACTGACATCAAGAAGCTGACATCACACTGGGCTAAGTGTACAACTGGCTGTTGTTACAACTCTGCTCTCTTTATACTGACATCAAGAAGCTGACATTACACTGGGCTAAGTGTACAACTGGCTGTTGTTACAACTCCGCTCTCTTTATACTGACATCAAGATGCTGACATTACACTGGGCTAAGTGTACAACTGGCTGTTGTTACAACTCTGCTCTTTTTATACTGACATCAAGAAGCTGACATTACACTGGGCTAAGTGTACATATGGCTGTTGTTACAACTCTGCTCTCTTTATACTGACATCAAGATGCTGACATTACACTGGGCTAAGTGTACAACTTGGCTGTTGTTACAGCTCTGCTCTTTTTATACTGACATCAAGAAGCTGATATTACACTGGGCTAAGTGTACACCTGGCTGTTGTTACAGCTCTGCTCTTTTTATACTGACATCAAGATGCTGACATTACACTGGGCTAAGTGTACAACTGGCTGTTGTTACAGCTCTGCTCTTTTTATACTGATGACATCAAGAGGCTGACATTACACTGGGCTAAGTGTACAACTGGCTGTTGTTATAACTCTGCTCTTTTTATACTAATGACATCAAGAAGCTGACATTGCACAGGGCTAAGTGTACAACTGGCTGTTGTTACAACTCTGTTCTCTTTATACTGACATCAAGAAGCTGACATTACACTGGGCTAAGTGTACAACTGGCTGTTGTAACAGCTCTGCTCTTTTTATACTGACATCAAGATGCTGACATTACACTGGGCTAAGTGTACAACTGGCTGTTGTTACAGCTCTGCTCTTTTTATACTGACATCAAGAAGCTGACATTACACTGGGCTAAGTGTACAACTGGCTGTTGTTACAGCTCTGCTCTTTTTATACTGACATCAAGAAGCTGACATAACACTGGGCTAAGTGTACAACTGGCTGTTGTTACAGCTCTGCTCTTTTTATACTGATGACATCAAGAGGCTGACATTACACTGGGCTAAGTGTACAACTGGCTGTTGTTACAACTCTGCTCTCTTTATACTGACATCAAGAAGCTGACATTACACTGGGCTAAGTGTACAACTGGCTGTTGTTACAGCTCTGCTCTTTTTATACTGACATCAAGATGCTGACATTACACTGGGCTAAGTGTACAACTGGCTGTTGTTACAGCTCTGCTCTTTTTATACTGACATCAAGATGCTGACATTACACTGGGTTAAGTGTACAACTGGCTGTTGTTACAACTCTGCTCTCTTTATACTGACATCAAGATGCTGACATTACACTGGGCTAAGTGTACAACTGGCTGTTGTTACAACTCTGCTCTCTTTATACTGACATCAAGAAGCTGACATCTCACTGGGCTAAGTGTACAACTGGCTGTTGTTACAACTCTGCTCTCTTTATATTGACATCAAGAAGCTGACATTACACTGGGCTAAGTGTACAACTGGCTGTTGTTACAACTCCGCTCTCTTTATACTGACATCAAGAAGCTGACATTACACTGGGCTAAGTGTACAACTGGCTGTTGTTACAGTTCTGCTCTTTTTATACTGACATCAAGATGCTGACATTACACTGGGCTAAGTGTACAACTGGCTGTTGTTACAGCTCTGCTATTTTTATACTGACATCAAGAAGCTGACATTACACTGGGCTAAGCGTACAACTGGCTATTGTTACAGCTCTGCTCTTTTTAGGCTGATGACATCAAGAAGCTTACATTACACTGGGCTAAGTGTACAACTGGCTGTTGTTATATCGCTGCTCTTTTTATACTGATGACATCAAGAAGCTGACATTACACTGGGCTAAGTGTACAACTGGCTGTTGTTACAGCTCTGCTCTTTTTATACTGATGACATCAAGAAGCTGACATTACACTGGGCTAAGTGTACAACTGGCTGTTGTTACAGCTCTGCTCTTTTTATACTGATGACATCAAGAAGCTGACATTACACTGGGCTAAGTGTACAACTGGCTGTTGTTACAGCTCTGCTCTTTTTATACTGATGATATCAAGAGGCTGACATTACACTGGGCTAAGTGTACAACTGGCTGTTGTTACAGCTCTGCTCTTTTTATAATGATGACATCAAGAAGCTGACATTGCACAGGGCTAAGTGTACAACTGGCTGTTGTTACAACTCTGCTCTTTTTATACTGACATCAAGAAGCTGACATTACATTGGGCTAAGTGTACATATGGCTGTTGTTACAACTCTGCTCTCTTTATACTGACATCAAGCTGCTGACATTACACTGGGCTAAGTGTACAACTGGCTGTTGTTACAGCTCTGCTATTTTTATACTGACATCAAGAAGCTGACATTACACTGGGCTAAGTGTACAACTGGCTATTGTTACAGCTCTGCTCTTTTTAGGCTGATGACATCAAGAAGCTTACATTACACTGGGCTAAGTGTCCAACTGGCTGTTGTTACAGCTCTGCTCTTTTTATACTGACATCAAGAAGCTGACATTACACTGGGCTAAGTGTACAACTGGCTATTGTTACAGCTCTGCTCTTTTTAGGCTGATGACATCAAGAAGCTTACATTACACTGGGCTAAGTGTCCAACTGGCTGTTGTTACAGCTCTGCTCTTTTTATACTGACATCAAGAAGCTGACATTACACTGGGCTAAGTGTACAACTGGCTATTGTTACAGCTCTGCTCTTTTTAGGCTGATGACATCAAGATGCTGACATTACACTGGGCTAAGTGTACAACTGGCTGTTGTTACAGCTCTGCTCTTTTTATACTGACATCAAGAAGCTGACATTACACTGGGCTAAGTGTACAACTGGCTGTTGTTACAGCTCTGCTCTTTTTATACTGACATCAAGATGCTGACATTACACTGGGCTAAGTGTACAACTGGCTGTTGTTACAGCTCTGCTCTTTTTATACTGACATCAAGAAGCTGACATTACACTGGGCTAAGTGAACAACTGGCTGTTGTTACAGCTCTGCTCTTTTTATACTGACATCAAGATGCTGACATTACACTGGGCTAAGTGTACAACTGGCTGTTGTTACAGCTCTGCTCTCTTTATACTGACATCAAGAAGCTGATATTACACTGGGCTAAGTGTACAACTGGCTGTTGTTACAGCTCTGCTCTTTTTATACTGACATCAAGATGCTGACATTACACTGGGCTAAGTGTCCAACTGGCTGTTGTTACAGCTCTGCTCTTTTTATACTGACATCAAGAAGCTGACATTACACTGGGCTAAGTGTACAACTGGCTATTGTTGCAGCTCTGCTCTTTTTAGGCTGATGACATCAAGATGCTGATATTACACTGGGCTAAGTGTACAACTGGCTGTTGTTACAGCTCTGCTCTTTTTATACTGACATCAAGAAGCTGACACTACACTGGGCTAAGTGTACAACTGGCTGTTGTTACAGCTCTGCTCTTTTTATACTGACATCAAGATGCTGACATTACACTGGGCTAAGTGTACAACTGGCTGTTGTTACAGCTCTGCTCTTTTTATACTGACATCAAGAAGCTGACATTACACTGGGCTAAGTGTACAACTGGCTGTTGTTACAGCTCTGCTCTTTTTATACTGACATCAAGATGCTGACATTACACTGGGCTAAGTGTACAACTGGCTGTTGTTACAGCTCTGCTCTTTTTATACTGACATCAAGAAGCTGATATTACACTGGGCTAAGTGTACAACTGGCTGTTGTTGCAGCTCTGCTCTTTTTATACTGACATCAAGATGCTGACATTACACTGGGCTAAGTGTACAAATGGCTGTTGTTACAGCTCTGCTCTTTTTATACTGATGACATCAAGAGGCTGACATTACACTGGGCTAAGTGTACAACTGGCTGTTGTTATAACTCTGCTCTTTTTATACTAATGACATCAAGAAGCTGACATTGCACAGGGCTAAGTGTACAACTGGCTGTTGTTACAACTCTGTTCTCTTTATACTGACATCAAGAAGCTGACATTACACTGGGCTAAGTGTACAACTGGCTGTTGTTATAACTCTGCTCTTTTTATACTGATGACATCAAGAAGCTGACATTACACTGGGCTAAGTGTACAACTGGCTGTTGTTACAGCTCTGCTCTTTTATACTGATGATATCAAGAGGCTGACATTACACTGGGCTAAGTGTACAACTGGCTGTTGTTACAGCTCTGCTCTTTTTATACTGATGACATCAAGAAGCTGACATTGCACAGGGCTAAGTGTACAACTGGCTGTTGTTACAACCCTGCTCTCTTTATACTGACATCAAGAAGCTGACATTACACTGGGCTAAGTGTACAACTGGCTGTTGTAACAGCTCTGCTCTTTTTATACTGACATCAAGATGCTGACATTACACTGGGCTAAGTGTACAACTGGCTGTTGTTACAGCTCTGCTCTTTTTATACTGACATCAAGAAGCTGACATTACACTGGGCTAAGTGTACCACTGGCTGTTGTTACAGCTCTGCTCTTTTTATACTGACATCAAGAAGCTGACATAACACTGGGCTAAGTGTACAACTGGCTGTTGTTACAGCTCTGCTCTTTTTATACTGATGACATCAAGAGGCTGACATTACACTGGGCTAAGTGTACAACTGGCTATTGTTACAACTCTGCTCTCTTTATACTGACATCAAGAAGCTGACATTACACTGGGCTAAGTGTACAACTGGCTGTTGTTACAGCTCTGCTCTTTTTATACTGACATCAAGATGCTGACATTACACTGGGCTAAGTGTACAACTGGCTGTTGTTACAGCTCTGCTCTTTTTATACTGACATCAAGATGCTGACATTACACTGGGTTAAGTGTACAACTGGCTGTTGTTACAACTCTGCTCTCTTTATACTGACATCAAGATGCTGACATTACACTGGGCTAAGTGTACAACTGGCTGTTGTTACAACTCTGCTCTCTTTATACTGACATCAAGAAGCTGACATCACACTGGGCTAAGTGTACAACTGGCTGTTGTTACAACTCTGCTCTCTTTATACTGACATCAAGAAGCTGACATTACACTGGGCTAAGTGTACAACTGGCTGTTGTTACAACTCCGCTCTCTTTATACTGACATCAAGATGCTGACATTACACTGGGCTAAGTGTACAACTGGCTGTTGTTACAACTCTGCTCTTTTTATACTGACATCAAGAAGCTGACATTACACTGGGCTAAGTGTACATATGGCTGTTGTTACAACTCTGCTCTCTTTATACTGACATCAAGATGCTGACATTACACTGGGCTAAGTGTACAACTGGCTGTTGTTACAGCTCTGCTCTTTTTATACTGACATCAAGAAGCTGATATTACACTGGGCTAAGTGTACACCTGGCTGTTGTTACAGCTCTGCTCTTTTTATACTGACATCAAGATGCTGACATTACACTGGGCTAAGTGTACAACTGGCTGTTGTTACAGCTCTGCTCTTTTTATACTGATGACATCAAGAGGCTGACATTACACTGGGCTAAGTGTACAACTGGCTGTTGTTATAACTCTGCTCTTTTTATACTAATGACATCAAGAAGCTGACATTGCACAGGGCTAAGTGTACAACTGGCTGTTGTTACAACTCTGTTCTCTTTATACTGACATCAAGAAGCTGACATTACACTGGGCTAAGTGTACAACTGGCTGTTGTAACAGCTCTGCTCTTTTTATACTGACATCAAGATGCTGACATTACACTGGGCTAAGTGTACAACTGGCTGTTGTTACAGCTCTGCTCTTTTTATACTGACATCAAGAAGCTGACATTACACTGGGCTAAGTGTACAACTGGCTGTTGTTACAGCTCTGCTCTTTTTATACTGACATCAAGAAGCTGACATAACACTGGGCTAAGTGTACAACTGGCTGTTGTTACAGCTCTGCTCTTTTTATACTGATGACATCAAGAGGCTGACATTACACTGGGCTAAGTGTACAACTGGCTGTTGTTACAACTCTGCTCTCTTTATACTGACATCAAGAAGCTGACATTACACTGGGCTAAGTGTACAACTGGCTGTTGTTACAGCTCTGCTCTTTTTATACTGACATCAAGATGCTGACATTACACTGGGCTAAGTGTACAACTGGCTGTTGTTACAGCTCTGCTCTTTTTATACTGACATCAAGATGCTGACATTACACTGGGTTAAGTGTACAACTGGCTGTTGTTACAACTCTGCTCTCTTTATACTGACATCAAGATGCTGACATTACACTGGGCTAAGTGTACAACTGGCTGTTGTTACAACTCTGCTCTCTTTATACTGACATCAAGAAGCTGACATCACACTGGGCTAAGTGTACAACTGGCTGTTGTTACAACTCTGCTCTCTTTATACTGACATCAAGAAGCTGACATTACACTGGGCTAAGTGTACAACTGGCTGTTGTTACAACTCCGCTCTCTTTATACTGACATCAAGAAGCTGACATTACACTGGGCTAAGTGTACAACTGGCTGTTGTTACAGTTCTGCTCTTTTTATACTGACATCAAGATGCTGACATTACACTGGGCTAAGTGTACAACTGGCTGTTGTTACAGCTCTGCTATTTTTATACTGACATCAAGAAGCTGACATTACACTGGGCTAAGCGTACAACTGGCTATTGTTACAGCTCTGCTCTTTTTAGGCTGATGACATCAAGAAGCTTACATTACACTGGGCTAAGTGTACAACTGGCTGTTGTTATATCGCTGCTCTTTTTATACTGATGACATCAAGAAGCTGACATTACACTGGGCTAAGTGTACAACTGGCTGTTGTTACAGCTCTGCTCTTTTTATACTGATGACATCAAGAAGCTGACATTACACTGGGCTAAGTGTACAACTGGCTGTTGTTACAGCTCTGCTCCTTTTATACTGATGACATCAAGAAGCTGACATTACACTGGGCTAAGTGTACAACTGGCTGTTGTTACAGCTCTGCTCTTTTTATACTGATGATATCAAGAGGCTGACATTACACTGGGCTAAGTGTACAACTGGCTGTTGTTACAGCTCTGCTACTTTTATAATGATGACATCAAGAAGCTGACATTGCACAGGGCTAAGTGTACAACTGGCTGTTGTTACAACTCTGCTCTCTTTATACTGACATCAAGAAGCTGACATTACACTGGGCTAAGTGTACAACTGGCTGTTGTAACAGCTCTGCTCTTTTTATACTGACATCAAGATGCTGACATTACACTGGGCTAAGTGTACAACTGGCTGTTGTTACAGCTCAGCTCTTTTTATACTGACATCAAGATGCTGACATTACACTGGGCTAAGTGTACAACTGGCTGTTGTTACAGCTCTGCTCTTTTTATACTGACATCAAGAAGCTGACATTACACTGGGCTAAGTGTACAACTGGCTGTTGTTACAGCTCTGCTCTTTTTATACTGACATCAAGAAGCTGACATAACACTGGGCTAAGTGTACAACTGGCTGTTGTTACAGCTCTGCTCTTTTTATACTGACATCAAGAAGCTGACATTACACTGGGCTAAGTGTACAACTGGCTGTTGTTACAGCTCTGCTCTTTTTATACTGACATCAAGATGCTGACATTACACTGGGCTAAGTGTACAACTGGCTGTTGTTACAGCTCTGCCCTTTTTATACTGATGACATCAAGAGGCTGACATTACACTGGGCTAAGTGTACAACTGGCTGTTGTTACAACTCTGCTCTCTTTATACTGACATCAAGAAGCTGACATTACACTGGGCTAAGTGTACAACTGGCTGTTGTTACAGCTCTCCTCTTTTTATACTGACATCAAGAAGCTGACATTACACTGGGCTAAGTGTACAACTGGCTGTTGTTACAACTCCGCTCTCTTTATACTGACATCAAGATGCTGACATTACACTGGGCTAAGTGTACAACTGGCTGTTGTTATAACTCTGCTCTTTTTATACTGACATCAAGAAGCTGACATTACATTGGGCTAAGTGTACATATGGCTGTTGTTACAACTCTGCTCTCTTTATACTGACATCAAGATGCTGACATTACACTGGGCTAAGTGTACAACTGGCTGTTGTTACAGCTCTGCTATTTTTATTCTGACATCAAGAAGCTGACATTACACTGGGCTAAGTGTACAACTGGCTATTGTTACAGCTCTGCTCTTTTTAGGCTGATGACATCAAGAAGCTTACATTACACTGGGCTAAGTGTCCAACTGGCTGTTGTTACAGCTCTGCTCTTTTTATACTGACATCAAGAAGCTGACATTACACTGGGCTAAGTGTACAACTGGCTATTGTTACAGCTCTGCTCTTTTTAGGCTGATGACATCAAGATGCTGACATTACACTGGGCTAAGTGTACAACTGGCTGTTGTTACAGCTCTGCTCTTTTTATACTGACATCAAGAAGCTGACATTACACTGGGCTAAGTGTACAACTGGCTGTTGTTACAGCTCTGCTCTTTTTATACTGACATCAAGATGCTGACATTACACTGGGCTAAGTGTACAACTGGCTGTTGTTACAGCTCTGCTCTTTTTATACTGACATCAAGAAGCTGACATTACACTGGGCTAAGTGTACAACTGGCTGTTGTTACAGCTCTGCTCTTTTTATACTGACATCAAGATGCTGACATTACACTGGGCTAAGTGTACAACTGGCTGTTGTTACAGCTCTGATCTTTTTATACTGACATCAAGAAGCTTATATTACACTGGGCTAAGTGTACAACTATCTGTTGTTACAGCTCTGCTCTTTTTATACTGACATCAAGATGCTGACATTACACTGGGCTAAGTGTACAACTGGCTGTTGTTACAGCTCTGCTCTCTTTATACTGATGACATCAAGAGGCTGACATTACACTGGGCTAAGTGTACAACTGGCTGTTGTTATAACTCTGCTCTTTTTATACTAATGACATCAAGAAGCTGACATTGCACAGGGCTAAGTGTACAACTGGCTGTTGTTACAACTCTGTTCTCTTTATACTGACATCAAGAAGCTGACATTACACTGGGCTAAGTGTACAACTGGCTGTTGTTATAACTCTGCTCTTTTTATACTGATGACATCAAGAAGCTGACATTACACTGGGCTAAGTGTACAACTGGCTGTTGTTACAGCTCTGCTCTTTTATACTGATGATATCAAGAGGCTGACATTACACTGGGCTAAGTGTACAACTGGCTGTTGTTACAGCTCTGCTCTTTTTATACTGATGACATCAAGAAGCTGACATTGCACAGGGCTAAGTGTACAACTGGCTGTTGTTACAACCCTGCTCTCTTTATACTGACATCAAGAAGCTGACATTACACTGGGCTAAGTGTACAACTGGCTGTTGTAACAGCTCTGCTCTTTTTATACTGACATCAAGATGCTGACATTACACTGGGCTAAGTGTACAACTGGCTGTTGTTACAGCTCTGCTCTTTTTATACTGACATCAAGAAGCTGACATTACACTGGGCTAAGTGTACAACTGGCTGTTGTTACAGCTCTGCTCTTTTTATACTGACATCAAGAAGCTGACATAACACTGGGCTAAGTGTACAACTGGCTGTTGTTACAGCTCTGCTCTTTTTATACTGACATCAAGAAGCTGACATTACACTGGGCTAAGTGTACAACTGGCTGTTGTTACAGTTCTGCTCTTTTTATACTGACATCAAGATGCTGACATTACACTGGGCTAAGTGTACAACTGGCTGTTGTTACAGCTCTGCTCTTTTTATACTGATGACATCAAGAAGCTGACATTACACTGGGCTAAGTGTACAACTGGCTGTTGTTACAACACTGCTCTCTTTATACTGACATCAAGAAGCTGACATTACACTGGGCTAAGTGTACAACTGGCTGTTGTTACAGATCTGCTCTTTTTATGCTGACATCAAGATGCTGACATTACACTGGGCTAAGTGTACAACTGGCTGTTGTTACAGCTCTGCTCTTTTTATACTGACATCAAGATGCAGACATTACACTGGGCTAAGTGTACAACTGGCTGTTGTTACAGCTCTGCTCTTTTTATACTGACATCAAGATGCTGACATTACACTGGGCTAAGTGTACAACTGGCTGTTGTTACAGCTCTGCTCTTTTTATACTGACATCAAGATGCTGACATTACACTGGGTTAAGTGTACAACTGGCTGTTGTTACAACTCTGCTCTCTTTATACTGACATCAAGATGCTGACATTACACTGGGCTAAGTGTACAACTGGCTGTTGTTACAACTCTGCTCTCCTTATACTGACATCAAGAAGCTGACATCACACTGGGCTAAGTGTACAACTGGCTGTTGTTACAACTCTGCTCTCTTTATACTGACATCAAGAAGCTGACATTACACTGGGCTAAGTGTACAGCTGGCTGTTGTTACAACTCCGCTCTCTTTATACTGACATCAAGATGCTGACATTACACTGGGCTAAGTGTACAACTGGCTGTTGTTACAACTCTGCTCTTTTTATACTGACATCAAGAAGCTGACATTACACTGGGCTAAGTGTACATATGGCTGTTGATACAACTATGCTCTCTTTATACTGACATCAAGATGCTGACATTACACTGGGCTAAGTGTACAACTGGCTGTTGTTACAGCTCTGCTATTTTTATACTGACATCAAGAAGCTGACATTACACTGGGCTAAGCGTACAACTGGCTATTGTTACAGCTCTGCTCTTTTTAGGCTGATGACATCAAGAAGCTGACATCACACTGGGCTAAGTGTACAACTGGCTGTTGTTATATCGCTGCTCTTTTTATACTGATGACATCAAGAAGCTGACATTACACTGGGCTAAGTGTACAACTGGCTGTTGTTACAGCTCTGCTCTTTTTATACTGATGACATCAAGAAGCTGACATTACACTGGCCTAAGTGTACAACTGACTGTTGTTACAGCTCTGCTCTTTTTATACTGATGACATCAAGAAGCTGACATTACACTGGGCTAAGTGTACAACTGGCTGTTGTTACAGCTCTGCTCTTTTTATACTGATGATATCAAGAGGCTGACATTACACTGGGCTAAGTGTACAACTGGCTGTTGTTACAGCTCTGCTCTTTTTATACTGATGACATCAAGAAGCTGACATTGCACACGGCTAAGTGTACAACTGGCTGTTGTTACAACTCTGCTCTCTTTATACTGACATCAAGAAGCTGACATTACACTGGGCTAAGTGTACAACTGGCTGTTGTAACAGCTCTGCTCTTTTTATACTGACATCAAGATGCTGACATTACACTGGGCTAAGTGTACAACTGGCTGTTGTTACAGCTCAGCTCTTTTTATACTGACATCAAGATGCTGACATTACACTGGGTTAAGTGTACAACTGGCTGTTGTTACAGCTCTGCTCTTTTTATACTGACATCAAGAAGCTGACATTACACTGGGCTAAGTGTACAACTGGCTGTTGTTACAGCTCTGCTCTTTTTATACTGACATCAAGAAGCTGACATAACACTGGGCTAAGTGTACAACTGGCTGTTGTTACAGCTCTGCTCTTTTTATACTGACATCAAGAAGCTGACATTACACTGGGCTAAGTGTACAACTGGCTGTTGTTACAGCTCTGCTCTTTTTATACTGACATCAAGATGCTGACATTACACTGGGCTAAGTGTACAACTGGCTGTTGTTACAGCTCTGCTCTTCTTATACTGACATCAAGATGCTGACATTACACTGGGTTAAGTGTACAACTGGCTGTTGCTACAACTCTGCTCTCTTTATACTGACATCAAGATGCTGACATTACACTGGGCTAAGTGTACAACTGGCTGTTGTTACAACTCTGCTCTCTTTATACTGACATCAAGAAGCTGACATCACACTGGGCTAAGTGTACAACTGGCTGTTGTTACAACTCTGCTCTCTTTATACTGACATCAAGAAGCTGACATTACACTGGGCTAAGTGTACAACTGGCTGTTGTTACAACTCCGCTCTCTTTATACTGACATCAAGATGCTGACATTACACTGGGCTAAGTGTACAACTGGCTGTTGTTACAACTCTGCTCTTTTTATACTGACATCAAGAAGCTGACATTACACTGGGCTAAGTGTACATATGGCTGTTGTTACAACTCTGCTCTCTTTATACTGACATCAAGATGCTGACATTACACTGGGCTAAGTGTACAACTGGCTGTTGTTACAGCTCTGCTATTTTTATACTGACATCAAGAAGCTGACATTACACTGGGCTAAGCGTACAACTGGCTATTGTTACAGCTCTGCTCTTTTTAGGCTGATGACATCAAGAAGCTTACATTACACTGGGCTAAGTGTACAACTGGCTGTTGTTATATCGCTGCTCTTTTTATACTGATGACATCAAGAAGCTGACATTACACTGGGCTAAGTGTACAACTGGCTGTTGTTACAGCTCTGCTCTTTTTATACTGACATCAAGATGCTGACATTACACTGGGCTAAGTGTACAACTGGCTGTTGTTACAGCTCTGCTCTTTTTATACTGACATCAAGATGCTGACATTACACTGGGCTAAGTGTACAACTGGCTGTTGTTACAGCTCTGCTCTTTTTATACTGACATCAAGATGCAGACATTACACTGGGCTAAGTGTACAACTGGCTGTTGTTACAGCTCTGCTCTTTTTATACTGACATCAAGATGCTGACATTACACTGGGCTAAGTGTACAACTGGCTGTTGTTACAGCTCTGCTCTTTTTATACTGACATCAAGATGCTGACATTACACTGGGTTAAGTGTACAACTGGCTGTTGTTACAACTCTGCTCTCTTTATACTGACATCAAGATGCTGACATTACACTGGGCTAAGTGTACAACTGGCTGTTGTTACAACTCTGCTCTCCTTATACTGACATCAAGAAGCTGACATCACACTGGGCTAAGTGTACAACTGGCTGTTGTTACAACTCTGCTCTCTTTATACTGACATCAAGAAGCTGACATTACACTGGGCTAAGTGTACAGCTGGCTGTTGTTACAACTCCGCTCTCTTTATACTGACATCAAGATGCTGACATTACACTGGGCTAAGTGTACAACTGGCTGTTGTTACAACTCTGCTCTTTTTATACTGACATCAAGAAGCTGACATTACACTGGGCTAAGTGTACATATGGCTGTTGATACAACTATGCTCTCTATATACTGACTTCAAGATGCTGACATTACACTGGGCTAAGTGTACAACTGGCTGTTGTTACAGCTCTGCTATTTTTATACTGACATCAAGAAGCTGACATTACACTGGGCTAAGCGTACAACTGGCTATTGTTACAGCTCTGCTCTTTTTAGGCTGATGACATCAAGAAGCTGACATCACACTGGGCTAAGTGTACAACTGGCTGTTGTTATATCGCTGCTCTTTTTATACTGATGACATCAAGAAGCTGACATTACACTGGGCTAAGTGTACAACTGGCTGTTGTTACAGCTTTGCTCTTTTTATACTGATGACATCAAGAAGCTGACATTACACTGGCCTAAGTGTACAACTGGCTGTTGTTACAGCTCTGCTCTTTTTATACTGATGACATCAAGAAGCTGACATTACACTGGGCTAAGTGTACAACTGGCTGTTGTTACAGCTCTGCTCTTTTTATACTGATGATATCAAGAGGCTGACATTACACTGGGCTAAGTGTACAACTGGCTGTTGTTACAGCTCTGCTCTTTTTATACTGATGACATCAAGAAGCTGACATTGCACACGGCTAAGTGTACAACTGGCTGTTGTTACAACTCTGCTCTCTTTATACTGACATCAAGAAGCTGACATTACACTGGGCTAAGTGTACAACTGGCTGTTGTAACAGCTCTGCTCTTTTTATACTGACATCAAGATGCTGACATTACACTGGGCTAAGTGTACAACTGGCTGTTGTTACAGCTCAGCTCTTTTTATACTGACATCAAGATGCTGACATTACACTGGGTTAAGTGTACAACTGGCTGTTGTTACAGCTCTGCTCTTTTTATACTGACATCAAGAAGCTGACATTACACTGGGCTAAGTGTACAACTGGCTGTTGTTACAGCTCTGCTCTTTTTATACTGACATCAAGAAGCTGACATAACACTGGGCTAAGTGTACAACTGGCTGTTGTTACAGCTCTGCTCTTTTTATACTGACATCAAGAAGCTGACATTACACTGGGCTAAGTGTACAACTGGCTGTTGTTACAGCTCTGCTCTTTTTATACTGACATCAAGATGCTGACATTACACTGGGCTAAGTGTACAACTGGCTGTTGTTACAGCTCTGCTCTTTTTATACTGACATCAAGATGCTGACATTACACTGGGTTAAGTGTACAACTGGCTGTTGCTACAACTCTGCTCTCTTTATACTGACATCAAGATGCTGACATTACACTGGGCTAAGTGTACAACTGGCTGTTGTTACAACTCTGCTCTCTTTATACTGACATCAAGAAGCTGACATCACACTGGGCTAAGTGTACAACTGGCTGTTGTTACAACTCTGCTCTCTTTATACTGACATCAAGAAGCTGACATTACACTGGGCTAAGTGTACAACTGGCTGTTGTTACAACTCCGCTCTCTTTATACTGACATCAAGATGCTGACATTACACTGGGCTAAGTGTACAACTGGCTGTTGTTACAACTCTGCTCTTTTTATACTGACATCAAGAAGCTGACATTACACTGGGCTAAGTGTACATATGGCTGTTGTTACAACTCTGCTCTCTTTATACTGACATCAAGATGCTGACATTACACTGGGCTAAGTGTACAACTGGCTGTTGTTACAGCTCTGCTATTTTTATACTGACATCAAGAAGCTGACATTACACTGGGCTAAGCGTACAACTGGCTATTGTTACAGCTCTGCTCTTTTTAGGCTGATGACATCAAGAAGCTTACATTACACTGGGCTAAGTGTACAACTGGCTGTTGTTATATCGCTGCTCTTTTTATACTGATGACATCAAGAAGCTGACATTACACTGGGCTAAGTGTACAACTGGCTGTTGTTACAGCTCTGCTCTTTTTATACTGATGACATCAAGAAGCTGACATTACACTGGGCTAAGTGTACAACTGGCTGTTGTTACAGCTCTGCTCTTTTTATACTGATGACATCAAGAAGCTGACATTACACTGGGCTAAGTGTACAACTGGCTGTTGTTACAGCTCTGCTCTTTTTATACTGATGATATCAAGAGGCTGACATTACACTGGGCTAAGTGTACAACTGGCTGTTGTTACAGCTCTGCTCTTTTTATACTGATGACATCAAGAAGCTGACATTGCACAGGGCTAAGTGTACAACTGGCTGTTGTTACAACTCTGCTCTCTTTATACTGACATCAAGAAGCTGACATTACACTGGGCTAAGTCTACAACTGGCTGTTGTAACAGCTCTGCTCTTTTTATACTGACATCAAGATGCTGACATTACACTGGGCTAAGTGTACAACTGGCTGTTGTTACAGCTCAGCTCTTTTTATACTGACATCAAAATGCTGATATTACACTGGGCTAAGTGTACAACTGGCTGTTGTTACAGCTCTGCTCTTTTTATACTGACATCAAGAAGCTGACATTACACTGGGCTAAGTGTACAACTGGCTGTTGTTACAGCTCTGCTCTTTTTATACTGACATCAAGAAGCTGACATAACACTGGGCTAAGTGTACAACTGGCTGTTGTTACAGCTCTGCTCTTTTTATACTGACATCAAGAAGCTGACATTACACTGGGCTAAGTGTACAACTGGCTGTTGTTACAGCTCTGCTCTTTTTATACTGACATCAAGATGCTGACATTACACTGGGCTAAGTGTACAACTGGCTGTTGTTACAGCTCTGCTCTTTTTATACTGATGACATCAAGAGGCTGACATTACACTGGGCTAAGTGTACAACTGGCTGTTGTTACAACTCTGCTCTCTTTATACTGACATCAAGAAGCTGACATTACACTGGGCTAAGTGTACAACTGGCTGTTGTTACAGCTCTGCTCTTTTTATATTGACATCAAGAAGCTGACATTACACTGGGCTAAGTGTACATATGGCTGTTGTTACAACTCTGCTCTCTTTATACTGACATCAAGATGCTGACATTACACTGGGCTAAGTGTACAACTGGCTGTTGTTACAGCTCTGCTATTTTTATACTGACATCAAGAAGCTGACATTACACTGGGCTAAGTGTACAACTGGCTATTGTTACAGCTCTGCTCTTTTTAGGCTGATGACATCAAGAAGCTTACATTACACTGGGCTAAGTGTCCAACTGGCTGTTGTTACAGCTCTGCTCTTTTTATACTGACATCAAGAAGCTGACATTACACTGGGCTAAGTGTACAACTGGCTATTGTTACAGCTCTGCTCTTTTTAGGCTGATGACATCAAGATGCTGACATTACACTGGGCTAAGTGTACAACTGGCTGTTGTTACAGCTCTGCTCTTTTTATACTGACATCAAGAAGCTGACATTACACTGGGCTAAGTCTACAACTGGCTGTTGTTACAGCTCTGCTCTTTTTATACTGACATCAAGATGCTGACATTACACTGGGCTAAGTGTACAACTGGCTGTTGTTACAGCTCTGCTCTTTTTATACTGACATCAAGAAGCTGACATTACACTGGGCTAAGTGTACAACTGGCTGTTGTTACAGCTCTGCTCTTTTTATACTGACATCAAGATGCTGACATTACACTGGGCTAAGTGTAAATCTGGCTGTTGTTACAGCTCTGCTCTTTTTATACTGACATCAAGAAGCTGATATTACACTGGGCTAAGTGTACAACTGGCTGTTGTTACAGCTCTGCTCTTTTTATACTGACATCAAGATGCTGACATTACACTGGGCTAAGTGTACAACTGGCTGTTGTTACAGCTCTGCTCTTTTTATACTGATGACATCAAGAGGCTGACATTACACTAGGCTAAGTGTACAACTGGCTGTTGTTATAACTCTGCTCTTTTTATACTAATGACATCAAGAAGCTGACATTGCACAGGGCTAAGTGTACAACTGGCTGTTGTTACAACTCTGTTCTCTTTATACTGACATCAAGAAGCTGACATTACACTGGGCTAAGTGTACAACTGGCTGTTGTAACAGCTCTGCTCTTTTTATACTGACATCAAGATGCTGACATTACACTGGGCTAAGTGTACAACTGGCTGTTGTTACAGCTCTGCTCTTTTTATACTGACATCAAGAAGCTGACATTACACTGGGCTAAGTGTACAACTGGCTGTTGTTACAGCTCTGCTCTTTTTATACTGACATCAAGAAGCTGACATAACACTGGGCTAAGTGTACAACTGGCTGTTGTTACAGCTCTGCTCTTTTTATACTGATGACATCAAGAGGCTAACATTACACTGGGCTAAGTGTACAACTGGCTGTTGTTACAACTCTGCTCTCTTTATACTGACATCAAGAAGCTGACATTACACTGGGCTAAGTGTACAACTGGCTGTTGTTACAGCTCTGCTCTTTTTATACTGACATCAAGATGCTGACATTACACTGGGCTAAGTGTACAACTGGCTGTTGTTACAGCTCTGCTCTTTTTATACTGACATCAAGATGCTGACATTACACTGGGTTAAGTGTACAACTGGCTGTTGTTACAACTCTGCTCTCTTTATACTGACATCAAGATGCTGACATTACACTGGGCTAAGTGTACAACTGGCTGTTGTTACAACTCTGCTCTCTTTATACTGACATCAAGAAGCTGACATCACACTGGGCTAAGTGTACAACTGGCTGTTGTTACAACTCTGCTCTCTTTATACTGACATCAAGAAGCTGACATTACACTGGGCTAAGTGTACAACTGGCTGTTGTTACAACTCCGCTCTCTTTATACTGACATCAAGATGCTGACATTACACTGGGCTAAGTGTACAACTGGCTGTTGTTACAACTCTGCTCTTTTTATACTGACATCAAGAAGCTGACATTACACTGGGCTAAGTGTACATATGGCTGTTGTTACAACTCTGCTCTCTTTATACTGACATCAAGATGCTGACATTACACTGGGCTAAGTGTACAACTGGCTGTTGTTACAGCTCTGCTATTTTTATACTGACATCAAGAAGCTGACATTACACTGGGCTAAGCGTACAACTGGCTATTGTTACAGCTCTGCTCTTTTTAGGCTGATGACATCAAGAAGCTTACATTACACTGGGCTAAGTGTACAACTGGCTGTTGTTATATCGCTGCTCTTTTTATACTGATGACATCAAGAAGCTGACATTACACTGGGCTAAGTGTACAACTGGCTGTTGTTACAGCTCTGCTCTTTTTATACTGATGACATCAAGAAGCTGACATTACACTGGGCTAAGTGTACAACTGGCTGTTGTTACAGCTCTGCTCTTTTTATACTGACATCAAGAAGCTGACATTACACTGGGCTAAGTGTACAACTGGCTGTTGTAACAGCTCTGCTCTTTTTATACTGACATCAAGATGCTGACATTACACTGGGCTAAGTGTACAACTGGCTGTTGTTACAGCTCAGCTCTTTTTATACTGACATCAAGATGCTGACATTACACTGGGCTAAGTGTACAACTGGCTGTTGTTACAGCTCTGCTCTTTTTATACTGACATCAAGAAGCTGACATTACACTGGGCTAAGTGTACAACTGGCTGTTGTTACAGCTCTGCTCTTTTTATACTGACATCAAGAAGCTGACATAACACTGGGCTAAGTGTACAACTGGCTGTTGTTACAGCTCTGCTCTTTTTATACTGACATCAAGATGCTGACATTACACTGGGCTAAGTGTACAACTGGCTGTTGTTACAGCTCTGCTCTTTTTATACTGATGACATCAAGAGGCTGACATTACTCTGGGCTAAGTGTACAACTGGCTGTTGTTATAACTCTGCTCTTTTTATACTAATGACATCAAGAAGCTGACATTGCACAGGGCTAAGTGTACAACTGGCTGTTGTTACAACTCTGTTCTCTTTATACTGACATCAAGAAGCTGACATTACACTGGGCTAAGTGTACAACTTGCTGTTGTTACAGCTCTGCTCTTTTTATACTGACATCAAGAAGCTGACATTACACTGGGCTAAGTGTACAACTGGCTGTTGTTACAACTCCGCTCTCTTTATACTGACATCAAGATGCTGACATTACACTGGGCTAAGTGTACAACTGGCTGTTGTTATAACTCTGCTCTTTTTATACTGACATCAAGAAGCTGACATTACATTGGGCTAAGTGTACATATGGCTGTTGTTACAACTCTGCTCTCTTTATACTGACATCAAGATGCTGACATTACACTGGGCTAAGTGTACAACTGGCTGTTGTTACAGCTCTGCTATTTTTATACTGACATCAAGAAGCTGACATTACACTGGGCTAAGTGTACAACTGGCTATTGTTACAGCTCTGCTCTTTTTAGGCTGATGACATCAAGAAGCTTACATTACACTGGGCTAAGTGTCCAACTGGCTGTTGTTACAGCTCTGCTCTTTTTATACTGACATCAAGAAGCTGACATTACACTGGGCTAAGTGTACAACTGGCTATTGTTACAGCTCTGCTCTTTTTAGGCTGATGACATCAAGATGCTGACATTACACTGGGCTAAGTGTACAACTGGCTGTTGTTACAGCTCTGCTCTTTTTATACTGACATCAAGAAGCTGACATTACACTGGGCTAAGTGTACAACTGGCTGTTGTTACAGCTCTGCTCTTTTTATACTGACATCAAGATGCTGACATTACACTGGGCTAAGTGTACAACTGGCTGTTGTTACAGCTCTGCTCTTTTTATACTGACATCAAGAAGCTGACATTACACTGGGCTAAGTGTACAACTGGCTGTTGTTACAGCTCTGCTCTTTTTATACTGACATCAAGATGCTGACATTACACTGGGCTAAGTGTACAACTGGCTGTTGTTACAGCTCTGATCTTTTTATACTGACATCAAGAAGCTGATATTACACTGGGCTAAGTGTACAACTGGCTGTTGTTACAGCTCTGCTCTTTTTATACTGACATCAAGATGCTGACATTACACTGGGCTAGGTGTACAACTGGCTGTTGTTACAGCTCTGCTCTCTTTATACTGATGACATCAAGAGGCTGACATTACACTGGGCTAAGTGTACAACTGGCTGTTGTTATAACTCTGCTCTTTTTATACTAATGACATCAAGAAGCTGACATTGCACAGGGCTAAGTGTACAACTGGCTGTTGTTACAACTCTGTTCTCTTTATACTGACATCAAGAAGCTGACATTACACTGGGCTAAGTGTACAACTGGCTGTTGTTATAACTCTGCTCTTTTTATACTGATGACATCAAGAAGCTGACATTACACTGGGCTAAGTGTACAACTGGCTGTTGTAACAGCTCTGCTCTTTTTATACTGACATCAAGATGCTGACATTACACTGGGCTAAGTGTACAACTGGCTGTTGTTACAGCTCTGCTCTTTTTATACTGACATCAAGAAGCTGACATTACACTGGGCTAAGTGTACAACTGGCTGTTGTTACAGCTCTGCTCTTTTTATACTGACATCAAGAAGCTGACATAACACTGGGCTAAGTGTACAACTGGCTGTTGTTACAGCTCTGCTCTTTTTATACTGATGACATCAAGAGGCTAACATTACACTGGGCTAAGTGTACAACTGGCTGTTGTTACAGCTCTGCTCTTTTATACTGATGATATCAAGAGGCTGACATTACACTGGGCTAAGTGTACAACTGGCTGTTGTTACAGCTCTGCTCTTTTTATACTGATGACATCAAGAAGCTGACATTGCACAGGGCTAAGTGTACAACTGGCTGTTTTTACAACCCTGCTCTCTTTATACTGACATCAAGAAGCTGACATTACACTGGGCTAAGTGTACAACTGGCTGTTGTAACAGCTCTGCTCTTTTTATACTGACATCAAGATGCTGACATTACACTGGGCTAAGTGTACAACTGGCTGTTGTTACAGCTCTGCTCTTTTTATACTGACATCAAGAAGCTGACATTACACTGGGCTAAGTGCACAACTGGCTGTTGTTACAGTTCTGCTCTTTTTATACTGACATCAAGATGCTGACATTACACTGGGCTAAGAGTACAACTGGCTGTTGTTACAGCTCTGCCCTTTTTATACTGATGACATCAAGAAGCTGACATTACACTGGGCTAAGTGTACAACTGGCTGTTGTTACAACACTGCTCTCTTTATACTGACATCAAGAAGCTGACATTACACTGGGCTAAGTGTACAACTGGCTGTTGTTACAGATCTGCTCTTTTTATGCTGACATCAAGATGCTGACATTACACTGGGCTAAGTGTACAACTGGCTGTTGTTACAGCTCTGCTCTTTTTATACTGACATCAAGATGCTGACATTACACTGGGTTAAGTGTACAACTGGCTGTTGTTACAACTCTGCTCTCTTTTTACTGACATCAAGATGCTGACATTACACTGGGCTAAGTGTACAACTGGCTGTTGTTACAACTCTGCTCTCTTTATACTGACATCAAGAAGCTGACATCACACTGGGCTAAGTGTACAACTGGCTGTTGTTACAACTCTGCTCTCTTTATACTGACATCAAGAAGCTGACATTACACTGGGCTAAGTGTACAACTGGCTGTTGTTACAACTCCGCTCTCTTTATACTGACATCAAGATGCTGACATTACACTGGGCTAAGTGTACAACTGGCTGTTGTTACAACTCTGCTCTTTTTATACTGACATCAAGAAGCTGACATTACACTGGGCTAAGTGTACATATGGCTGTTGTTACAACTCTGCTCTCTTTATACTGACATCAAGATGCTGATATTACACTGGGCTAAGTGTACAACTGGCTGTTGTTACAGCTCTGCTATTTTTATACTGACATCAAGAAGCTGACATTACACTGGGCTAAGTGTACATATGGCTATTGTTACAGCTCTGCTCTTTTTAGGCTGATGACATCAAGAAGCTTACATTACACTGGGCTAAGTGTCCAACTGGCTGTTGTTACAGCTCTGCTCTTTTTATACTGACATCAAGAAGCTGACATTACACTGGGCTAAGTGTACAACTGGCTATTGTTACAGCTCTGCTATTTTTAGGCTGATGACATCAAGATGCTGACATTACACTGGGCTAAGTGTACAACTGGCTGTTGTTACAGCTCTGCTCTTTTTATACTGACATCAAGAAGCTGACATTACACTGGGCTAAGTGTACAACTGGCTGTTGTTACTGCTCTGCTCTTTTTATACTGACATCAAGAAGCTGACATTACACTGGGCTAAGTGTACAACTGGCTGTTGTTACAGCTCTGCTCTTTTTATACTGACATCAAGAAGCTGACATTACACTGGGCTAAGTGTACAACTGGCTGTTGTTACAGCTCTGCTCTTTTTATACTGACATCAAGATGCTGACATTACACTGGGCTAAGTGTACAACTGGCTGTTGTTACAGCTCTGCTCTTTTTATACTGATGACATCAAGAGGCTGACATTACTCTGGGCTAAGTGTACAACTGGCTGTTGTTATAACTCTGCTCTTTTTATACTAATGACATCAAGAAGCTGACATTGCACAGGGCTAAGTGTACAACTGGCTGTTGTTACAACTCTGTTCTCTTTATACTGACATCAAGAAGCTGACATTACACTGGGCTAAGTGTACAACTGGCTGTTGTTACAGCTCTGCTCTTTTTATACTGACATCAAGATGCTGACATTACACTGGGCTAAGTGTACAACTGGCTGTTGTTACAGCTCAGCTCTTTTTATACTGACATCAAGATGCTGACATTACACTGGGCTAAGTGTACAACTGGCTGTTGTTACAGCTCTGCTCTTTTTATACTGACATCAAGAAGCTGACATTACACTGGGCTAAGTGTACAACTGGCTGTTGTTACAGCTCTGCTCTTTTTATACTGATATCAAGATGCTGACATTACACTGGGCTAAGTGTTCAACTGGCTGTTGTTACAGCTCTGCTCTTTTTATACTGATGATATCAAGAGGCTGACATTACACTGGGCTAAGTGTACAACTGGCTGTTGTTACAGCTCTGCTCTTTTTATACTGATGACATCAAGAAGCTGACATTGCACAGGGCTAAGTGTACAACTGGCTGTTGCTACAACTCTGCTCTCTTTATACTGACATCAAGAAGCTGACATTACACTGGGCTAAGTGTACAACTGGCTGTTGTTACAGCTCTGCTCTTTTTATACTGACATCAAGAAGCTGACATTACACTGGGCTAAGTGTACAACTGGCTGTTGTTACAGCTCTGCTCTTTTTATACTGACATCAAGAAGCTGACATAACACTGGGCTAAGTGTACAACTGGCTGTTGTTACAGCTCTGCTCTTTTTATACTGACATCAAGAAGCTGACATTACACTGGGCTAAGTGTACAACTGGCTGTTGTTACAGCTCTGCTCTTTTTATACTGACATCAAGAAGCTGACATAACACTGGGCTAAGTGTACAACTGGCTGTTGTTACAGCTCTGCTCTTTTTATACTGACATCAAGATGCTGACATTACACTGGGCTAAGTGTACAACTGGCTGTTGTTACAGCTCTGCTCTTTTTATACTGATGACATCAAGAAGCTGACATTACACTGGGCTAAGTGTACAACTGGCTGTTGTTACAACTCTGCTCTCTTTATACTGACATCAAGAAGCTGACATTACACTGGGCTAAGTGTACAACTGGCTGTTGTTACAGATCTGCGCTTTTTATGCTGACATCAAGATGCTGACATTACACTGGGCTAAGTGTACAACTGGCTGTTGTTACAGCTCTGCTCTTTTTATACTGACATCAAGATGCTGACATTACACTGGGCTAAGTGTACAACTGGCTGTTGTTACAGCTCTGCTCTTTTTATACTGACATCAAGATGCTGACATTACACTGGGTTAAGTGTAAAACTGGCTGTTGTTACAACTCTGCTCTCTTTATACTGACATCAAGATGCTGACATTACACTGGGCTAAGTGTACAACTGGCTGTTGTTACAACTCTGCTCTCTTTATACTGACATCAAGAAGCTGACATCACACTGGGCTAAGTGTACAACTGGCTGTTGTTACAACTCTGCTCTCTTTATATTGACATCAAGAAGCTGACATTACACTGGGCTAAGTGTACAACTGGCTGTTGTTATAACTCTGCTCTTTTTATACTGATGACATCAAGAAGCTGACATTACACTGGGCTAAGTGTACAACTGGCTGTTGTAACAGCTCTGCTCTTTTTATACTGACATCAAGATGCTGACATTACACTGGGCTAAGTGTACAACTGGCTGTTGTTACAGCTCTGCTCTTTTTATACTGACATCAAGAAGCTGACATTACACTGGGCTAAGTGTACAACTGGCTGTTGTTACAGCTCTGCTCTTTTTATACTGACATCAAGAAGCTGACATAACACTGGGCTAAGTGTACAACTGGCTGTTGTTACAGCTCTGCTCTTTTTATACTGATGACATCAAGAGGCTAACATTACACTGGGCTAAGTGTACAACTGGCTGTTGTTACAGCTCTGCTCTTTTATACTGATGATATCAAGAGGCTGACATTACACTGGGCTAAGTGTACAACTGGCTGTTGTTACAGCTCTGCTCTTTTTATACTGATGACATCAAGAAGCTGACATTGCACAGGGCTAAGTGTACAACTGGCTGTTTTTACAACCCTGCTCTCTTTATACTGACATCAAGAAGCTGACATTACACTGGGCTAAGTGTACAACTGGCTGTTGTAACAGCTCTGCTCTTTTTATACTGACATCAAGATGCTGACATTACACTGGGCTAAGTGTACAACTGGCTGTTGTTACAGCTCTGCTCTTTTTATACTGACATCAAGAAGCTGACATTACACTGGGCTAAGTGCACAACTGGCTGTTGTTACAGTTCTGCTCTTTTTATACTGACATCAAGATGCTGACATTACACTGGGCTAAGAGTACAACTGGCTGTTGTTACAGCTCTGCCCTTTTTATACTGATGACATCAAGAAGCTGACATTACACTGGGCTAAGTGTACAACTGGCTGTTGTTACAACACTGCTCTCTTTATACTGACATCAAGAAGCTGACATTACACTGGGCTAAGTGTACAACTGGCTGTTGTTACAGATCTGCTCTTTTTATACTGACATCAAGATGCTGACATTACACTGGGCTAAGTGTACAACTGGCTGTTGTTACAGCTCTGCTCTTTTTATACTGATGACATCAAGAAGCTGACATTACACTGGGCTAAGTGTACAACTGGCTGTTGTTACAACTCTGCTCTCTTTATATTGACATCAAGAAGCTGACATTACACTGGGCTAAGTGTACAACTGGCTGTTGTTACAACTCTGCTCTCTTTATATTGACATCAAGAAGCTGACATAACACTGGGCTAAGTGTACAACTGGCTGTTGTTACAGCTCTGCTCTTTTTATACTGACATCAAGAAGCTGACATCACACTGGGCTAAGTGTACAACTGGCTGTTGTTACAACTCTGCTCTCTTTATATTGACATCAAGAAGCTGACATTACACTGGGCTAAGTGTACAACTGGCTGTTGTTACAACTCCGCTCTCTTTATACTGACATCAAGATGCTGACATTACACTGGGCTAAGTGTACAGCTGGCTGTTGTTACAACTCTGCTCTTTTTATACTGACATCAAGAAGCTGACATTACACTGGGCTAAGTGTACATATGGCTGTTGTTACAACTCTGCTCTCTTTATACTGACATCAAGATGCTGACATTACACTGGGCTAAGTGTACAACTGGCTGTTGTTACAGCTCTGCTATTTTTATACTGACATCAAGAAGCTGACATTAGACTGGGCTAAGTGTACAACTGGCTATTGTTACAGCTCTGCTCTTTTTAGGCTGATGACATCAAGAAGCTTACATTACACTGGGCTAAGTGTCCAACTGGCTGTTTTTACAGCTCTGCTCTTTTTATACTGACATCAAGAAGCTGACATTACACTGGGCTAAGTGTACAACTGGCTGTTGTTACAACTCTGCTCTCTTTATACTGACATCAAGAAGCTGACATTACACTGGGCTAAGTGTACAACTGGCTGTTGTTACAGCTCTGCTCTTTTTATACTGACATCAAGAAGCTGACATTACACTGGGCTAAATGTACAACTGGCTGTTGTTACAGCTCTGCTCTTTTTATACTGACATCAAGATGCTGACATTACACTGGGCTAAGTGTACAACTGGCTGTTGTTACAGCTCTGCTCTTTTTATACTGACATCAAGAAGCTGACATTACACTGGGCTAAGTGTACAACTGGCTGTTGTTACAGCTCTGCTCTTTTTATACTGAGATCAAGATGCTGACATTACACTGGGCTAAGTGTACAACTGGCTGTTGTTACAGCTCTGCTCTTTTTATACTGACATCAAGAAGCTGACATTACACTGGGCTAAGTGTACAACTGGCTGTTGTTACAGCTCTGCTCTTTTTATACGACATCAAGATGCTGACATTACACTGGGCTAAGTGTACAACTGGCTGTTGTTACAGCTCTGCTCTTTTTATACTGATGACATCAAGAGGCTGACATTACACTGGGCTAAGTGTACAACTGGCTGTTGTTATAACTCTGCTCTTTTTATACTAATGACATCAAGAAGCTGACATTGCACATGGCTAAGTGTACAACTGGCTGTTGTTACAACTCTGTTCTCTTTATACTGACATCAAGAAGCTGACATTACACTGGGCTAAGTGTACAACTGGCTGTTGTTACAGCTCTGCTCTTTTTATACTGACATCAAGATGCTGACATTACACTGGGCTAAGTGTACAACTGGCTGTTGTTACAGCTCAGCTCTTTTTATACTGACATCAAGATGCTGACATTACACTGGGCTAAGTGTACAACTGGCTGTTGTTACAGCTCTGCTCTTTTTATACTGACATCAAGAAGCTGACATTACACTGGGCTAAGTGTACAACTGGCTGTTGTTACAGCTCTGCTCTTTTTATACTGATATCAAGATGCTGACATTACACTGGGCTAAGTGTACAACTGGCTGTTGTTACAGCTCTGCTCTTTTTATACTGACATCAAGAAGCTGACATTACACTGGGCTAAGTGTACAACTGGCTATTGTTACAGCTCTGCTCTTTTTAGGCTGATGACATCAAGAAGCTTACATTACACTGGGCTAAGTGTCCAACTGGCTGTTGTTACAGCTCTGCTCTTTTTATACTGACATCAAGAAGCTGACATTACACTGGGCTAAGTGTACAACTGGCTATTGTTACAGCTCTGCTGTTTTTAGGCTGATGACATCAAGAAGCTGACGTTACACTGGGCTAAGTGTACAACTGGCGGTTGTTATAACTCTGCACTTTTTATAATGATGACATCAAGAAGCTGACATTACACTGGCGCTCGAGTGTATTTCGAAAGGAGGAGATTATGTTGAATGGTGATGTGTAGTTTGTAGGTGTTTTACATCATATAAAATAGTTTGGAATAAAAGTTGTGTTTATATTTGATCCACCCTTGTAAATGTCTTGCATTAACAAATGTATTGCTTTGAGAGGATCTTTGTTGCTTTAGAGCATCAAAGGTTCTTTCCTCTCTTCTGCTGCTTAACAAAAGAAAACAAACAATATTAATCCAGCATATAAAGGGAGTATGTTTTATGTGTTTCACATAAACCTCATAATATTTGTATTGTTATTACCAATATACTGCTATAACATATTTTATAATACTACCTGAAAATTTAGCTTTTCCATGCTGATTAGCATGTGCAAAATAAAAATGTTCTCAGATGTTATATGGCACAGCTGTTTAGAACAGGGTTTGATAAGTGCTGGTCTAATGGCATGGGGGTAGGCGAACACCAACAGAGCACTGCATGAGGAGTAGTAGTCACGAGCAGTGCACATCAAACTGAATAAATATTTGACTGAAAGCTTTATTTATGGTATATACTGTATGTGATGAACTGTGTTTATGTAAAACCTATGTTATATATTGCATTCACAGTACTTGAGTTGCCATTTACCAATCAGGGTAGTTCTACCTAAATTGTAGGTGGAAAGTTTTGTTATATTTGCTTCATATTACTGTAAATTAGACTTACTTATAAAATTCAGTTACTTTATCACTAAGAGTAATCTCTAATTCAGATGATTCAGATCCCAGTTTCTGATGAATTAGGATACAAATTACCTACTTTTGTTAATAATATGGTCCAGCTCATTTATTAAGGATTGGTCCAGTGGTGCAGCAAGGGGTACTGTCCAGTGGTGCTGTTAAATCTTTCCTGAGTCTTAGAGAGGACCTACTATATTATGTTTATTGAGCACCTTTAATGAGCTTGTGTTATATTATTGTATGTTGTAATATTTGCATGCCTGTTGTGTTTTGGATGGCAGAATAGAAGACACTATTGGCATAAATAAATTAATTAAGCAATTTTAAGTTTCTCAACAAACATAACAAGCACTGGTTGTGCTACTGTTTATCAACTAAATGCAGTCATTTGCAATGCACAGGCTGCCATTGCTGTGTGCAAGTATCACTCCCAGTGCTCTTAGAAGCAGCTCTACTGAGAAAAGAGAGGCACTGCTCAGTGAAATGACATCACAGAGCACATAACCTGTTGATCCCAGGTTTAGAACACAAACATTCAGCCTTTTTGCCATCCTGAAGATAGAAATAATCAATTTCCCAGTCTATATGAAATTTGTGTTTAGCGTTCCCAGGACCATCCTCAATGAAACATCGCTCACTGCCTGCTGTCTGTTGTAATTCATCGTGTACAGAGCTCAGGAGGTAGAGTGGAGTGGGTAAGGAAGGGGTGACAATGTTTGGGCTCTGATTAGAGCAAGCTCTCCAGGTCTGTCATGACCTCATCATGTAATGGTATTTCTCTAAGCTCCGAGACCTGTTACTCTTTGCAAAAATACATCCATTTAAATGAAACCTTGCTTTGTCAGTAAGGATTATTAAATTTGGTCCTTCTACTCCATTTAATTGTATTCAGAATGCAGTTTCAGAAATGCTTGTGTTCATGTGCTAGAAGTTTTGGGCAACAGTGATCTTATATATGTAGTGTCAATTTTAAAGATTTTAGTAGCTTGCTGTGCTGAGCTTATTAAAACTGCGGTTCCAATGAAAGTGTACACAGAGACTTTTCAAAAGACTTCCAATCAATCTCTAACTTCATCCAAGGCTCAGAACCTTCTAGAGTTCAAAACATTTTGGAATGTATAAGAAGCATATATAAAAAGGAACCAAGGTTACCACACTGAAAATCCAAGTACCATGCCGTGCCATGACAACCAGCAAAAGCACCATTTAACACGGGACAAGAATTCTATTGCAGTCATGCTATCATCAACACTGATAGCTCATTATATCAGATTCCAGTATTTAACAAAAAAGTGTGTGCGTGTGCATGTGCACAACAGAGTCAACATTTTGAAGATGTTCTACGTTCATTTCTGTTTGGAACACAGTGCACAGTTTGGAGATGATGGTAAATGGTTAAGGATGCACAATTACTCAGTCATCAGCACCCCGGTAAAAGGGACCCTGCTCCTCTTTGTACATTGTGCAACAAACCTTTATTGGTCCCTCACATGCTGCTCCAGTGTTTCCCTACTGCACCTTCGAGAATATCTGCAACTGCCTGGCGGACAATAAACAAGCAATAGAAACAGTTTTTAAATTTTTAGGAATGATTAATATAAATCTAAGGGTTTAGAATTTTAGTTATCAAGATTTTATTCCTTTCGGACCCTTTTATAACTTCAATTTAATTTTTATGTTTGCCTCATTTGCTTAATATATCTATATTTTTACTTTCACTAGTTGTTTTATTTTGTATTGAAATTTATCTCTGAATTTTGCCATGATCCATTTTATAAGGGTGACCAAGTGATTGAGCACTCATAAACCTACATCACTACCACCACCACCGCCATCACCATCACCACCACCCCCACCGCTGCCACCACCACCACCCACCACCACCGCCACCGCCGCCTCCACCACCACCCACCACCACCACCGCCACAACCACCACCACCGCCACCGCCGCCTCCACCACCACCACCATCGCCAACACCACCATCACCATCACCATCACCACCATCACCACCACCGCCACCGCCACCACCACCACCACAACCACCACCACCACCACTGCCACCGCCGCCTCCACCACCACCGCCACCACCCGCCTCGGTAGCGTGATGCTTAGCGTGTCTGCCTCTCGTTCAAGAGGTCGTAGTTCGAAGCTAGCTTAGGGAAGTTATCCGGGTAAGGTTTTTTCCGAGGTTTTCCCTTATCCTGAGAAGACGAATGTCGGGTAACTTAAAGCTCCATGGACCTCAAGCTCATTGAGCATCATTTCACCCATTTCATTCATTCACCGTCCGATGACACAATGTTGGAGAACGTTGACTAAAAGAAAACACCAACACCACCGCCACAACCGCCTTAACCAGCACCACCAGCGCCACCATGACCACCACCGCCACAACCGCCTTAACCAGCACCACCAGTGCCACCATGACCACCACCGCCAACACCACCGCCAACATCACCACTGCCACCACCAACCCACCACCGCCTACACCATCATTATCGCCACCACCGCCGCCACCACCACCACCGCCTACACCATCATTACCGCCACCACCACCAGGACCACCAACACCACCACCGCCACCGCCACCACCACCGCCACCGCCACCTCCACCGCCACCGCCACCACCGCCTAAACCACCACTATCGCCGCCACCACCACCGCCGCCGCCGCGTAAACCACCACCGTTACTGTCACCGCCACCGCCACCACCACCACCGCCACCCCACATCGTAGTTTTAAGCCCGTTCACTCTGTTACACAACGGCTCGCTACCAAGCCACGCCCCCTGCTGTTATCCATTTACCCTTGTTTCGACATGACGTGTCTGTGTCTGATGACAGCGACACCTTCTCTGAGGATGTCTACCCTAGCTGTAGACGAAACGTCTGGAACACCAATCTCCAGCAGACCACGGCAAAAGAGCCCGGAACATACTTAATCTTATAATTTCGTGTCTGAGTTATAACGTTCACAGGTGGGTGCGCGCGCACACACACAGACACACACATACGCGCGTGTATCTTTTCTAATAATTGTTTTAGTGGATTTAGGGTACCTCAAAACGTGTATTTCTACTCAAATTTCGATATAGAATGTTTGGTTGAATGCAACACCTATTATGGGCATGGTAGGAAAAGTAAAAAATTACATATTTCACATAAGTTGTGTACTTAAACGAGATCTACATTTTTCTATAGGATTTTGTCTGTCTCTTGAGGTTTATCGGTTAAGCAAAAGTCGTCCAGAATGATGAGGAGAAAATATTCCCATAAACTGCAAGATATACTCTTCATTTGTCACGAAAATACCTTAAGCTGAAATAAAGAAACTGAGCTTTTATTTAAGGACCCCCTTTAGTTGTTATGGCTCTCAGTGCATATTCTATATTGGGAGTGAAAGACCGATTAATTTTGCTCAGAGGCCTCCTTACCAAGCTTGTGGTTCTTTTACGTGATGTAAATCTAAGACATGGGACCACCGACTTTACTTTCCTCCTGAAGAAAGCCATGTTAAGCAATCTAGGGCCTCCGCTGGGTTTGAACCCGCGACCCCGGGAACCAGAGGCTAGCATGTTAATCCTACACCACGGAGGGATAGTTAAGAGCCATTCTTGAGGAAATCGAATTTCTCTAAAAGTGTTCCAGAGATAAAATCTATGAGGATAGTTGCCCATAAATTAGGATTACAGAAGGTACAGCCTGCTATCAGTTTAACGAAGGAAACAGTTTTCCTTCTATCTATTAGGTTCTAAAAGGATACGAAGCAATGTCTTTTTTAAGTGGATTTTTTTTGGGGGGTGGGGGGAGCACTACTCAGTGCACACATATATTTTATGAACAGATGTAATGTGGCACAGCTATCCTCTAGGTTTTCGACTTTATTGAAATGCAAAGTTACATATTTGCACTGTATAAGTGGCTGTGTAATATTGGTAAGGAACCTCGCACAATTTGGGGGCCAATATCTTCAACTGTAGTGCTTTTTAACCTATGTAAATCTCTTCAACATACCAGTATTTACTGCCAATGTCGTTATTGTGCACCAAGAGCTTGCAAGGCTAGGTTACGGTTGGGCAAGTTTCGTATCGTATCCTTAAAACATGTTTCAACTTGAATAGGTACTAGGTATGAGGTTATTCCCAGAAACGCCAACTTCTGCATTTTACTCCTCGTGAACACATACATATATGTACATATGTAGTAGGTACTTACGGTATTTGAATGAAAATCGTTAGAGCCAGTTTCTAAAGAAATGAAACCTTCCATATGAAGGATAGTGACGTGCTTTGTTAATGCACTTCTGATGGAAGATTGTACCTACAGTTTTATTTGTGTTATTTAAACTGTTTTTGAAGACAAATATGAATTTTTGAGAACCATAAACGGAAGCGGAAATGCGTAATCATGTACACAGACACACACACAGGTACCTACCCTTTCCTTAACATAATTTACTTTTGGGATCAGGAAGCTTGAAAGGCATATATTTTTAATAAAAAGTCAACATATAAGTTTTCGGTGGGACACAATACTTCCTCTATTTACTATACGTATTATAGAAAGTATAAATTTGCAAGGTAAAAGTGGAACAGCATTATGTTAAACAGTGAAATCACGTAGGCCATTATCCAGGAGGCAAGGGTATTTATTTCCATAGCTATGTTAGAAAATTAACAACTCTGTAGCAACCGTCGAAATATCGAGCCGTGGTCAGCTAGAGAGAGGGTGGTAACTATTAAATTATACATATTTCGGTAAGTTTCTACTGAATAAAAAGTATTTCTTTAACCATATTTATAATAGATAACTTACAAATAGCAGAAATAATTTTAAAAAGGATAAGTTTTCTTACTTATTGTTAAAATAATACGCGAATGTTATAGGACCTTGTCCGTACTTACTTTATTTGACCATAAGAGTTAAAATATGCACTTATATCTTAATGTGGATGCTTCTGTTACAAGCGACACTAATTTTTAAAATATTAGTAGTTTTAAAAATTATACATTTTAAATAATTTAGTAGTTCTGAGAACGAGCCTTTGATCACATATTTTATATTGCTATAAAAAGAAAAATTTTCCATCAAAGCTGTATTTAACTGTAGTAATTGTTGTAGTGCTATATTTAATTTATTTAAAAACGTTAACGTTTTTGGTGGAAAAAATGGACCAGACTTAAAAAAATTTATATACATCTGCGGAGTTTTAATCCCTTATGGCAGTTAAAACATATTTGGATGCCATTTTGAAGGGCTTTGCCATTTAAATCAGTCTCTTTTCTGTTTAATGTGTTATTTAGCCAATTTTTGTTTTTCCTTTTTCTGCATCAAAAACCCATCCCCCCACCCTCTAAGCCCTGAGCATTGCCAAAAAGAGCAGTGAAGCAGTTGCGCTGTAGCTTCAATTGCCCTTGATTCACAAAATTTGTAGGGTCATGGCTTTGCTACCGTTCAAATTTTTCACGAGAGTCCCACCAATCCGAACAGAGTTAGGAAAAAACATCTACCACATTTGTTTCTGAATTATAATCTGTGAATAGGATCAAGCACCACCTACAATGCAAATGTGGAACTAATCACAGCCATAGGATATGGAGCATCACTCTAAATTAATATTTAAAGAATGAAATGACATATGAAGGGTACAGGGGAAAAGGGGGAATGTCTTATTTTCTACACACTGAGATAAGTCAATCTGAAGGTCTCAAACTTTAATGTTGTCTATAATAATACATGTGCATAAATTATTATATTATTTAAGGTTAACCAAATGTATCGGTATTGCAGATAGATAATAATGAAAATTTAGGCTTAATGTTAACAACTGAAAAAATAGTGCGACATGAAGTAAATACGCATTTGTCACGAAAATAAATAAGGGAATGTCACTTTTAACAAACAATAACAAACAGCATTATTAGACCTCTCAATTAATAAGGAGGAAGTGTATCAATGAAGCATGTTCCCTCTGGTCCAAGAAATGATCTAAGGAGTTGCAAATCAGTACATTTTGCTTCAGAGATTAGATTTAAACCTAAAATAGAAATTAAAAATTCAAACTCTTGTGCTGATCGCACTTATTTTGTTTTATGGAGGCACCTCCTTTGTTTCGCAACTCTCGCTTTCCCCGCTGGGTTGCGCTAGTGTCTTCCTATGGGTTGCCTCTCGGTCTGACAGTGAAGGGAGACGGCAGTCGGAGTGCTCCTTTCGCGCCGTGCGGGGTAAGTTGTTTTGGCTTTAACTAGGGCTCAGGGTCCACGCGAAACATTTAGGCTTTCAGATAGGCTGAAGACTGCCTGACTCCTCGCTTGAGAGGGAATTGACTGGGGGTTATGCAAATTGGTTTGTTTTACCTGTATTTCTGTTGTGTTTCGACTTCCATTTCTGTATAAATTATTGATCCATAAAGGTTGTAGTTCTCGGAATTTTTAGTGCTCTCTTCTTTTCAGTTCCTCCCCCCCCCCCCCCTTTCTCACGATTGTACCTAAGCCCCTATGGTTCAAAAATGGTAGCAGAGCGTGGTTGTCTTATGGTCGAGTGGGGCAGTTAAATTGAGCATTGGGTTATTGTTTTGATTAACCATGTCGAGTGACTTTCAGCTGTTGCGTAAGAACGAAATACTATTTGAGTTGGGGATTCGTGGACGTGATGATTTGTCGTCGGCAGACGTTCCGGCCCTATTAGACGCACTTCGTGGCGTGAAGGATAACGATTATGTTGTGTTGCCGGACAAACATTTATTGGTAACTGAATCACCGTCATTATGTGAGGCCGCACGGCTGGAATTTGAAGAGTTGTTCTCCGAGTTGAGTAATATCTCGGGGTTTTCGAAAGCGCAGGTGAGGCGTTTGACAGCCAGGATCTTGCATTATGTGCAGCGGATTGAATATTTCCAAAAATATTGTCCTAAGGTTAAGTTCGGGGTTGACTTAGCCGAGCTGAAGGGGCAGTTTAGGAGATATTTAGAAGTGCTTGCTCAGAAAGGGGATCGGGCCGAGTCGACTACTGTCACACCAACTGTGACGTCTCAAATGTCGGCCTTTAAACCGCTAAAGTTACTTCATCCCTTACAACAGTTGGTTGAACCTTATCAAGTCTTTAAGGTTGTTGATGTTCTTACAGCTCTTGAATTTCTGAAGTTCCTGGTAAGAGCTAAGGATTGCGCTGAATTATGCGAAGTTCCCGGTTTGCAGCTGCTTGAAGTAGTGATGTCAAAAGGGGGTGACGCGGTGCGCAGTATAATTGGGCGTATTAAGGGATGTGTTGATCCAGTCTCTGAATTACATGACAGTGTATTGAAGTGTTTCATTCCTCGTCGGGAGCTACATACATTAATTCAAGGTCATTATTTGAAACCCCAGGGATCAGGAGAGCCTTTCTTCGAGTACATTAGCAGGGTTAAGTTGTTTGCGCGTATACTACGGTTGCCAGATAGCGAACGGCAGATCTGTGACGTCATTATTACGGGGTTGACCCCGGAGGTACGTTCTCTTTTGGTATTTAGCTCTTGTCCTGCTACGTTTAAAGATTTAGAGGGGCTATTGCCGATCTTGGCAGAGTATGAGGCGTCAAATGCGGCACGAAACCGCGAATCATTGCAAGTGCCTCTGCATGGTGTTCGATTTGAGCCGCGGCAGACTAACCGAGGAGATTTGGCTCGAGATAGTTTTCGCTCGCCAGGGTCTTGTTTTAGATGTGGTTCTCCTGAGCATTTGGTTAGACAATGCACGGTGGCCAGGAAGCGTGGTGGCGTTTTACTACCCGTGGGGGTAGATGGTCAAAGGCGCCAAGATTGACAACGAGCTTCTTGCGGAATTTCTGCCTGTTGTCGGATATTCCGTCGGATAATAGCCAAGCCCTTTAATTTGAAGCCGACAGTACAGGTGACTGTTGGGAAACGACAGTTAATCGCTCTCTTGGACTCGGGGAGTTCCTGCTCTTTGGTACACGAGGAGTTTTATTATACCTATCTTGGTAAATTCTCGGCCAAACCGCGACAGTGTAGCGTTGGGTGCGTGTCTGTAAATGGTCATAAATTTCAGGTGAATGCCAAGGTTCTGTTGACCATACGTATTTCGCGTTTTACGTGGAAACACTATTTCTATCTTCTGCCGGACCTGCCATTTCAACTGATTTTAGGCTCGGACTTTATGACTAGAGTCGGCCTAAGGCTTGATTTTCGGGATGGGGAAATCACCTTTGCATTTGCCCCTTCCGAACGAGTTGCATTTCAGTGCGGTCAAGTCATCAACAAACCACCTTTGGAGGAGAGTGGCGGGCTACGTCACCATATATGCGACGTCAGCAATGCTTTCCCCCATTTGACAGAAGAGCAGGGCCGTTCGCTGGAACAACTCTGTGCGAACCATGGGTCATTGTTTGCTGACCGTTTAGGAGTAACAAATTTGGTGGAGTATGATATACAACTAACAGACGACACCCCTGTGAAGTTACCACCCTATCGTGTCACCCCACCTAAAATGGCTATTCTTCGTAAAAAGATCGACGAAATGTTACGAAAGGGAGTGATCAGGCCGTCCACGTCTACTTATAGTAGTCCAGTATTTCTGGTCCCTAAGGGCGAGGACGATTTCAGGGTAGTGGTGGACTACCGGCACTTGAATAAAAAGATAAAGATCGAGGCCCAACCAATGCCACATCTAAATTCGGCAGCGCATTATTTTGCGGGTGCCAAAGTATTTACTAGTTTGGATTTGAATAGCGCCTACTACCAAGTGCCCTTATCGGAGTCCTCTAAGCCACTAACGGCTTTTGCTGTCCCATGGAGGCTTTATGAATTTCAACGAGTACCCTTCGGACTTGCTACTGGAGCTCAGGTGTTGTCGCGGTTATTAGACGAAATATTTTCGGACATCAAGTTTAAATATGTGTATCACTATCTAGATGACGTGGTTGTCTACTCGCCCGACTTTGAAACCCATTGCCAACATTTAGCGGAGGTCTTTGACCGGCTCGAGCGCGCAGGCCTTACCTTGCGCAAAGAGAAGTGTAACTTTGCTGCGGGACAGATTTCTTTCTTAGGTCATATTGTATCTCCGGCTGGGATAACGATTGATCCGGAGCGGACCAAAGTTCTACGTAATTTTCCTCCCCCTAAAACCGTAAAGGCATTGGCCAGGTACGTGGGGATGGTGAACTTTTTCAGCAAGTTTATTCCGCATTTTGCAGCGCGGGCGGAACCACTGAACCGTCTTCGGCGGAAGGGAACGCCGTTTAAGTGGGGTGAGGAACAGCAGCAGGCCTTTGAAGACCTTAAACAGGCCATAATGAATCCCCCGGTGTTGGCTTTCCCTGATTTTTCACGTAGATTTATCCTTCAGACCGATGCAAGCAGGGGATCGGTGGCTGCTGTGTTACTTCAGGATTTTCCTATGGGGCGTAGAGTTATTGGGTATAGTTCACGTACCCTTACTCCAGCCGAGCGGAAGTATTCAGTTTACGAACTTGAAACTTTGGCTGTGGTATTTGGCTTAGAAAAATACCGCGAATATCTGGAGCATGTTGAGTTTACTCTTGAGTGCGATAACCAGGCGCTAACGTGGTCGTTGGCCTCACCGCGATCTACAGGCAGGTTAGCGCGTTGGGGCGTACGCATTTCAGCTTTTAAGTTTGTCCCGATACATATACGTAGTTCAGAAAATTGTGTGGCTGATGCCTTAACGAGAGTATTCGAAGAACCAAGAGAATGTAAATGCGGAAAGGAAAATGTTTTAGCCGTCTGTGAATTTCCGGAGTTGTTCGAGGGTTTGCACACACATCAGAGGAAAGATCCGGATCTGCAGGCCCTTATTGATCGGCTTGAGGCTGGCGAGGTTGTTACCCCTTATTGTTTGAAGGAGGGTGTTTTGATGACCCAGGCTACCTTCGACGGCAAGAACAAGGTTGTTTTGCCACGGGCCTTAATTTCCATGGTGTTTGAATATTTCCATTCATCTCCTGTAGGCGGGCATTTGGGAATAGCCAAGACCAAAGACAAGATTCGGGAATATTTTGTGTGGCCGGGCATGAATAAAGAAATTGCCTCCCGAGTTAGACAGTGTCAGCTTTGTGCAATGGCGAAACCGGCGCAATGTACAGTATGGAAAGGTTTAGCATCGGAGGTGGCAAGTAGACCCCTGGAAAAATTATTTGTGGATTTTGTCGGTCCTTTTCCTCGTTCAGTCCAGGGGAATACGTATGCATTAGTCGTAGTAGATTCGTTTAGTAAGTTTGTATGGATGTCGGCCTTACCGAAAGCGAATACACGAGGGGTAGTCAAGGTTCTCTCTTTAGTATTTGCGGCCTTTGGAGCCCCTCGTTATCTGGTGACAGACAACGCCACTCAATTTACTTCTTTCGCCTTTAGAAATTTCTGTTTTAGTTGGGGCATTAAAACCATAACTACCACCCCTTATTACCCCCGTCCTTCCCATGCCGAAAGATTTAACAGGAACCTCAAATCAGCATTAATAGCCTTTCATCATGATAATCATACTAAGTGGGACACTAATTTGTCTCGGTTGCAGTTGGCGTTTAATTCGGCTCGACACGAATCACATGGCGTTACCCCTCATCAGCTTATGTTAGCCTATATACCTAACTCTCCGCTGTCTAACCTTTGGCGTTTGGACGATTTGCTTCCCCAGAATATTACTCGCGAGGAAATATGTAGAGTATGGAAGGCCGCTTTTCGGAATTTGAAGAAGTCACTTGCCCAGGTAAAGAAGCGGTATGATGAAAATAAACGGCCTTCACCTTATGCCGTTGGCCAGAAAGTACTGTGTAAGCTGTACACTCAATCTTCTAAGCAAAATGCTTATGCAGCGAAGTTGGCTCCTAGATACGTAGGGCCGTACGAGATTATAAGTATCTTCAAAAATGTTTCTGTGCGCTTAAGGGACCTCCGCACGGGCCAAGAAAGGAGAGCTCACGTCTCACAATTGAAACCCTTCCAGTAGTTTGGTATCTGTTTTCCGTATGTGTATGGGTTTCCTTTGTTTACTCCTGTATGTTTATGTTGTGAATAAAGTGTTTTGTTTTGAATGTGGGTGTTTGTTTATGTTGGAGCGTGCCATGTGTGCGCCGGGCTGTATACCTCTACGGCGCCCCTGTAGTTAGTTTCTGCCGGGCGTGTGGAGTCGGCATTGTGTAGATTTGTTTTCGTGTGTCTTTGTATGGAAGCGGTGTGAGGTGTTTGGTGTGGTATGTTTGGGGAGTATTTGTGGGATGTTTGCTGCGTGCTTGCGGTGTGTGTCTTGTGTAGTAATTATGTGTATTTCGTGTTTGTACTCTTGTGTTGTCTGGCCAGTAGGGATTTTGTTTTATGCGCATTTATTTATACAAGGCCTTGTTTATTTTGTTTAACTTGTATATATATATTGTTTATATATATATTGTTTATATATATATATATATATTGTTTAGCTTGTTTTAAATTGTCATTTGGAAGAAATTATATCAAGTTCGTTTAAATTGTTCTTATATTGTTATGTTCATTAAACAGTTTATGGTATGTTATCACGCTTGTTGATTATAAATTGATTCAATTTTTTTAATTTTCTGCTATTTATGTATTTGATGTCATCCACAGTTCTGTAAAAATACTGTCATTCATTCAGTTTGATCTACCCTGAGATGTTATTTTGGGGCAGCAGCCTATTTGAAGCCTGCGTTTTGTTCCCTTTCTGTTGGGTTTGTTCCGTGTTACAGCCTCGCCAGCTCCTGTTCGTAACCTGTCCAGAAAGCACCTAACCACCGCAGTTTGGCATTGTGTAATGTTAAGCCTGGCTGTTACCATCTATCTGGAGTGTTACGGCAGCAGTAAGGTCCGCAATGGAGATTTCTGGAGGCCAGGGAGGTGACGATGGAATATGAAGGGGCTTGTATGTGGCCCACGTTTTGGGTTTTGGACTTTCTCAACGCCTGATTGCAACGAGAGGGCATCCACAGGCTCAAACCCAGAATTTGTTAATTTCTCTGGAACAACGAGGGATCGGTACGCCCAACGAGCTGTGCATCGTCTCTCCCGTCCTGGAAAAACAGAATTGTGCTCTCTGATGTGACAGTGGCCAGTGATTTGTAGTGACAGTGTTTGGTGCCAGTGCTTTCACAGTGACCTGTACAATGACCGGGCGGTGTAAGGTGTGTCCTTCCTAATATGATACTTCTCATACAATATCAGTCTGTTCCTTTCCAGAATGGCGAGTGCGTGTTGTCAGATGGGGGCGGGAGTATTGTGCTGATCGCACTTATTTTGTTTTATGGAGGCACCTCCTTTGTTTCGCAACTCTCGCTTTCCCCGCTGGGTTGCGCTAGTGTCTTCCTATGGGTTGCCTCTCGGTCTGACAGTGAAGGGAGACGGCAGTCGGAGTGCTCCTTTCGCGCCGTGCGGGGTAAGTTGTTTTGGCTTTAACTAGGGCTCAGGGTCCACGCGAAACATTTAGGCTTTCAGATAGGCTGAAGACTGCCTGACTCCTCGCTTGAGAGGGAATTGACTGGGGGTTATGCAAATTGGTTTGTTTTACCTGTATTTCTGTTGTGTTTCGACTTCCATTTCTGTATAAATTATTGATCCATAAAGGTTGTAGTTCTCGGAATTTTTAGTGCTCTCTTCTTTTCAGTTCCTCCCCCCCCCCCCCTTTCTCACGATTGTACCTAAGCCCCTATGGTTCACTCTCAATATTTCCAGTATGTTTGTAAATGTAGAGCAACTTCATGTACATTTAAGTTCATAAGATGTCTCTGGAACAACAAACTTATTTTCTGGTGTTTCTGGGAAGTGTTTGGTTCATCTTGGAGCACTTACAACACGCCATTGTAACTGTCTCTGTATTCGGGGCTCCCCGACCTTTAGGGGCTCCCAAAACCTTAGCTACACATTGGGCCTTGTACAAGGGAGTCAAAAATGGATCATTGGTTGACCAACTTTGTCTATATGGAAAGGGAAGGGCTCATTTATGGCACCCCTAAAATGACCTGTGCTGTTGCAAGTTTGTGCCATCCTTTTATCGCACTCTTAAGTACAAGTGTCCACACACTGGAAATACTCTTTTTGCAGAATCTAGGTCTTTGGTGTGATGTACTACAAAGTGGAGACATTCCCAGCTCATCAATGTATGTGATTTCTGAAATAATGTGTTATATTTTAGTCACTTCTGTTTCTTCACTGTGTATTCAGATGTATCACTTTTAAATTTACTACCTGTAATATGAGGACATAGGGAAAATATTGTATTGCAGGTTCAAATATATTCTATACATCTATCTTGGATGACTGGATCTCTAGTATAGCTTCATTGTTCATTTTTGTGGGTTTTACTTACTTCTGTTGATGTGCCATGATGTTTCATGACTTGGCTACCAGTTTTGTCTTCTTTCTCACTTAAGTTTTTCATTTCTGTTTCCTTGCTGAATTTAACAAATATGTATCTCTGTGTCTCTTATTCTCGTCCTCAGGAGTATACTGTATTTCTGGCTGTACTCATCGAATGGTGCATGTATCTCATAATCACCTTCTTTAAAAAAATTATATTTTTCTCAGAATTTGTTACTGCTGCATACTCTTCCATAACATCACATGCTAATAGACATTCAACAGCTAGATTTCTTACAAGGCACATCACCCAATGTATTTTTGTAGACAACATAACCTGTTTTACTGTGCATTTTTATCTATCCCAAGATAGCACACAGCATTGGTGTAAGGCATAACCATAAGCTTCACTCCATCATTGTACAATTGTTCATACAGCTGTTGGCTACAGATGGTTGATGTAGATCCAGTATCAACTTTTAGTAATATTTCCTTATGAGCTGTTTTCCCTTTGATGCTTGGTGTTTCATTATATGTACCTCCTAGATTTCTATGTATACTTCATTTATTGCAGTTAAAGTAAGTTTACAATCTTGTCCGATGTGCATAATTGACATGCGGTGGACAGCTGACGAACCTACATAGTTGCCATTTAGTAGTTTTCCTGGTTAGATTCATTGTTTGTGATGGCTGTCCATTGCTTACTGCTGCTACCATGATTTCAGATTCATCATGTTGACTCTGCCGAAAGTTGTTACTTTATTGGTGTTACCATACTGTGTACTACTTTGTTGTGACTCGTGATGACTATCATTATTATAGGGTCCAGTGTAGTCACTCATATTTGTCCACCTTGTGTTGTGGTTTTGGTTATAGTTTGGATTCAGTGACCTCTGGCCTGTACATATATCTTCATTTGTTCTCATAAGAATAGTTTACATGCTGTTGCCTCTGTGCTTGTATTTCATAGTGGAACCTATCATTGCGGTTGTTTATTTGTGGATTGTAATTATCTGCATGGTTGTAGTGATCTGTTTGCTTATATCTCCCTCTGAAGGTATTGTTTGTTTGCAGAATGAAATCAAGCTGTCTGTGCCTACATGGACTGAAGTTTCTATTCTCATATTCATCCTTGATTTCTCCCTTGTAAAGTTACCAGATCTGTTAGCTCCATTGTGGTGCTGGGCCTTGCAATGAGTATGTAGTGTTGTATGCAAATGGGAAAATGTTTGGTGATGAGTGCTAACAAGTCCTGTATTAGCATGAGTGGTCACATGTTTCTCATTTGGCTTGAGAATCTAAAAGCATATGCTGCCGTTAAAATACCTTCACGTGCCTCCATAACTTAGTGAAGCTTGGATCTTATGTAGGATTGAGTTACCCCAGAACTTTCTCAAAAGCATCTGTCTAGACACATCAAAGCTGATATTTACTTCTGGTATAAGCGTTAGCCAGTCAAGAGTATTGCAATCAACAGTATGTTTTACAACTATCAAACGTAAAACTTCTGGAATGCACTTTTATACACATTTAAGTTAGCCAGGCGTTGTACAGGGTTATAGTTTGGTCAAATTTTAGTAGTGGCAAGTCATTTGCTGCATTTACTGTGTTGTGACAGTGTGTAAAACTAGTACTGATATTGTTGCTGTTTTCTGATAGTGTATCTACATGCAGGGATGTTATATGTGTTGTTGTTAACCATGCTGTATTAGTGCTTAAATTTAGACATATCAAAGGTTCTGGGTTAAGGCTTGCATTGCTGCGGTTAGAGTTGATTTTGCTGCACCAGTTATTAGTAGTAAGGCCTGATTTTGGCATACTTCTAGGCAATTTAGGCTAAAATTATTAGCTATTACCTCTGCATTCTAGAGGAGCATTAGCTTGATGAATGGTTTGTATGTGGTGTTCAGAGTTGGCCGATTACTAACCCACTTGACAGCAGCTAATCTCTTTAAGATTGAAAACTTTTTCGTTGGCTTGGATACCACTGCTTCATTATGATTTTTCCATGATAATTTTGAATAAAAAATTGTTCCTAAATATTTCATTTCATATGTCTGTCTTAGGTTTGTTTGTTTTTTGAACTGCAGATTTAGTTTAGGAATTTTGTGTTTTTGGCTAAATGTTTGGAATGTTGTTTTATCAATATTTAGTTTCATCAAATTGATGTCGGTTCACTTTTCTAATAGGGTCAGATTCTTTTTTGTTGAAGCTTTGGATTTGACTATTTGTGGGGAAGAAGTCCACATTATCATATCATGTGCAAAAGGAGCTGTCTTTAATTTGAGCTTGACATGGCCGAGGGAAGATCACTGATGTAGATATTTGACAAGGTTGGCCTCAGTACTGCACCCCCCTCCCCACTCCAGGGAATGTCGCCTTGATGTGGTGGAGGGGCTCAGTACTCAATGATCCAGACGGTCTACCAAGTAAGTCATTTTTGACTACTGGTAGGCAAGAGGTGAAGGAAAGCAAAAACATTCCACCGCGGGTAGATGAAGCTCGGTAATCTTGGTCGATGACTCATCTAGGAGAAGAGGACTCTGAAATCACACTCCTCCAGGGGGTCCTACCTTGGTAGGTACGGGTTTGGCATACCAGGGGCCTTGAGCCATACTCTCGATTGGGTTCCTCTAAGGGTTGAGAGGGCACATGCCAAATGCCCATTCAACTTTGGTGCACTTTTGTGTTTGACCTCCCACCTGATACCTCCCTGTACATAGTCTGATGGATAACCTACATGCAGGTTGTAGGAAGATGGGGAGATGCAAGGGGTGACTGGGGAACCGCGTAATTCCTAGCCCCTGGTTATCATGTAGGATCTGTGTATCCGCTGATAAAGGTCAATCCCGGGGAGGGGCCACTGCATGAGCTGATGCACTCCTGAATGCAATTTGGTCCCTCTGTCCATACTTTGGGAGGTGAGACCTTAGGGTGAACAAGTTCCAGGCCAGGACTCCTACCTAAGCAGAGGTGGTGCCCAGGAAGTGAGCAGACCATCAAAGACATTTGTAATGGTGGAGGATATCATCGCCATGAGTTCTTCTAAAACTCAAAATAAAAACAAATACAACAAAGTTAGTGAAAAGGAAGTAGCAGAGTTGAGTGGTCCTCGCTACTTAGTCATAACAAGAACAGAGGAAGGTAAAACATTTAGGTCGGTGAATCCATTCGTGATACAGAAGGGTCTGGATAAGATAGCTGCCCCAGTTAAAAACTGCACAAGATCTCGCAACGGCACGCTGCTGGTTGAATCTAATTCAGCAGCCCAGGCAGCTACTATTTTAACAGCCAACATGTTAGCCAGCTATCCAGTGCGTGTAGAGATGCACAGAACGCTGAACTCTCGCGGTGTTGTGAACACCCGCACATTGGACGATATGTCCAATGATGAAATTAAGGAGAACCTAGTAGATCAAGGTGTGATATCTGTTTATCGGGTTCAGAGAAAAGATGGAGGCGAATATCTGCCTACCCATACACTTTTCCTTACCTTTAATCGGGTAGATCTCCCGCAAAGAGGATTTGAGGAGGCTGGGTATGAGGCCATTGAAGTATGTATCCCGAACCCGCTTAGATGTTACAAATGCCAGCGCTTTGGTCATACAAGTGACATGTGCAGTAGTAGAGCTACCTGCGTGAACTGTGGAGGCATCGCTCATGACGATGAATGTACATCACCTCGCAGATGTGTTAACTGCAGGGAGAACATCCAGCAAACTCCCGAGAATGCCCCCGTTATATGGAGGAAAGGGCCATCCAGGGGACCCGGGTTAGAGGGAAGGTGTCCATCTCAGAAGCCCGGAAACTTACGTCTGCGCCAGCCGGTACCACGTCGGGAAATCGCAACTCAAACTAGATATAAACGGGATAAGAGTTTCAAACAAAATTTTCGTAGCTAAGTCACATCCAAAGCGTTTGACGTCACCTAAGTCCGTGACAGCATCTACAAGCACCGCAGTACAGTTCAGTAGATCAGGAAGGTCGCCAGCAAAGAAGCCGACCTCGACAAGTAGACCGATAGTATACGATGCTTCACCGATTAAGTTTAAGGCCCAGTATAACAGATCCGATTTCCTCAAAGAGAGCAAAGTTTCTCCCTAGGGATCAAAAGCAAAGAAAAGCCCAAAGACATCTCCTAGGAGATCCTCTTCAGAGGAATCCTCTGGGGTGACTACACACCCGCGAATGTCATATTCGCCGGTCTCCGTGTCGAATCGGTTCGAAGCTCTCGAACCAAAATTCACTATGGGAACACGGACGTCCTCGGCAAAAGACATGGAGCTAGAGCAATCTGCCCACAGTGGGAGACTCCCAGTGGAAAAGAGGCGTGAAAAATTCTCGGATAAAACTGTCAGCCCAAGACGGAAGAAAAGGGCAAAATTATTTCGACAACCACCTACTCCAAAGTAATGGAGAGTTACTTTGGAATACCTGTCCCATACAGATAGCAATATGGCTATCCTATGTGGTATTAGAACTCAACGACCAGAACTTGAGTTTTTGCTCAAAGAGAACGAACCCTTGGTCGCATGTTTGCAAGAGACTAAGCTGTGTCCTCAAGACACTTTCCATCTAAGGCGATACACCCAATACAGTGTGATGTTACAGCAGAAGAGGGTGTTCCGGCACATGGCGGCGCTATGATGTTTGTCAGAAATGACATATATATGCAATCTTTACCATTAGACTCTGATATACAATCAGTTGCCATAAGGATCCTACTGCGAGACATCTATTCACCATTTGCAATTTATATTTGCCTCCGTCCCATGACTTCTCGCATATTGATTTAGAAGATCTAGTTTCCCAGTTACCAACACCGTTTCTGTTGGTGGGAGACTTCAATGCGCACCACCTACTTTGGGGCTCAAGTCGCACTTGTGCGAGAGGCAACCTCCTCGCTGACTTCCTGGATAGTTACAGCCTAGCTCTCCTCAACACCGGAGAGCCTAAATTCATGTCTGACTCTTTCAATAGTTTTTCGCACCTTGATCTTCCAGTTTGTTCACCTCAGTTGGCAGTCTCCCTACAATGGAATGTCATCTCTGATTTACACTCTAGTGACCACCTCCCATTTCTTATTGGTCTCTTAACGCAAGATACATGTTCCACACGTATGCTCAAATGGCGTTTGGGTCATGCCAACTGGAACCTTTACACCCAGTTGGCTGTCTTTACGTACAACGAGCACGACTCAGTGAATGATTTGGCTCAGCATCTCAAGGAGACGACTCTCTCTGCTGCTGAACAATCCATTCCGCGGTCAAATTCACACCCCCGTCGATTTTCCGTTTCCTACTGGATGGAAAAATGCCGGAATGCCATTCATGCTCGAAGGCAAGCTCTTAGGGTTTTCCAACGTCACCCTACTTTGGATAGCCTAATCCAATACAAGAAAACGCGCGCCAGGTCCAGAAAAGTAATTAAGGATAGCAAAAAGTCATCTTGGAGCAAACTTGTAGCTTCATTTAACCGACAAACACTTTCCTCGGTTGTTTGGGATAGGTTAATACGTGTTGCAGGTCGATGGACCCATATACCAATTGCGGGACTGAAAACAGTCACAGGTGCTGCTGTTGATTCATTTGAAATGACCCACACGTTTGGCAGTGCTTTCGCTCAAGTGTCTAGCTCGGAAAACTAGATCCCTGAGTTCCTTCCAATTAAAACTCAGGTGGAATCTCAAGGCTTCGCGTTTCGCTTAAGAAACGTAGAAGATTACAGTCGCTTTTTCAGCATAGCGGAGCTAGAACATTCTCTTAAATCTCCGCGATTATCAGCACCAGGACCTGACGGTATTCATATACAAATGTTACAACAGCTCTCTCCTGAAGGTAAGGCATTACTGCTCGAGGTCTATAATCGTGTTTGGGTTGGCAGTATACTCCCAGAAAATTGGCGGGAGGCCACCGTTATTCCCATCTTGAAGGCTGGAAAGAACCGTATTCTTGCCTCCAGCTATTGTTCTATTTACCTAAACAGTTGCGTTTGCAAGGTGATGGAACGCATGATCAATGGACGTTTGGTATGGTGGATAGAGAGTCGTAACCTACTGACTAACATCCAGTGTGGTTTTCGACGACGGCGTTCAACTCTAGACCATCTTGTGTCAATATCGGCACAGATAATGGACAGATTTATGAGGAACTGTCAAACCGTTTGTCATGTTTTTCGATGTCGAAGAGACTTATAATACGTGCTGGCGAGAAGGGGTTCTACGTTCCCTGTATACCTGGAACATACGTGGACGCCTACTGCTGTTCATTCAGGAGTTTATGAAGAACCGCTTTTTCCGAGTAAGGGTCGGCTCGGTTTTTTCTAATTCTTTTGTTCAGGAGGAGAGAGTACCTCAGGGATTAGCACTAAGTGTCACGTTCTTTGCTATAGCAATTAACTCCATCTGGAAATGTGTTCCACCTGGAGTTTCGTCATGCCTCTTCGCAGAAGACTTCGCTGTGTATTGCACTTCTCAGCGCACGGCGTTCTTAGAACGGCGCCTGCAGCTATGTTTGGACAACCTTAGAGCATGGAGCTCAGAAAACGGCTTCCATTTATCAACCGAGAAGTCAATCTGCCTTAATTTATGGCACAGTAGGAGACGATTACCACCTTCACTCCGTTTCGGTCCAGATTTACTTCCCTCCGCAGATGAGACGAGCTTCCTGTGTTTGACCTTGGACAGGAAGCTTAGTTGGTCGTCGCATATTGCACAGCTAAAAGCACGACGTGACCGTTCCCTAAATATCATGCGAGTTCTAAATAGCAAATTGTGGGGAGCGGATCGGACAATTTTGTTGCGAATGTATCGCGCACTGATGCGATCCATACTAGACTATGGGTGTATTGTTTATCGTCAGCACGACCATCTGCGCTGAGAAGATTAGACGCGGTCCACAATAGGGGCATCCGCATGGCAATAGGAGCTTTTCCAACAAGCCCAGTGGTAAGCCTTTACGCGAGTCCACAGAACCTCATCTGCAATATCGGCGTGAGATTCTCTTGGCAAATTATGGTTATGCCTAAGCACCCAACGTTCACTTCTTTTTACACCACCACGATAAGAGAACGGTATACAAATAGCACCCTTAATCCTAAGCCAGCGGGGTTTCGATTCCAAGATCTTCTAGAGAAGCATGAAATGGAACTGCCTAAGATGTTCGCCAAGGGCGAGAAGCTCTACCCCCTTTGGATATCTGGCACACTCCATGTAGATCTTGGCATGACAGTACATCAGAAGTCCACGATGCCTATTTCAAGTATTCGCACGTGGTTTTTAGAATTTTTGTCAGACTACACTGACCGTCGATGTATTTACACCAAAGAGCACCAAGGATCATAAGCCTCGGTAGGGGGAGCGCAACATGTTTGAAATTTGCAATCAGATAATATTAATTCATTATTTTATTGTCAAAATTTATAATGTTTGTTGCATATAACCATATTAATTTGAGCTAAATAAAAATTGATCTTTTAAAATAGTAGTTTAACAGTCAGTAATTGATTGCGCATTAAGTTGACCAACTTCCAGGGGGGGGCTGTGGCCCCCCCCCCCTTGCCACCCCCTTCGCGACGCCCATGCCAACCATGTTGGATGTGCTTATGTTTATGGAACCGAACCACATACATTTGGTTTTCCAAATAGCACTTCCGTTTTTACTGCAGAGCTGTATGCAATTTACTGAGCCGTTTTGTATGTGCGCCGTCGTAAATTAGGTGACGGCCTAATTTTGAGCGATTCCCTTAGTGCACTTCAGAGCCTTTGTTAGCTGTACAACCCTCACCCAATTGAATAACGTATCCAGGATGCCTTCCATGTTTTACACGCTTCTGGCGTTGACGTGGTATGTGCATGGATTCCTGGTCACGTAGGTTTGCCGGGGAATGAAATGGCAGATTTGACAGCAAAGACGGCAACTACAGAACCCATTATTACCATCTCACGTGTTTCTTCGGAAAACTTTAGGCTTGAATTGCGGAGAGCGGTGCTGACGTCCTGGCACGAAGAGTGGTCAGCTCTCCGTGGTAATAAGCTTAGAGAAGTGAAAGAACTTTCGATAAACTTAGTTACTTCCTGTCGTACATCTCGCCGCGAGGAGGTTAGTTTGGTTCGATTGAGAATAGGGCACTGCAATTTTTTTACATGGTTACCTATTTAAAAGGGACCTTGCTCCTTTATGTCCACTGTGTGACAACCTTTTGTCTGTCCGTCATGTGCTGCTAGTGTTCGTCTCTAGTGCACTTTCGAGATTCTCTGCAGCTGCCTGCCAGACTTGCAGAGGTCTTAGCGGACGACAAAACAGCAGTTGATAGAGCTTTTAAGTTTTTAGCGGATTGTAATATAAATTTCAGGATCTAAAATTTTAGATATTTGTTTATGTTTTTTGGCATTTTTGTTACCTTGTTTTATATCTGGCTATTGCCACTGTTTGTTATGTTAATATGTATACTTTCTTTGTTGCTAGTAATTTTATTTTTGTTTCAAATTTATATCTGGCTATTGCCATGAATTTTTTAAGGGCGCTGATGACCAAGAACTTGAGCACCCTTAAACCCACAAAACAACAAAACGAACAACTACACCTTGTGGGTATCCATTTTTATTTGTTGAAATTTGGATAAACTGTCATATTTTGTAGCACAGAAGTGCTGAGAAAGGAAGTGGGTAATCCAGTTTAGCATGTTATTTTGAATACCTAGTTTTGTGAGATTTTCCTCCATACTGAACCATATGCCTTTTCTAAACCAAAGAAAACTGATAGCACATCTTGATTTTTGTTGAAAGACTCTTTAACATCTTGGGAAAGTGATTTTTTTTTTTTTTTTTTTTTTTTTTTTTTTTTTTTTTTTTTTTTTTTTTTTTTTTTTAGATAGGTGTTGTCTGAATCCTGTTTGTGTTGCTGTTAGTATGTTATCACTTTCTAAGAACCAATTTAACCTCACTGAAATCATACGTTCTGCTGTTTTTGTTTGACACTTGTTAAGGAAGTTGATCTGAAATTATCTATATTGTTGGGTGATTTGCCTTTTTGTTAAAATAGGGATAATTGTTCCTTTTTTCCATTCTGTAGGTATGGTAGAAGTCCATAATAGGTGAAATAATTTCACTAGTGCATTTCTTCCCTTTTGTCCAAGATGTTTCAGAAATTCAACATGTATTTTATCTGGTCCAGGGAATTTGTTATCTTTTAACTCATGGATAGCAGAATTTAATTCCCTTATGGTGAATTCTTTGCTAAATATGTCATTTGTTTTTCCTTGGCACTTGTTAAATCTTTTAAGATCTTTTTTAATCGGCCTTTGTTTTGTGTTTGCTTGAGAGGAAAGTTTATGTCGAGCTATAATGCTTATTGAGGGCCCTGGCAATACAACTATTGGCAGTAAACGTTTTCCCATTCCTCTCCTTGTTTCTTTCTCACATGTCATTTTACTTACATATCTATATACTTTTTCTGCATCTTTTCTATAATCAGCTTTTTCAATAAATTCACTGAATGCATTTTTATTGCTACGTGTATTTCTTTTTTAAGCTTTGCTGTCGTTCTTCACCATTCTTGCATATTTGTTAGGTTGTTGCACAATTCTGCTTTTTTTTCTTGGTATATTCCTTTCATCTTTTAACTCAGATAGGCATGTATTCCAAAAGCATTTGTAATTATTATCTTTTCCTCTTGGTGTCCAATTTTTTGCTACTTCAAGACTATGTTTAAGGTTGTAATATTGAGTTTGTCTGTTGATACTTCATACTGAATGGAGGGTTGATTTTATATGGTTTCCTCAGTAAATTTTGTTTAATTAGATTTTCTAAAATTCCAAGAGTATTTTTGTTTTTGGTTTATCATTTTGTTTGTCCTGAAGTATTGTGGATGCAACAGCTGCTCTATAATCAGATCCTATGTGTTCAATGATTTCACGCGTAGTCTTATCTTTCAAATCTGATGATACTAATAGTAAGTCTGGATTTATACAGCGGCCATTTTAAGGTCAATATGTAGGGCAATCATGGTTTTTGTAGAGTTTTGCCACCAGTGGCGGCTCCTGGGTGATTGCATGCTCGCAAGTGCACACCCACTAATTTTTCCTGTATATGAACGTGTATTTAGTTCTATAAGTATGTATACGAGAAGGTAAAATGTCCAGCTTTCTTCTATATAAACTTGCTCGTTTAATCTTCCCGCGCCTTCTTTCGCGAGGCTAGTGCATTCGGTCAACACCGTAGAGACGCATAAACCAGATTCTGCGACTGGCTAAGGAAGTTTTTAGGTGAGAGGGCGCAGGGGGAGAGGAGTAGCTTGTATTTAGAAGTACGATGAGTTAATGCGCTACAATCGACAAACCCGAGCGATGCGATACTTACCGCGCATCCGTACTGCGTTCACGTGCAAGTCATATTCATTTCCTTCCTGAACGACCATTTCCCTCCCTCTCGCTTCGCAGAAGTTGGGATCAGGCTGCCACCGGTATAGCCAACTTTACGTTTCTAAATATAATGTAGCCATTTTCTGTATTAGCTTGACAGTTATGTTAATGTTGCAAACGCATTGCATATATTTTTATTAAACCATTATAAATGCATACAATTGATCTTTACAATTTACTAAGGCCAATGCTTCAGTTTAGGATAATTGCTTTGTTACTGTGTTTATATTTTTTATTTGTTAGGTTTGTGTTTGTGGTAGCGAGCCTAATGCATGTGTGTGTCCTTGGCAGTACATTTCAATGTGTGCAATTGTGGAAATTAATGACGTTGCGAAACTAAAACCAGAGTACATTGCTGTAATGGCCAATTCAAATGGTAATTGTGTTTCGTTATCTGTTACCAAATGGCAAGCCAGTGGAAAGATTCTGGGCATTTCTAAATCCAGATGGACAAGGTGCGAACGCTCTCTTCCTGTGTGTGAACAATGCGCTGTAGTACCATAGTATCTGTGAAAGTGAAAAAATAAAGTCGTGTCTCTTACCAGGGAAGGAATTCTTCTTCGACAAGCTAGGGAAATTATTTAACGGGAAGGGAAATCCCCCCCCCCTCCCGATAATATTAAACCTACTGCACACCCACTGCGAAAAGTCACGGGCCGCCACTGTTTGCCACAAGCATTATAGTCTTTGTATTCCCAACTTGGTGAAGGACTGTTGAAATCACCGATCAAAATTGATTTTTGATGTGTATTTGGATAAGGGTTGTTTTTCGTTTTTTTACTTTCTCTACTGGTAAGTAGGGGAAGCATTGTATTCCACCCAAAAATTCGATGTCGAGATTTCACCCGAAATATACGTATGTTTCGAGGCCCCCTGAATCCAAAAAAAGAATTTTTAATAAAAAGTCCCTGTGTGTGTCTGTGTGTCTGTCAGTCTGTCTGTCAGTCTGTGGACAGCATAACTCAAAAACGAAAATTAGGTTAAAAACCAAAGTTGGTATTTAAGTTTAATGTCGTTCAAGGATGTGACACGAAGATTTTGAAGAAAATAGCCCCACCCTAAACTACCCTTTACATGGAAAATTTTTCGAAATTTGATTTTCTTGAAAATGACTAACGATTTTGATTAAAATATCATATGTTTGAGATATTTTTATGACATATGAAATGTATATCTTGAATTTTCTGGCTATAGCCCCTGTAGTCGTATTTACTCTGGACGACTTTTGCATAACTCGTAAACCGTTAGAGATAGACCAAATTATGCTATACTAAAAATGTTGTTTTCTAGTGCCTTGCATCTGGCAATGAAGCCATTAGCATTCGTGCTTTTCAATACTTTTGAACTGTAGTTTCTTCTGATCTTAATGCTTCACAGGTATATTAATATTTTCATTAGCTCTTGTTTTTTAGGCTGGGACATGCCTCCTGCATTCCATTGTAGAATTCTTAAAGTATTGGAATTGTCATGAAATTTGCCTAAAGATGTCCCCACCCGGAGATCCGATTGGGGGACAGTTTTAACTCCGGAATGTTTATCTTTAGGACTCATATTCATGTATGTGGCTTTCATGTAACTGTTTTCTTAATGGGCACCAGTTTTACAATGTGGCAGTTACATCACCCGACTTAAACCCCCATTTTGCAAGGGGGACCACACCTATCGTTGGTCAACGGGTCCATCGGACCTAGCCGGGAGGACTAACTAGGTGGTATTTAGATCCACCGACCTTCCCCTCATGTGCCTCTGAGGGACGCTGTTGTGCTGTGATAGGCCAGCACATATGTAAATGACATTTCCTCCATTTTAGATGAAACAGTTATACCGCTGTGATTCGGTCCCCAGAGCCTCATCTGTTAAAAGCAGGGTGCACCACGGGCAGGATGAGGATGGGAATTGGGTAGGAGAGGCTATAGGAGGCGCATCACTACCCCTTACTACCCCATACTAAAAATGTAGATCTTGGTAAAATACACAATTTATGCCTCAATAAATTTTCTTGTAGGGTGAACCATTTCGGAGATATTCCTTGTTATATGTGTGAGTTTCGGAAAACTTAGAACTTTAGCGAAATGCAACAACGTTGTTCATTTTTTTATATGCTAATCGTGTAAAGAGAACGGAATCTCAAAGTTCAAAAAGATTTGACTGTCGCACAAAGCCTTTTGTATTCTAATATCCCCCTGGCACCTACAAGGGCATAAGCAATAAGATAATTTGTACGAACGTTTATCTTAACTAACATGGAAATATTGGAATAAGAGTTTGTTAGAATGGTTAGTACAAGAGTAGAGAAAGTCATGTGAGTGCAACACATCAGGTTTTTTTTATTAACATCCTCCAACCTAATGTCATATCGGACGGTGTTATTTGGTGGATTGTATATTATGTGAATTTTCTTTCCAGATTTCAATTTGGATAATTTCTACTTTGTCTTCTTGTAGCATTTTAACTTTAAATTTTGATAATGTTTGAGAGATAGAGCTGGAACTTAAAACTTCAATGCCACAGCTGGCTTGTGTGTTTAAAAAAAACACCAACAGTAATTTTGTTGGCATAAATAAATAATAATAATTACCATTGGATAATGTGTTTGTTTGACACCTGTAAGAATTCCTTTGGTGTAATTTGAGGATATTATGAATGTTGAAACCAGAAATTGGATAGTATTTCAGTTGGTCTTTCAATATATTAGCTCAGGCATCGGCAAACATGTACTCAATGAGGCCTCTCAACTATGACGATTCAGGGGTAGTGCTTACTCGTCTCCCCCACTCTCGCAAACTTAACTGGCACTGCATACACACAGATCACGGGCGGACCGTGCTGTCGTATTTACCTCTACTTCTAAACATGTCTGTCAAAGACTAATACTAAGATTCAAAGATACATTTTTTTATTTATAACATTGAAGGATATTAGTTTATTTAACTTATAGTCTTAGTATATTCGTAGAATTAAAGTGCATCTAATTATTCCCGGTCTATTAAGTTTGGTATCTAGAATAGTACTTTCTTTGATGATTTCTTCTCTAATCATGTAAGGAACGTGAGGTGTTTGTTGTGCTTTAAAGTTCAAAAAGGCACTCATCAATGGAACATCAAGCGGCATTATGATACGTCATAAGATCACCATACAATTATAGAAAAGCATGTATTCATAAATTTACACCACGATTTAAAGTAGCATAACACTGATGTAGTGCCCTTTATTCATTTTTTTTTCAGGTCCAGATCGGACTAACCAACAGCAACAGCTCAAAGAGCAATATTCAGATAATACACCTAATATTAATTCAAATATTATAACTGATAGACAACTTCACGCCAGCTATGCTGTTGCTTTGGAGTTTGCTCAGTCACTGAGGTGTTTTAGTGACCGAAAAAAGACTACAAACCGAGGTCTATGAATTTATAGCCGTTTCTCTCGCATTGGATGAAAGCATTGACAACGTTGACACAGCACAATTGGTATTATATTAGGACTATATTTTACAGCCCTTCAACTTTATGAATATTATGAAGCACCATTACTTACAACCTCTCGATACAAGAATATATGCTTGCAGTCATTCCACTTAGGGAACATACAACAGGGGCAGAATTATTTCAAGCATTTAAGAAATGTGTAGAACAAAAGAAACTAAATCTAAAAGAATCTTGTATCGCGATTAACAGATGATAATTTACGTGCTATCCTGAGAATGGCTACATCACTAGAATGGATACATCACTAGATTTTCATGGTACATTGCAAACAGAAGAGAATTGAAATATATTGCTCACATATCTAAAGTATCGTAGACCAAAATAGCTGGATTCAAGTATATGTACCATTCCTTAATGTGCTCTGTAGTGAGTGAGTCCAGAACTGACACTGAACGAAGGTCAATGCCATCCCCTGTTCTACATTACGTCATGTGAGTTGCGGGTTGCATGTAGAGACGTCATACTCACCCCTCATTGAGTACATGTTTGCCGATGCCTGTATTAGCTTCTTGAATAATGTGTGTGTGTGTGTGTGTGTGTGTGTGTGTGTGTGTGTGTGTGTGTGTGTGTGTGTGTGTGTGTGTGTGTGTCTGTAGGCAGCATAACTCAAAAACGAAAAGTTGGCTGGAAACCAAAGTTGGTAGTTAAGTTTAATCTCTTACAAGAATGCGACACAGTGATTTTGAGAAAATTGCTCCACTCTAAACTACCCTTTACATGGAAAAGTTTTCGAAAATTTTGATTGTCTTGAAAATGGCTCTAACAATTTTGATTAAAATGAGATATGTTTAAGATATTTTATGACTCTGGATGACTTTCACATGACTGGTAAACCGTTAGAGATAGACCAAATCTTACTGTACCAAAAATGTAGATCTTGCTAAAACACAATTCATGCCTAAAGCTTCTTTTTTTTTTGGTGGAGTGAATGATTTCCGAGATATTCCTTGTTATTTGTGTGAGTTTTGTAAAGCACACTTCCATCAAAAGGTTATTCATTGTTTTGTACGTTAACCATGCAAAAGTAAGTTGTATTAACAAAATAATAAAGTTTATTGTCAAAAATCGTGGGGTGCTTTTTAAATATTTTATCATATATTTACTTTTATAAATAGCTACCAATGAACTATTTACAACATTTGATGTCAAACACCCCACACTTTCTACAATAAAGTTTTTTATTTTGTTAATATAAATTAGTGTTTATTTTACACTCGTTACAAAATTTTGATATATAATCAACTAGTTGACTTTATATCGCTATAGAACAAATTCTTAATACTTAAAAGTATTTCTATTTTTAGTTCGGTTTGTTATAAAAGCATGTTATTTTAGTTTTTTGAACTACACTTTCCTTTTACACGCTCTATATTAGCTTCACCTGTGTGTGGGTGTGCATACGCGTATGCGCGCGCATGTGTCTGTCTGTCCGTCTGTCTGTCTGTCTGTCTGTCTGTCTGTCTGTCTGTCTGTCTGTCTGTGTGCGCGCGCGTGTATCTAATTTTTTTATTGACAAATATCAGCATGCCCCATTACAGAGGTAATATTACCTTCTTTCAATACATAATACAAAATATGTAATGTAATGTAATGTAATGCAATACAATGCAGTACAGTGCAATGCTGCGGTATGCAATGCACTGCAGTGCAACACAACGCAACGCAATGTAATGTAATGTAACGCAATCATTCGACGGAAGTTTCACCCACTTAGGGTCATATGATTGACTTCACATTTTGCACACATGTCAAGCACTCATGACAATACTGTAATATCATAACTTTATCCTAAGATCCTGACCAGAATGATCAGGATGAACAAAATTAATTTGCTAAATTTATCAATGTAACGGAATCATTCGACGTAAGTTTTACCCACTTAGAGTCGTCTGATTGACTTGAAATTTTGCACACATATCAAGCATGTATGATAATACAATAATAACATAATTTTTAGCTAAGATTCTGACCAGGATCATCAGGGTAGACAAAATTAGTTAGCTAAATTTATCGATGTAACGGAATCTTTCGATGCAATTTTCACTACCTTACAGTCATCTGATTGCAAATTTGCACACTTGTCAAGGACCAACGACAATACAATAGTATCATAACTTTATCCTAAGGTGCTTACTAGGGTCATCAGGAAAAACAATATTAATTAGCTAAATTTATCAATGGAATGGAATTTTTCGACGTAATTTTCACTAACTTACATTCATCTGATTGACATGAAAATGTGCACACATGTCCAGGACCAATGACAGTATGATAACAGTACCAGGATCATCAAGATAAAAAGAGACTTAGCTAAATTTATCAAAGTAATGTAATTTTCAGCTACTTGAGTCGTCTGATTAACTTGAGAATTTGCACAAATGTCAAGGACTGATGACAGTGTAACAATATCATGACTTTGTCCTTTTGTCCGGTCCAGGACCATCGGGATGAAAAAGTGACTCGGCTAAATTTAACAATGTAACATAATTTTCGCCAACTTGAGTTGTCTGGTTGGCTTAAAATTTTGCAAACATATCAAGGACCGATGGTAATACAATAATATCATGACTTTGTCCTACTGTCCTAACCAGCATTATCAAGATAAACAATTTATTTGGCTAAATTTAAAAATGCAACGTAATTTTCAACAACTTGATTCGTCTGACTGACCTGAAAATGTCAAGGACCGATGACAATACAATAACATCATGACCTTGTCCTAATATCCTGAGCAGAATCTACAGGACAAACAAGTGACTTAGCTAAATTTATCAGCATAACGTAATTTTCAACAACTTAGTCATCTGATTGACCTGAAAATTGGTACATGTGTCAAGAAACATAGACGATATAATAATATTGTAACTTTATACTAAGGTCCTGGCCTGGATCATAAGGATAAAAATATTAATTAGCTACATTTATCAATGTAACGTGATTTGTCGACGTAATCTTCATCAGCATACAATCATCTGATTGACTTGAAAATTTGTACACTTGTCAAGGATAGATGGCAATACAGTACCATAACTTTGTCCTAATGTCCTGGCCAGGATCATCAGGATAAAAAAGTGGCTTGGCTAACTTTACCAATGTAACATAATCTTCACCAACTAAGCCGCCTGGTTGACTTTTAAAATTTGCACACCTGTCAAGTACCGATGACAAACAATGTCATGACTTTGTCCTAATGTCTTGAAGAGGATCGTCAGGATAAAAACGTGACTTAGCTAAATTTATAATCTAACGTAATTTTCATAAACTTGAGTCATTTCATAGACTTGAAAATCTACGCATAGATCAAGGACCAAAGACAATACAATAATATCATGACTGTCCTAATGTCATGACCAGGATCATCAGGTTCAAAATGGACGTGGTTAAATTTATCAATGCAACATTTTTCACCAAGTTAGATTCATCTGATTGACATGAAAATTTGCACACGTGTCAAGAATCGATGACAATACCATAATATCTTGAATTTGTCCTAATACGTATACTGACCAGTACTTTCAGAACACATTTAAGACTAAAAAATAAGAAAATAAATTATAGTTTAAAAAAACTAAAAACACGCTTTTATAACAAACCGAACTAAAAAGTACAAAATAAATTATAGTTAAATAAATTATGATTGAAAAGACTAAAACCATGCTTTTATAACAAACCAAACTAAAAAGTATAAAATAAATTACAGTTAAAAAAACTAAAAACATGCACTTTTTTAACAAACCGAACTAAATAGTAGAAAATAAAATATAGTTTAAAATAAAGTATAGCTTCCTAAATTACAGTTTAAACAAATTAAAAACACGCTTTTCTAACAAGCCAACCTAAAAAGTGGAAAATAAATTATAGTTTAAAAAGACTAAAAAGACACGCTTTTATAACAAACCAAACTAAGAAGTGGAAAGTAATTTTAAGCATGAAGAGTTTGTTCTATATCGATATAAAGTCAACTAGTTCTTTATATTTCAAAATGTAACAAGTTCAAAATAAAAACTAATTTATATTAACAAAATAACAAATTTTATTGTAAAAATGCGTGGGGTGTCAGATATCCAATGCTATAAGTAGTTACATTGGTAGCTATTTATAAAAGTAAAGTTATGATAAAAGTAACGTGAAAAGCTCCCACGAGGTAAAACTAATACGAGAAAACATGTAAAGTAGACATAAAGCCTTCTCCATGAAAAAGTACATAATATATGTGCTGAACTTCGTGGCGATTGGTCAAGAAGTTTTTGAGATTAATGGTTATATATGTTGTTATTGGCTAATGCTGAATTTCTGACAATAAGTCATTAATCCTCTTGCTCTCCAATATTTCTCACTGATGGCTGGGGCACTAGAAGTGGTCGGGCATATTTGAAGGTGGTCTTGGTCCATTTTCCTCTTGCAGATCACATAGAGGACAGAGTGGTGAAGAATATATCCCAATTCTGTTCAAATGTTTTGCCAGACAAACATGTCCTGTAATCAACCTGAAGGTTGCAACTGCCGTTTTTTGAGGATATTCAGGAATTGCTGTTTGAATGTTTGGCAGTTCCCATCTTTTATATTTTGATTTTTCATTGTAATATTTTGCAATAATTTATTTGAATTCAGAGTTGAATAATCTTTTAGCTGATAAAATGGTAAACGCACAAGCACACGAACACGCGCACAAGCTCCCCCGCACGCACACTTTCACACACGCACGATCCAAACTAGACTATTGGTGTATCGTTTATTCTTCAGCATGACCGACTGTTTCTTTCTTTCTTTTTTTTTTTTTTTTTAAATTAACTTCCTCCAACATTGTGTCATATCGGACGAATGAATGAAACGAAATGGGTGAAATGATGCTCAAATGAGCCGACATTCGTCTTCTCAGGGTGGGGAAAACCTAGGAAAAAAACCTTACCCGGATAACTTACCCTAAGCGAGATTCGAACTCGCGACCTCTTGAACGTGAGGCAGACACGCTAACCATCACGCTACCGAGGCGGGCATGTCCGACTGTGCAGCGAAGATTAACACAGTTCATAATGGAGGCATTTGCACAGCAATAGGAGCTTTTCCAACAAGCCCAGTTGTGAGCCTTTACACTGAATCGGCAGAACCTCTCTGCAACATTGCCGTAACATCCTCTTAGGAAATTATGCTTGTGCGATTAGATGTCTGCCTAAGCACCCAACGTTTGCTATGCGAATGATGTAGGAAGAGCACCCTTGGTCCTAAGCGAGCAGGTTGTCACTTCCGAGAGCTTCTTAAGAAGCTCGCTATTTAAATGCCTAACATGTTTCCCAAGGGGGAGAGGTTCTACCCCACTTGGTTAAGGGGCATGTCCCATGTATATCTTGGGATGGCCGCACACCGGAAGTCCACGATGGCCATCCCTGGTATCCGCACTTGCTTTTTAGATTGGCCAACGTTTGATTTACACAGATGAATTAAGGACGCCAGCAGTGCTGGAGGTCCTTATGATTATGAAACCAAACCACATACATTTGGTTTTCATAAAAGTACCCCCATTTATGCTGCAGAGCTGTATGCAATACACCGAGCTGTTTTATATGTGCGCCATCGTAAATTAGGTAACTGCCTGATTTTGAGCGATTCCCTTAGCGCACTTCAGAGCCTTCATGAGCTGTACAACCTCCATCCTATTGCACAACGTATCCAGGATGCCCTCCATGTTTTACACACTTCTGGCGTTGACGTGGTGTGTGCATGGATTCCTGGTCACGTAGGTTTGCCTGGGAATGAAATGGCATATTTGGCAGCAAAACCGGCAGCTACAGAACCCAGTACTACCATCTCACGTGTTACTTTGGAAGACTTAAGGCTCGAAGTGCGGAGAGCGGTGCTGTCGTGCTGGCGCGAAGAGTGGTTAGCTCTTCACGGTAATAAGCTTAGAGAAGTGACGGACCTTCCGATAAAGTGGGTAACTTCTTCTCGCATATCTCATCAGGAGATGATATTGGCTCAGTTACGCAATTTTACGTATGGTTACCTTTTCAAACGGGACCCTGCTCTTTATCTACTGTACAACAAACCTTTGTCGGTCCGCCATGTGCTGCAACAGTGTGTTTCCCTGGTGTACCTTGCAGTGTCCTGTGAGACCTGCAAAGATCCTGGAGGACGATAAACAAGTGGCCGAAAAAATTTTTAAGTTTTCAGCAAAGGTAAACATGAACCTGAGAATTTAAAACTTTAGTTATGGGAATTTTCACTTTTTGACTCATTTATGCATATTTACTTATTTACTAATGTGTATATACAAAGCACTTTTAGCGCATTTAACAATTTAAATGCTGACTCAGGGGTCTCCATCTAGGGGATATGTGAATGGCAACCACAAGGTACCCAAGCTGAGCATAACATTACTTCCACTTACTGGTGTTTTGCTCCTCACTCTAGCTTTTCTATCTGACCTTACCTGGGTCATCTCTTGTTCTCTTCCGACTCCGATGCTATTAAGGTTCCTGAGGGCTAGGGAGTCTTTATTTTTCCAATCTCTCTATTTCTCTAATTTCTCTATAAAATCTTAACCCCTAACATGCTGACCTGTCATGGCATGTAATATGTCCACTGATTGGTAATCAGAGGATATGGTCGGTGAATTTATTTTGATAATTCTCCCGGTCAGGTCGGTGAGACCCGTAAACCAACGACAGGTGTGGTCCTCCAGACACTCTGGGGGTTATGAGAGAGCGATGTGACCGCCAAAACATAAAAATATGGTGCTCTCTAAAAAGCAGTTACTATTACTGCTATTGCTCTCTTCAATATCGGTGAAAAATATTGGAGAGCAAGAGGATTAATGACTTCATTGTCAGAAATTCAGCATTAGCTAACAACAACTTATTTACTAAGAGTTTTATTTTACATTGAAATTTATCTCTGGCTTTTGATATGATCGGTTTTATAAGGGCACTGATGACCAAATAGTCGAGACCCTTAATCTGATGTGGAATATTTGTACCCCATGTTCCAACTATACGTACCTACATGAGCTCAGCTCTTCCACATGTTAGCAAGCTAACCACAACAATCTAACATTGTAATCCATCCGGAAATATGAACTTTAGTTTTACATATGTATATGCGGGGAAGGGGAAGTGGGAGGGGAATGGGACACCAGCTGCTAGGCCGCTCATCCCTAATGTTGTGCTTGTTTGTTTGCAGGTATGGATAACCGCTTTCTCGATAAACGGGCCACACCAAAATTACACAACTCTTATCCATACTCGTTGGATATGGATTTATTTGAGCCAAGGAGGTATTACGTAAACAGAGATGTAGATCCAATATCTGGAACAACAGGCACTTCAATGAGGGCCCGAGATTATAGTATGAACCCCTCTCCAGAAAGACACCACGGCGCGTTCGAGAATTTAAAACAACCCTTAAGAACTGAAAGGTTGCAAGTACCTCCAAGGCTAGTATTAGAAACAACCCTATCCACAGCCTCAGTGGCTTCATACTCCATAGAGGAGTATGAAGAAATTTCTGAATTCACAAACACATTTGAAATAGAAGCACCGTCGGAAGCAATGAAAAATGCCGATAGGCATAAAAGGCCCGACGGTGTTGGCACAAAACGCTCCCCTTACAGCGTGAAGAAATCAAAGAAGAAAAGCGGTAAAAAAACTGTCAACGTCAACATTCAGAATATCCATATTGAAAATATGTATTTCACATTTTAAACATCTAAAAAAATATAGTTCAAATTAGTAACAAATTTCAAATTGTGTATGTATATATATATATATATATATATATATATATATATATATATATATATATATATATATGTACATACATATATATATGTATGTATGTATAAGTACTCACAACACATTATATTCATTCTATTAAAAAAAATTTGGACAATAAAACCGGTCAGGCCCTAGAAGTGTGAAGAGTGGATTAGGCCTACCAGGGGAAACCACTATAAAAAAAACGATGCTTGCAACTACCACCTCTTACGAGCTCTGGTGCATTGGAAATGTTGCACTCTATAGTATAGTATACTCTATTCACTCCATCCAAAACACGTATTACGTTCTTATAGTCCACCATCCAGTGTAATGCCACGTTATGCACTTAACGTTACAGTACACACCACGTCCCTGCGGCGAAGACAGCCGAAGTGATGGAGTCACGTGACTGACATGGCTGGTAGTCACGCTACAAGGACCACGTGACCATTTACAAAGTTGAGCAGGAAAGGTGAGTAAATACGTGCCAGTAGTGATTTGTAAGTATAGTGTGCAATATGGATATGAGCCATAATAAAAAATTTATGTGCTCTGAGTGTGGGAGTGAATATAAACATAGGCATTTGTGGCGTCACGTTTCCAAAGTTAGCCCGGAGATAGTGAATGTCATTGCACCTCTCCAAAAAAATTTAAATGCAACTTTTGCAATTTTGAAGGAACATCAGAAAACAGCTTATACGAACACTTGGAAGTGATACAGATAGACCTGTAAAATTTAAGGAACTGAAATCCTCATGATTTGGAGACCTCAAGATTTGGAAAGAACGTAACTGAGCCGGCAACACGGTCATTCTTTGTGAATGTCTGAACCGACACTGTTAGGGAGTGACGAGATCCTAAATAAGGCGGGCACCACTACACACCTACTAGGAAAAAACCAGGTCTGTCTGTCTGTCTGTCTGTCTGTCTGTCTGTCTGTCTGTCTGTCGGTCGGTCGGTCGGTCGGTCGGTCGGTCGGTCGGTCGGTCGGTCGGTCGGTCGGTCGGTCGGTCGGTCGGTCGGTCGGTCGGTCGGTCGGTCGGTCGGTCGGTCGGTCGGTCGGTCGGTCGGTCGGTCGGTCGGTCGGTCGGTCGGTCGGTCGGTCGGTCGGTCGGTCGGTCGGTCGGTCGGTCGGTCGGTCGGTCGGTCGGTCGGTCGGTCGGTCGGTCGGTCGGTCGGTCGGTCGGTCGGTCGGTCGGTCGGTCGGTCGGTCGGTCGGTCGGTCGGTCGGTCGGTCGGTCGGTCGGTCGGTCGGTCGGTCGGTCGGTCGGTCGGTCGGTCGGTCGGTCGGTCGGTCGGTCGGTCGGTCGGTCGGTCGGTCGGTCGGTCGGTCGGTCGGTCGGTCGGTCGGTCGGTCGGTCGGTCGGTCGGTCGGTCGGTCGGTCGGTCGGTCGGTCGGTCGGTCGGTCGGTCGGTCGGTCGGTCGGTCGGTCGGTCGGTCGGTCGGTCGGTCGGTCGGTCGGTCGGTCGGTCGGTCGGTCGGTCGGTCGGTCGGTCGGTCGGTCGGTCGGTCGGTCGGTCGGTCGGTCGGTCGGTCGGTCGGTCGGTCGGTCGGTCGGTCGGTCGGTCGGTCGGTCGGTCGGTCGGTCGGTCGGTCGGTCGGTCGGTCGGTCGGTCGGTCGGTCGGTCGGTCGGTCGGTCGGTCGGTCGGTCGGTCGGTCGGTCGGTCGGTCGGTCGGTCGGTCGGTCGGTCGGTCGGTCGGTCGGTCGGTCGGTCGGTCGGTCGGTCGGTCGGTCGGTCGGTCGGTCGGTCGGTCGGTCGGTCGGTCGGTCGGTCGGTCGGTCGGTCGGTCGGTCGGTCGGTCGGTCGGTCGGTCGGTCGGTCGGTCGGTCGGTCGGTCGGTCGGTCGGTCGGTCGGTCGGTCGGTCGGTCGGTCGGTCGGTCGGTCGGTCGGTCGGTCGGTCGGTCGGTCGGTCGGTCGGTCGGTCGGTCGGTCGGTCGGTCGGTCGGTCGGTCGGTCGGTCGGTCGGTCGGTCGGTCGGTCGGTCGGTCGGTCGGTCGGTCGGTCGGTCGGTCGGTCGGTCGGTCGGTCGGTCGGTCGGTCGGTCGGTCGGTCGGTCGGTCGGTCGGTCGGTCGGTCGGTCGGTCGGTCGGTCGGTCGGTCGGTCGGTCGGTCGGTCGGTCGGTCGGTCGGTCGGTCGGTCGGTCGGTCGGTCGGTCGGTCGGTCGGTCGGTCGGTCGGTCGGTCGGTCGGTCGGTCGGTCGGTCGGTCGGTCGGTCGGTCGGTCGGTCGGTCGGTCGGTCGGTCGGTCGGTCGGTCGGTCGGTCGGTCGGTCGGTCGGTCGGTCGGTCGGTCGGTCGGTCGGTCGGTCGGTCGGTCGGTCGGTCGGTCGGTCGGTCGGTCGGTCGGTCGGTCGGTCGGTCGGTCGGTCGGTCGGTCGGTCGGTCGGTCGGTCGGTCGGTCGGTCGGTCGGTCGGTCGGTCGGTCGGTCGGTCGGTCGGTCGGTCGGTCGGTCGGTCGGTCGGTCGGTCGGTCGGTCGGTCGGTCGGTCGGTCGGTCGGTCGGTCGGTCGGTCGGTCGGTCGGTCGGTCGGTCGGTCGGTCGGTCGGTCGGTCGGTCGGTCGGTCGGTCGGTCGGTCGGTCGGTCGGTCGGTCGGTCGGTCGGTCGGTCGGTCGGTCGGTCGGTCGGTCGGTCGGTCGGTCGGTCGGTCGGTCGGTCGGTCGGTCGGTCGGTCGGTCGGTCGGTCGGTCGGTCGGTCGGTCGGTCGGTCGGTCGGTCGGTCGGTCGGTCGGTCGGTCGGTCGGTCGGTCGGTCGGTCGGTCGGTCGGTCGGTCGGTCGGTCGGTCGGTCGGTCGGTCGGTCGGTCGGTCGGTCGGTCGGTCGGTCGGTCGGTCGGTCGGTCGGTCGGTCGGTCGGTCGGTCGGTCGGTCGGTCGGTCGGTCGGTCGGTCGGTCGGTCGGTCGGTCGGTCGGTCGGTCGGTCGGTCGGTCGGTCGGTCGGTCGGTCGGTCGGTCGGTCGGTCGGTCGGTCGGTCGGTCGGTCGGTCGGTCGGTCGGTCGGTCGGTCGGTCGGTCGGTCGGTCGGTCGGTCGGTCGGTCGGTCGGTCGGTCGGTCGGTCGGTCGGTCGGTCGGTCGGTCGGTCGGTCGGTCGGTCGGTCGGTCGGTCGGTCGGTCGGTCGGTCGGTCGGTCGGTCGGTCGGTCGGTCGGTCGGTCGGTCGGTCGGTCGGTCGGTCGGTCGGTCGGTCGGTCGGTCGGTCGGTCGGTCGGTCGGTCGGTCGGTCGGTCGGTCGGTCGGTCGGTCGGTCGGTCGGTCGGTCGGTCGGTCGGTCGGTCGGTCGGTCGGTCGGTCGGTCGGTCGGTCGGTCGGTCGGTCGGTCGGTCGGTCGGTCGGTCGGTCGGTCGGTCGGTCGGTCGGTCGGTCGGTCGGTCGGTCGGTCGGTCGGTCGGTCGGTCGGTCGGTCGGTCGGTCGGTCGGTCGGTCGGTCGGTCGGTCGGTCGGTCGGTCGGTCGGTCGGTCGGTCGGTCGGTCGGTCGGTCGGTCGGTCGGTCGGTCGGTCGGTCGGTCGGTCGGTCGGTCGGTCGGTCGGTCGGTCGGTCGGTCGGTCGGTCGGTCGGTCGGTCGGTCGGTCGGTCGGTCGGTCGGTCGGTCGGTCGGTCGGTCGGTCGGTCGGTCGGTCGGTCGGTCGGTCGGTCGGTCGGTCGGTCGGTCGGTCGGTCGGTCGGTCGGTCGGTCGGTCGGTCGGTCGGTCGGTCGGTCGGTCGGTCGGTCGGTCGGTCGGTCGGTCGGTCGGTCGGTCGGTCGGTCGGTCGGTCGGTCGGTCGGTCGGTCGGTCGGTCGGTCGGTCGGTCGGTCGGTCGGTCGGTCGGTCGGTCGGTCGGTCGGTCGGTCGGTCGGTCGGTCGGTCGGTCGGTCGGGCGGTCGGGCGGTCTGGTATTTCGGTATGGTCGATCTGTGAGGGCGGTCGGTATGGTCGGTCGGTCTGATCGGTCTGGACAGTTGGCCGGTCTGGTTGGTCCCTCGATACGATCGGTCAGTCGGTCTGTTCGGTCGGTAGGTGGATCGGCTTGGTCAGTCTCTCTGGTCGGTCGGTCTGGTTGTTCTGTCTGGTCGTTCTGGTCGGTGAATCGGTCTGGCTGGTCGGTCTGGTCGGTCAGTTCGGGCGGTCGGTATGGTCGTTCGGTCGGTGGGTCAGTGAGTCTGGTCGGTCTATCTGTTGGTAGGTCTGGTTAGTCTGGTCGGTCGGTCGGTGGTTCTGGCAGGTGAGTCAGTCGGTCCAGTCGGTTGGTCTGGTCGTTCCGGTCGGTCTGGTCGGTCGGTCAGGTCTGTTACGTTCTGGGTTCTTGGATGAGAGTTTGTGTGTATGAGAGTGTGTGTGGGTGAGAGTTGAGCCAATCGCAGAGTATTTAAGTTGACGCGAGTGGTGTTGTTTCATTTGATTTCCGCCAGGAGCGTGACGGTCGGGTGGCAGGTGAGTGCCTGAAAGCTAGCGCCTAGGCAGTCTCGGCGTGAGTTTTCAGGAGGGAGGTCTTATGTCTTGGCAGATCTGGTAAGTGGGAACTATCCAGTCGACCGTCAATATATATTGCGTGACTAAGTTAAAGGGGGAGGGCCTTCCTGATTTTTTTATGCAAGCTTCTTGATGCTCTGCGGATGGGCTCAATACGGGGAATTCAAATTGTTTGTTAAAGGTACATCTATTGTAATGGTGATAACTGACTTTCAGCAATTATTCTGTTGTTTAAATTATAAATAAAAAGGTTAATACTGCCCACTACTTTTATTAAATAAAAAAAGGGGGGGCATTCCACTCTCCTTTATAGGTGTGCCGGTAACCCACCCTACCCGGTCCGTATAAGTGTAATACAGGCATTTGGAGAGCAAGCCATATAAAGAAAATGGTTCAATTTTGGTAGCAGAGCGTGGTTAAAAATTGCCGGTAGTGAAGGTAGTGGAGTTTTTAGGAGGCCGAGTATTTGATTTTAGTTATGGCCGTATCGTCAGATTTTCACCTTTTGCGAAAGCATGAATTGCTTTTTGAAGTGGGAATTCGTGGGGGAGATTATTTAATTACGGCAGATGTACCTGCCCTATTAGACATTTTCCGTCAGGTCAAGGAGAAGGATTATGTTAAATTGGCCGAAACACATCCTTTAGTAGTAGAGTCCCCTTCATTATGCGAGGCAGCGAACTTAGAGTTTGCTGAATTGTTTGCTGATCCCAATGCCAGTTCTGGTTTTTCGAAACACCAGATTAGGCGTTTAACTGCTAGAATTTCTCATTATGTGCAAAGAGTGGATTATTTCTTACGATTTCCCCCGGGCATAAAATTTACGACACCATTAGCTGACTTACGAACCCAGTTTAAGAAATATCTAGATCAACTTTCGCAACAGCAGGGGGAAACCTCTTTAGTGTCTAATATGCCGTCTAATGCAGGTCCGACTGTGTCAGCTTTCAAACCCTTAAAACTTTTACATCCACTTCAACAGCTGGCGGAATCATTTCAACCTTTTGAGTTAGTAGATGTTTCAACTGCGGTTGAGTTCCTAAAATTTTTGGTTCGGGCTAAAGAGCGTGCAAGATTGTGTGAAGTTTCTGACTTACAATTGTTAGAAGTGATTATGTCCAGATCCGGAGATATGGTGCGCGATATCATTGGAAATGTTAAAGGGAACGCTGACCACTCACAGCATTATGGTAGTGCAGTTCCCGGGCGAGGGAATATTGGGTCAAGTAGGCCTTGTTTTCGGTGTGGATCTACTAGTCATCTGGTAAACCAATGTCCTGTTCCTCGTGGTCGGGGAGGTATGTTCAAGTACCAAAAGAAAGGGGCGTTCCAACACGTCCCAGTTGACGCCAGGCGTCGGGGGTGCTTTCGGCTAGCATGACATTTCGTCGTCTGGTAGGCAAGCCAAAATATTTGAAGCCAACAGTGTAGTTGTTGGTTGGTAAACACCCACTGCTTGCCCTTTTAGACTCGGGAAGTTCATGTTCATTAGTTCACGAAGCTTACTATTATCAATACCTTGTTAAAGGCTCGAGTAAGCCCCAGAAATGTAATATACAGTGTATTTCTGTTAACGGTCGTAACTTCCAAGTAAATACGAAAGTTCAATTAACGATTCGACTGTCGCGATTCACCTGGAAACATATTTTTTATCTGTTGCCAGATTTGCCTTTTAAAATAATCTTGGGCTCGGACTTTATGGTTCGAGTCGGGCTAAGGCTTGATTTTCGTGCAAAGGAAGTTTCGTTTGATTTTGCGCCAGATGAGCGCGTTCGATTTCAGGACGGGCAGTTCTCCGAACAGGTCCCTGTTGCTCCAAGTGACCTGGTAGAGCAGGTTAATGCCGAGAGTGTTTTCTCCCATTTGACCGCAGATCAGGCTCATGCATTGGAACAGTTGTGCGCTAAACACGCGGCGTTGTTTACAAATCGATTGGGGGTCACGGATTTAGTAGAATATGACATCCAGTTAACAGACACCACTCCGGTGAAATTAGCTCCATATAGGCTGACTCCGCCCAAAATGGCTCTACTTAGGAGCAAAATTGAGGACATGTTGGAGAAAGGGGTGATTCGTCCGTCCGTATCTAATTATAGTAGTCCTGTATTTATGGTTCCGAAGGGCAATAACGATTTTAGGGTAGTGGTGGACTATCGACACCTAAATAAGAGGATCAAAATTGAGGCCCAACCCATGCCGCATTTAAACTCCGCAGCTCATTATTTTGCTGACGCGAAGATATTCACTACTTTAGATTTAAATAATGCTTATTATCGGATACCTTTATCAGAATCGTCTAAACCTCTGACGGCATTCTCAACCCCTTACCGACTCTATGAGTTTCAAAGGGTACCCTTCGGTTTAGCAACCGGTGCCCAAGTATTGTCACGGCTGTTAGATCAATTGTTTTCGGATATTAAGTTTAAGTATGTTTTTCACTATTTAGATGATGTGGTGATTTACTCGCCCAATTTTGACACGCATTGCCAACACCTTTCAGAAGTCTTTTCGCGTATAGAACGTGCAGGCCTGACCTTACGTAAGGAGAAATGTGTTTTCGCTACAGGTCAAATTTCGTTTTGGGGTCATATCGTCTCTCCGGCAGGGATAACCATCGATCCCGATAGAACTAAAGCAATACGGAACTTTCCTCCTCCGAAGACCGTTAGGGCTTTAGCCAGATATATAGGAATGGTCAATTTTTTTAGTAAATTTATCCCTAATTTCGCTGCTCGCGCTGAACCGCTTCATCGACTCCGGCGAAAGGGAGCCCAATTTTGCTGGAAGGAAGAACAACAACGCGCATTTGAGAATCTCAAGCAGGCTATTATGAATCCTCCCGTTTTGGCTTTTCCCGATTTTTCTCGTCGGATTGTCTTACAAACTGATGCTAGTAAAGGATCATTGGCCGCTGTTCTGCTCCAGGATTTTCCGGAGGGGCGTCGCGCCATTGCCTATAATTCCCGCACTCTTACTCCAGCCGAACGCAAATACTCAGTTTATGAGCTGGAGACCTTAGCCGTCCTGTTTGGATTAGAAAAATATCAGGAGTATCTTGAACATGTGGAGTTTACGCTCGAGTGTGATAATCAGGCACTCACGTGGTCTCTGGCAACTCCTCGAACCACTGGAAGGTTAGCGCGTTTGGGGGTGCGTATTTCCGCGTTTAAGTTTGTTCCTGTTCATATTAGAAGTTCTGAAAATTGTGTAGCGGATGCATTAACTAGAGTGTTTACAGAGCCGGTGGAGAGTAAATCAGATAGGGATGATCTCGCAGCAGTGTGTACCTTTCCCGAATTGTTTGAAGGATTGCCAATTCATCAGAGACGAGACTCGGATTTGCGGACTATTATCGACCAATTGGAGGCCGGTCAGACAGTGCCTTCGTGTCATCTTAAGGATGGTGTACTTTTAACACGTGCCACATTTGACGGCAAGGATAAAGTAGTTTTGCCGCGTGCTCTAGTGCCCATGGTATGCGAATATTTCCATTCATCACCAATGGGGGGACATTTGGGTATAGCAAAGACTAAAGGTAAAATTCGGAAACATTTTGTGTGGCCAGGGATGTATAAAGAGATTACTGCGCATGTTAAGGCATGTCAAATTTGTGCCATGGCAAAACCGGCACAATGTACTGTGTGGAGGGGATTAGCGTCTGAAGTTGCAACCAAGCCTTTGGAAAAACTGTTTGTAGATTTTGTGGGTCCTTTCCCGCGTTCGGTGCAAGGCAACACTTATGCGTTGGTTACGGTAGACGCATTCACAAAGTTTGTATGGCTGAGTGCTATTCCTAACGCCACGTCGCATAATGCAATTAAAGAATTGTCAAAGATTTTCGCCGCCTTTGGAGCACCCCGCATTTTGGTGTCCGATAATGGCACACAATTTACTTCGGGTCAATTTAGGAATTTTTGTTTCACGTGGGGCATTAAAGCAATTACAACTACACCCTACTACCCTCGTCCTTCTCATGCTGAGAGGTTTAATAGGAATTTGAAGTCGGCTTTAATAGCCTTTCACCATCAAAATCACAAAAAATGGGATTGTAACTTTGCGCATTTACAATTAGCCTTTAATACGGCCCGACATGAATCTCATGACACCACCCCGTTTAAGTTGATGTTAGCTTTTGCTCCAAATTTTCCTTTAGCAAATCTTTGGGCTTTGGACCCCAGCATTTTGATGCCGAAGTTATTCGTGCTAATTGGCAACGCGCTTTCAATAATCTTAAAAGAGCACAATTCCGTGTGAAGCAGAGACATGATGTAAATAAAAGGCCCTCTCCATTTGCGCTTGGCCAACGGGTTATGTGTAGGTCTTATCCTGTGAGCTCGAAGGCCAATGCGTATGCAGCTAAATTAGCGCCACGATATACGGGACCATGGGAAATAGTTCGTTTGTATAAAGGTGTATCTGCCACGATCAGGGATCTCTCTTCTGGACATACACGTCGAGCTCATATTTCCCAACTCAAACCTTTTCCTTGATTCCCATGGTTAGATGGAAGGGTTTATGTCCTGTGTTATGTCGCCTTACTTGTTGTGAAATATTTGTGTAACTTCATTTAAATTGTGTTTTTCTGTGTCCAATGTTTTTTGTGAAATATTTGTGTAACTTCATTTAAATTGTGTTTTTCTGTGTCCAATGTTTTGATTCTTTTGGTCCGTTCTTTTGGGGACTGTAAACAAAAGCAAGCCACGCGCGTGCTTCCTGGTTTCCGAGGGCGTGTGTCCTCACCTCGGCACGCTTATGTGTCATTCGACGGCAGGTATGGAGCATCAGCTCTTGTCGAGTGACGTGTGCCAGCTAGCTGCCGTTTAGCCGGGATTTGAAGGGTGTGCGGGTTGCTCACCACTCGGGGGTTTGTTATGTTGACCGAGTTTACGGTAGGTGTTTGTTTGTGTGTAGATTGTCGCCGGCGTTTGTGTTGTAGTTTCGTTTTGTGTATGTTGTGGTTGTGCTATGTGTTTTGTTGTGGTAGTGGTTGTGATCTTTGGTGCAGAGTGTGACTCATATGGTCTAGGCCACAAAGTATTTTAGTTATTGCTAGCAAACTTACTGTGCACAGTATATATTATATGAAAACATGTATTATTTGAATGTATATAATAAGAAAGGCCATTCACGTTCTAGTTTCGTTAAATTTTTTTTCTTCTCTGAAGTGTGAAAATTTATTTTAGTTAACATCATTTCTTGTCTCATGTTCCAATTTCTCTTAAGAATGGTACTTATATTAACTTAGATTACTATAAAGATGTTTATTGTGATTTATTATCGTTAACGCTTTCTGTTTGAAAGATAAATTTCCATTACGAAGTTTATTAAATTGATGTATTTCTTATGAATTTTAATCATGGTTTACGCCCTTGGTCAAATTTCATAATTATGGTTATATTGTAGAAGATTTAATGTATACATATCATACACATTGTTGTAATTCTTATGTTTGGCCCAGTTTGCTGCTGTCTATTTTATTTTGCAGTGGGATTTTGAGAGTTTGTGCCGCCTTCCTTCTTCTCCATTCTCTTTGTCTTCGACGCCACTCCCTGGTGTGATCTCACCTATGCTACGAATTATGCTGATGGAAGACAGTCCTGGGAAATTGAGCCGACACCAGCATTGGCTCTAGCTTGGTGGTCAACTAGCCTTGGAAGCACGGGGGAGACATACTTGGCTCAATTGGAAATTTACTTTCCTGTACTTTCATCTGGAATCTTCTGGGAGTGTAAGGTACTGGCTCCCGGACCCACTGACAGCTGGAATCTTCCGGCAGTCTAAGGTACTGCCTTCCAGACCCACGGACATCTGGAATCTTCCGACAGTGTAAAGTGATAGTGATCCATCATCAAGTGAGGAGGGTGACAGTGTCGGCTTTCCTCCTGTTGGGTGAGGTGGGAAAAACCATGGTTATTGTTGACATAAGGAAGTGTTGGTGCCAGGGAGTGCTGAGACAAAAAAAAAAAAAAAAAATTCCTTTTTTTTTTCCTATGCCTATTGGCGGTTCTTAGGCCGTGTTTTGGGGGAGGGGGGAGTGTTTGAGCCAATCGCAGAGTATTTAAGTTGACGCGAGTGGTGTTGTTTCATTTGATTTCCGCCAGGAGCGTGACGGTCGGGTGGCAGGTGAGTGCCTGAAAGCTAGCGCCTAGGCAGTCTCGGCGTGAGTTTTCAGGAGGGAGGTCTTATGTCTTGGCAGATCTGGTAAGTGGGAACTATCCAGTCGACCGTCAATATATATTGCGTGACTAAGTTAAAGGGGGAGGGCCTTCCTGATTTTTTTATGCAAGCTTCTTGATGCTCTGCGGATGGGCTCAATACGGGGAATTCAAATTGTTTGTTAAAGGTACATCTATTGTAATGGTGATAACTGACTTTCAGCAATTATTCTGTTGTTTAAATTATAAATAAAAAGGTTAATACTGCCCACTACTTTTATTAAATAAAAAAAGGGGGGGGCATTCCACTCTCCTGTATAGGTGTGCCGGTAACCCACCCTACCCGGTCCGTATAAGTGTAATACAGGCATTTGGAGAGCAAGCCATATAAAGAAAATGGTTCAGAGTGTGTGTGGGTGAGAGGGTGTGTGGGCGAGAGGGTGCGTGGGTGAGAGGGTTTGTGTATGTGAGTGTGTGTGGGTGAGAGTGTTCGTGGGTGAGAGGGTGTGTGTATGAGAGTGTGTGTGGGTGAGAGGGTGTGTGTATGCGAGGGTGTGTGGGTGAGAGTGTTCGTGGGTGAGAGGGTGTGTGTATGAGAGTGTGTGTGGGTGAGAGGGTGTGTGTATGAGAGGGTGTGTGGGTGAGAGGGTGTGTGTATGCGAGGGTGTGTGGGTGAGAGTGTTCGTGGATGAGAGGGTGTGTGTATGAGAGTGTGTGTGGGTGAGAGGGTGTGTGGATGAGAGGGTGTGTGGGTGACAGGGTTTGTGTATGTGAGTGTGTGTGGGTGAGAGGGTGTGTGTATGCGAGGATGTGTGGGTGAGAGTGTTCGTGGGTGAGAGGGTGTGTGTATGAGAGTGTGTGGGTGAGAGGGTGTGTGTATGAGAGTGTGTGTGTATTAGAGTGTGTGTGGGTGAGCCGTCTGGTTCGGGTACTGAGCCCCTCCGCCACGACAAGGCGACACTCCTTCGGAGGGGTCAAATGAACAGGAGAAGAAAACATAACTTGTTCGTTAAAAGTAAGAACAACCAGAGTGCAGCATATATTAGAACCTTGATTAAGACAAAGGTAAACCCAGTAATAATAAAAGTGGGTATCAAGGCATTGAATACACTGGAAAATGGGAAAGTTTTAATCAAGACCGGAGAGAAAGACGAATTGGATGTCATATGCAACAGCATAAAAGAGAAATGCGGGGAAGAACTTGAGGCGGTGGTCCCGGAGAAGAGAAGTCCAAGAATCATAATTTTCAATGCTCCTGAGGAGATTACACTAAAAAACATGGCCGAAGTTCTTGAGGTGTAGAACAAGGAAATAGAGGGGCATAAAGAGGAAATACAGCCGGTTTTCCAGTTTCATGACAAAAAGAAAAATAACACAATAGCTGTGTAAATTAGTTCCGCTATCAGAAAGCAACTCATGGACAAAAAGATAAAACTGTGTTGGAACCTATGTAATTGGAAAGACTGTGTCAAAGTTACCCACTGCTTCAAATGCAATAAATATAATCACCATGCAGAGAAGCGCCGTGGACAGCAAACTGCCCGAAGTGTGCGGGAGGTCACAAGATGAAGGACTGCAAAGTCGGCACACAAGAATTTAGATGAAGTAATTGTATAAATTTTTCTAAACATAATGCAGGTAGTGCAATTGACGTTAACCACTAGGCACTTGATAATAATTGTCCATGCTACCAATCAGTATTGAGGAGATACCAACAGAATATTGACTACTAATACGACTGAACAGAGTATTAACTGCTTCCAAGTGAATTTACAACATTCTAAAATAGCAACGAGTAATTTAGTACAACTCATTTATGAATCCAGGATAGATATATCATTTATACAGGAACCGTATACTGTAAATAATAAATTAGCAGGAATTCCGAAGTCAATGAGAACTTATGTATGCGGAGATGGAAGAAAATAGCAGGCATAATAATCAATAACTATAATATCGATGCTACACTAATAACTCAACTCTCAAATGAAGATTATGTTGTTATGGAAGTACAATACAGAAACAGTAAATTCTTCACGTCCAGCATGTACTTTGACATTGAATCACACATAGGAATAGACATAAGGAAGATAGAAAACATTTTAGATCACGTAAAAGGACATGGAATAGTAATATCGGCAGATACTGATGCTAGGAGCAACTTGTGGTTTGATAAAACTAACAATGAAAGAGGTTGTATCCTTGAAGAAGTTCTCACAGCTTCGACACTGCATATTGTCAATGAGAACACGGGAATACCAACCTTCAGAACTAGCAGAGCAAAGGGCTGGATCGACTTGACGCTTACTAACAATCGCCTGCTTATAAATATAACTGACTGGAAGTGCGGAGAACAAGAAAGTTGTTCAGACCATAAAATAATCACATTTAAAGTGCTAAGAACGATTAAAACCTACACACATACTCCCCAACCCAAGAAAGAGAAGTTGACAGGGAAAAGATACATTGTAAATAAAGAAGAAAACTATAAACTGTTCACTAATATCCTAAGCTATATGCTGAATAAGGAGTTTAAATGCGGGACAAGTGAAACCAACTTGGAGGAAAATGATAATTTAGTCTGTGAAATTATAAAGGATTATCATAGTGCTGAAGAGGTAATACAAAGATTTAACTCCTGCATTACAACAGCATGTGACAGGGCTTTTCGTAAGTCCACTTCGAAGAAAATTTCGACCAATAGGAAATCAGTCCCATGGTGGAACGACCAGCTAACAATTTTAAGAAAAAGGGTTAACGCTCTACGTAGAAGATACCAGAGGACAGTAAATAACCAACAGCTCAGAGAAGAAAGGAAAACTCTATACATTGCAGGGAAAGGCGAATACCAATTGTAAATACAAAAACAAAAGTTAGACTCGTGGAAAAAATACTGCACCATCCAAGATGGAAGCAACCCATGGCACGCAGCATACAAACTGACTGCTGGAAAAATAAGGACTCAACCTACCTTAACAACTATGCAAAATACAGATGGTACCTACACAGCCGATATCCAAGAAACACTTCCGTGTATGATAGACCACTTCACTTCCGAAGACGACCCAGAAAGTGATTCAGTGCAACAACGGGAGATGCGTAGGCAGCAAGAAGAACCCATAAATACACCGAACGACAGAGAATTCACAACTGCAGAACTATTTCATGTTATTCAAACGTTTAACCCCAAAAAAGCACCAGGAGAAGATGGCATAACCCAAAATATTATACTGAGAGACTTCAACAGTTTCCCTTCATCATTTACGGCCATTTATAAGAAATGTCTGAGTCAAGGATACTTTCCAAAAATATGTAAACTATCACAAATAATACCCATTGTTAAACCAGGGAAAGAGGAAAGTCACATTGCTACAAAGTTCAGACCAATAAGTCTATTAATTATCGGAGGGAGAAAAGTTGATGATAAATAGAATAAATCATCATATATACACCAACAATTTGGTCAACATGAACCAATATGGATTTTTCCCTCAAAAAAGCACCGTAGACGCAGCACTGGTAGTCAAAAAGTTCATAACAACCAATTTAGACCAGGAAAATAGTGTAATAATTACTAGCCTAGATGTGAAGGGGGCATTCGACGCTGCTTGGTGGCCTGGCATACTCCACAATTTAAGGAATCTACAATGTCCAAAAAACCTATATTATTTAACTAAAAATTATTTCGGAGGCAGATTAGCCAAACTTTCAATCAAACACAGCACAATAGAAAAAGAGGGGACGAAATGCTATCCCCAGGGATCCTGCTGCGGTCCAGGGTTCTGGAACATCTTTTATAACTCGCTACTCAGTTTAAGTTATACGAAACGAAGTAAATTAGTAGCCTTTGCCGACGACCTAGTACTGAGCACATCAGGAGAAAATAAGGAAGTAGCAGAAATGTTCGCGAATGCCGATCTACAGCAAATCGAACATTGGACAAAACAATATAAACTCCAGTTCAACAAAAGTAAATCAAAAACCATTCTTGTAACAAGGAAAAGAAAAGAAGCAACGATTCAAATAAGAGTATATATAAACAACACTATCGTAGAGCAAGTAGAACAGTTGAAGTACCTAGGTATATTGTTCGACAATAAGATGACATTTGATATGCATATAAAACAAGCCTCAGAGAAATGCATAAAACTGGTAAATGCATTAGCGAAGTCTGCAAAGTTGAACTGGGGCTTAGGACAACAAGCTTTACGAACAATATATAAAGGCGCTATACTTCCGATGCTGTTTTACGGAGTGAAAGTGTGGAAAGAAGCTATTCTAAAAAGAAAGAATATGCTCAAATACCAGCGAGTACAAAGATTGATGAACATAAAAATCGCAAAAGCTTACCGAACAGTTTCATATGAAGCGTCCTGCGTTTTAGCGGCAGTCAAGCCAATAAATATAAAAATCCAAGAAATTCTAGACATTTACGACAACAAACATGTGACGAGCACAAATGGAATTCCGACATTAGTCGAAGAAGCCCCGAAACTGACCGAGTGGCCTCATCCTGCAGATAGAATGAGTGTTCAAGAAGCACAACAAAGCTTACTGTACAGCACAGAAATTTACACTGACGGGAGCAAGATAAACGAAAAAATCGGAGCAGCCGCAGTCATTTTTCTCAATGGAGAACTGGTTAAAAAATTAAAATATCAACTTAGCGCCCATTGCTCAAATAATCAAGCTGAACAGATAGCTATTTTACAGGCTCTTATAGAGTTACAAGGTAACATTGAACTCAATGTAGGAGAGAAATTAGGTGTAGTGTACACTGACAGTCAGATTACAGTAGATCTTCTCAAGACTAGCCAAATCCGGAAGAGATTACTAGAAGAAATAAAGGCTAAAATTAAGCAACTACAAGAAAATGGTTGGACAATACACATAAAATGGGTAGCTAAAGGCCCACGTGGGGCTACGTGGTAATGAACTAGCAGATAAATTAGCAAAGAAAGCAGTGCAAGAAGATAACAGAGAGATTATGTTGTTGTTTTCTAGTGCCTTGCATCTGGCAATGAAGCCATTAGCATTCGTGCTTTCCAATACTTTTGAACTGTAGTTTCTTCTGATCTTAATGCTTCACAGGTCTTCAAGTGTTCTTCATTCATTTCTGCTGGATCGTTACACAGGACACATATTGGTGAGGCTGAGACACCTATTCTGTAGAGATGACTTGCCAAGCAGTCATGATTTGTCAATAGTCGGAAGGCTGCAACAGCTGTTTTCCTTGGTCTCTGGGGGATTATATCTGGATTGGAAAGTAGTGTAATCCATTTTTTATCTTTGGCATTTGTTTCTATTTCTTGTAGGTATGAATGACAAAAATTTTTAATGATCAAGCGTTTTATTGAGGAATATGAGAAATTGAATTTAGACTTTCGTTTTATTGTTGTGCCTTTCTTTGCAAGTGAGTCTGCAGCTTCGTTCCCCATGACTCCACAGTGTGCTGGAATCCATTGGAGATGAACAGTCTTATTAACTTTTTGGAGTTGTGTTAACATTTTGTAGCATTCTCTAATTTTTGTTGACTTCTTTGTAGTATTCGAACATATTCCCTGAATTGCAGCTTTAGAATCTGAAAGAATTACTGCTTTGTTAAATTTATTTAAGGGAAGATTTAATAATTGTCGGAGAGCAATGTATATAGCCTCTATTTCTCTATCATAATTTGTTGTGTCTCTGCCAACAGAATGATAAAAGGAAAAATGTGAACATGTAACTCCAGCTCCAGTAAGGTTCTCCTTGGAGGATCCATCAGTATATATGTGAAGCCATTCTTCTGTGGGATACCTAGTATTGATTGTTTCCAGAGCTAGAAGTTTTTGTATTTCTTTTGGTGTGTCTGATTTACTTATTTCCTCTATTAATTCCAAATTGAAGGTAGGTTGCAATAATTCCAATGGATTTTCTCTTATAAGTAGATTTTCTCTGGTGTTAGGAATGTTCAATTTGGATTTAATCTGTGTTACCTTTTCTAGGAAACTACTATGAGTTTTAAGGATTGAAGGGGGGAGGTTCTCTTCTGTCCATTTAGAGTTTGGCAGTCGTAACATTTTCTCGTGTTGGAGCAATGCTTGTTCTTCTATTTTTGTTGTTATTGATGGGGTCCGTGTTAAGGCAAGCATGGCATCAATAGGTGTGGATTTAACTGCTCCAGTGATTAGGCGAAGAGCCTGATTTTGTATTTGTTCAAGTTTATTGATGTTAGCATTTGCTGCTGTTATTAAAGCTTCAGAACAGTACAAGAGGTTTGGTTTAATATACATTTTGTATGTTGTGTTAAGGGCTCTCCTTGAGCAGCCCCATTTAGCACCAGCTAACCTTTTCAGGATTTGCAATTTCTTTTCAACCTTTTCTGAGATGTTTGTTATATGTTTTTTCCAACTTTGCTTTTTGTCGAAAGTGATGCCTAAGTATTTGGCATCATCAACTGCTTTGAGTGGTTTACCATTATAATTTATGCTAATATTAACTGGTTTGTATTTTAGTGTAAATAATTCATAATTTGTTTTTTCCACATTGATAGTCATGAGGTTTTTGGAGCTCCATTCATGTACTTTGTTTAGGGCTGTTTCTATTCTGTCTTTAATTAATTCAGGCTTTTTTGAAGAGCCTGAAGTCCAAATGACTACATCGTCAGCAAATAAAGCAATTTTGGTTTCTAAAGCCTTTATTATTGATGGAAGGTCATTTATATATATGTTAAAGAGTGTTGTGCTCAGAACAGCACCTTGTGGAAGTCCTCGGTGTGTTTGTTTATATTTGGAAATGTATGTATTATATTTTGTGGCACAAAATCTTTGTGAAATAAACTGAGTTATCCACTTAAGCATGTTACTTTTCACACCTATTGATTGCAACTTCTCAACTAATTTATTTCTCCAGACTGAGTCATATGCTGATTTAAAATCAATGAATACTGCCAAGGTATCCTCCTTTCTATTGAAAGCTTCCTTGATGTCTTGGCTTAGTAAGAGTACATTTTCACTTGTACTATGATTCTGTCTGAAGCCGGTCTGTGAACTATTAATTAAGTTGTAATATTCTAGGAACCAGTTAAGTCTAGATGCCACCATTCTTTCCATCACTTTTGCAATAACACTGGTCAAAGATATTGGTCTGAAACTATTAATATTGTTTGAGGGTTTGTTTTTCTTTAAAATCGGGATGATAATGGCTTTTTTCCAGTCGGAAGGTACAGTCATTCTCCAACACGTGTTATACAGTTTAAGTAGGATTTCTTTTCCTTTCCTGCCAAGGTGTTTAATAAACTCTGGGTGGATCTTGTCAGGTCCAGGAGATTTTTTGTTCTGTAATTGTTCTATTGCTAAATCCAGTTCTGTTTCATTAAAATCCTGAATAAAAATATCATTTCGTATACCTTTTGGCTTACTAGTTTCTCTGATAGTTTTTTGGATAGCCTTATCTTGTTTTTTATACGCTTGGGGTATTCTTTGTGACTGAGCATAAAACTTGTTAAGGAATTCTGCTATTTCCCTATCTGTAGTTAAGCTTTTGTTATTATATTTTAATGGTTCAGTTGTATTTTTTGATAATTTTGTTTTATTAAGGAATTTGTATATTTTATTTCTATCTTTCCTATAGTCCATATGTTCTACAAAATTTGTGAAACTGGCCCTTTTTGCTGTAATTAATTCTTTCTTAAAAATGGCTGCTTTTCTTCTCCAGTTTTGTACATCTTCTGGACACTTGGTTCTTTCGGCTTTGACTCTTGCTATATTTCTTTCGTGTTTTAACTTAGATAAAGATGGAGACCAAAAGTAGCTATATTTCTTTAACTTTCCTTTGGGGATATGTGTTTTGGCTGCTGTCAATAATATTTCACAAATTTTTTTATTCATTTCATCTGTTGACTTGAACTCTGATTCTAACAGTATATTACACTTCCCTTCTATCTCATTTTGGAAACTGGACCAATCTGCTTTTTTAAAATTCCAAGAAGTTTTAACTTTTGGTTTGTTACTTTTATTTATTAGGCCTCTTATGGAGTTTATGGTGATTCTGTGGCCTGAACCTGGGTCTTCTATTATTTCTCTTTTTGTATTGTAAATTATGTCAGATGACACCATCAGAAGGTCAGGATTTGTACCCGAACCATTATAATGAAGGTAAATGGGTGGATCATTTGGATTAAATATTAATTCCATTGTTGATGAGTTTAATAGCTCTTCTATGACTCTTCCTGCTGAATTTATATCTCTGTAGCCCCACCTAGGGGAGTGTGCATTAAAATCACCTATTAAAATACTTTTGGGTTCTATGGGAATGGAATTTAGATCTAGTGTATTGTCTGGAGGATTGTAGATACTATAAATTCTATAGTGGTAGTTACTTTTCCATACTTCAATTTTAACTATTTCTGATTTATCTTGTTCTTCCATTGTTTTTTGGATTTGGATAGTAGCTTTCATATTTCTTTTAATTCCTGTAAGAATACCACTTGCTATTTGATGAGCCTTTGGAAGTATATGTGTAGTGTACTGATCCATTTCAAAGTATATTTCCTGTTCTTGTGGTATATTGGCTTCTTGTATTGTGAAGGCATCTATATCTTGGTCTTTTAATATTTTCATTAGCTCTTGTTTTTTAGGCTGGGACATGCCTCCTGCATTCCATTGTAGAATTCTTAAAGTATTGGAATTGTTGTGATGAAATTTGCCTAAAGATGTCCCCACCCGGAGATCCAATTGGGGGACAGTTTTAACTCCGGAATGTTTATCTTTAGGACTCATATTCATGTATGTGGCTTTCATGTAACTGTTTTCTTAACGGGCACCAGTTTTACAATGTGGCAGTTACATCACCCGACTTAAACCCCCATTTTGCAAGGGGGACCACACCTATCGTTGGTCAACGGGTCCATCGGACCTAGCCGGGAGGACTAAATAGATGATATTTAGATCCACCGACCCTCCCCTCATGTGCCTCTGAGGGACGCTGTTGTGCTGTGATAGGCCAGCACATATGTAAATGATATTTCCTCCATTTTAGATGAAACAGTTATACCGCTGTGATTCGGTCCCCAGAGCCTCATCTGTTAAAAGCAGGGTGCACCACGGGCAGGATGAGGATGGGAATTGGGTAGGAGAGGCTATAGGAGGCGCATCACTACCCCTTACTACCCCACAGAGAGATTATCTACAATAAGATCCCCAGAAGCCACATCATAAAGGAAGCAGCGAAGGGAGCACTACATACTTAGCAACAATATTGGGACTCAACCACAAAGGAAGAACCACCAAACTGTTTTTTCCCTCGGTACAAGAACGCCTAAAACAGAAGATACCACTAAATGGACAAATTACAGCAATATTAACAGGCCATGGAAAAACAAGAGAATACTATCATCGGTTCAAGATAGTGGAAAGTGCCTTGTGTAAGTGTCAAAATCAGAACCAAAATGTAAACCACTTAATATATGAGTGTTCTCTGTTAGATACTGAAACACAAAAACTAAAACAAAGTATTATAAACAAAGGTGGACAGTGGCCTGTAACAAACAATGAACTTGCAAACAAATACATTAAGGAATTTATATATTTCATAAACCATATAGATTTTGACAAACTATAACGAATATTGTAAATAACATAATTAGTCAAATAGCTTAGCTTATAAACAATTGCTTACAACTTTGTTAAATAACATATTGTAACTTCTAAAATTATGCAAATGTAACTAAGAGCATGTAGTATTACTAAGTAATGGGTCATGCTGTATATTATCAATAAACTTAAAAAAATACATACACACACATACACATGCATTTTTTTCTTTTAGATTCTTTATTGTTCTACATGTTCCATTACAATATGTAATACTACATGTTTGATTTGCTTTGGTAACTTAATTGTGTTCACAAAGTAAACTTATAATCAAATATCAGTTAACATTAATAATTATATAGATTAATACAATTAATTATTTTTGCTTAGATCAATTAAATTTGCATACTGAGCATAATCTTTAAAATAATTTTTAACAAGTTCTGCTTTAGTAGGTGGACATTTTCCTCTTCTTTGAATTATTTTTCTTCTGAATATTCTTCTTTTTTCCTCTAGATTTCTGCAGTCATATAATATATGGTCTGTTGTTTGCTCTCCTCCATTACAGGAACAACTTGGGTCTTCTGTGATGTGGAACCTATAGTAGTATGCTTTGAGTCTTTCGTGTCCTGTCAGTAGTGTTGTAAGGTTAGCCGTTAGATTTATCCTAACTTCATTCTGTCTGCTACAGTAGGAGAGTATTCCTTTGTCTCCTGACCTCTAGTTGTTTCTTGCCATTGACTTTCCCAATATTGTAGACTTTCTTGTCTTAGCATTTTTCTAACCGTACTCTTTGGAAGTCTATTATAGCAGCATTCCTCTTCTTTGCTAAACTGTGTGCAATTTCATTGCCTTGTATCCCTAAGTGTGCTTTGACCCACCCAATTTCTATATTCCAGTTTTGTTCTTCTAAAATTTTTAACTCTGTTCTAATTGCTTCTGTTAGGCAACTGTGAATTTTATAGTTATGCAATGATTGTAATGTGACTCTACTGTCCGTGTATATTGCTGCAGTTTTGTTATCTTCTTCAATCAATTGAATATTTTTAACAGTTTCTAAAGCTTTCAACACTGCAAATTGTTCAGCTTGGTTGTTGGAGCACTGTTTGTCTAACTTATATTGTAGCTGATATTCAAGTTTGTTCTTATGATAAATTGCTACTCCAGAACCAACTCCTTCTTCTATTTTACTACCATCTATATAAATTTCCAGTGCATACGTTTTATTCTGATTTATTTCTTTTATTATTAGTATGTCGGCTGGATGACACCATTTCCTATATTCTACAGGTTTGTCAAATTTGTTCTCAAAGTTTTGTTTCAATATTATATGTTCTCTGGCGATTTCCTGAAGTTTAGTTGTTATAGGTGTAAGTCCCGTTATAATGGATAATGCACACACACACACACACGCACGCGCGCGCCCTGCCTGCCTGCCTGCATATACACCTACACACATACGTACATACGCACATACGTACATACGTACACGCGTACACACAGACAGACACACACACACACATACACGCTTATTGGTGAAGCTTATATAAAGCGTGTAAAATGCTTTTTCTTTGGATTCAGGGGATCTCAAAACATATATTTCCGATGAAATCTTGACATCTAATTTTTGGGTGGAATACAATATTTCCTGTACTTACCAGTAGAGAATGTAAAAATAGAAAGTGAAGAAAAATAACTTTAAAGTTTTAAGTGTATGACAACATATATTTACTGCTTTAGAATTCACTTGCAGCATACGAAGGTCCTTCAGATAACTGTTTAGCTTCTTATTCTTTAAGATTTGCTATTCTGATTTTTTCTTTTGCTATTTAAATCTATTTAATATATTTAGTATATTAATTACAGGTGCTATCAAAACCACACCAATAGCAGCTATGGAAACACTAACCAACCAATGCCCCTTTGAATATGAAATAGAAAAAGCGGCTCTTATTCAACACGAAAAGTTGATCAGACTCCCATTCAATACATGGCACAAGAGAAATTTTACACATACACTAAATACTCAGGAGAGCTTTCTTTCCAAAATTCAAGACATCAAGAAGAATGTAGACCTTCCTAATTCAAAGGAAAACTTCATATCTAAAGTCAATCCGACACAAACATTAGACATCACATATTATTTACACCTGACAGAAGAAGTTAAGAAAAGCAGTGGCGGCTCGCAGTCAAAATTTTAGGGTAGGCAAAGTGTAACAGCAACAACAACACAACTACTATTACTACTGCTACTGCTACTGCTACTGCTGCTGCTGCTACTGCTGCTGTTGCTGCCGCTGCCGCTGCTGCTGCATTTATTTTCGCACTGTATTTCAAATAACAAGTATAATCCATTCATTAGTGATTTATTATCTTGTTTCAGGTAAAATGAGTAAATTCCCAGTGAAGGCACGAGGGAGAGATTTGCTGTTAACTACCACTGAACTCGAAAGGGTATTTGGTTTACCCAGACCCTACACTGATGTTGGAAACATGTCAGTTCAAAAACGTCACAACCTTCTGGGACGTGCGTGGAATGTTCCTGTGATTTCTCATGTAATGAAACCCCTGAAGCCCTATTTCCTGTGCAGCGATGAATAATAGTTACCTGGTAGCTGTGCCATGAACAATGGTGCCCAACACAGCTGCAGCAGTCATGTTTGTGATATTCGTCTTTCATATACCAAACAGAAATATGCTTAGTCCCAGGCTGTTTCAATATAATTTGGAATTTTAACCCAAGAAAAGTACAAACAATAGTACATGAAGATAAAGGTCCTATCATCAAGTGTCTGAAAATTACCAATAATGTAATTAGGTGAGATTTTACAATAAATCAAGGTCAAAGTTTATGCTTGTAAATAGAGCTGTCATTCAGTTTGTGGTTGGAAGAGTTTTACATGTGTTCATGCGTAGATAGATAGCATGTCTGGGTAATTGTTCTCTCCATATATGTTGGCATCAAATCATTTTCATTAAAAACTCCTACCCAAAGATTTTTATTTGGTTCCCAGACCCACCCCAGTTACTCAGAATTTTTCCAATGGCCTATTAGGTCAGATAAATTTAAATATAAAATATATTCAGTGGTTCCTGTGCCAAATTCTCTGCATTTTCATTTTTACTCTCATTTCTACCAAACCCTTAAAGGCATGCTTTACAGGCAGCACAAATTAAGTGGTATGAAAGACGACTGCTGAATCTCCAGGAGTGGGGAGTGTTCTGAGTGGGGAGAGAGAAAATATACATTTATCCGACTGGGAAATCTTCGAATATTGTGTTTCTATAATGGTTGTGGTTAGTGAAGTTGTTTGTAACATGTCTGGGAAGATAAAGTGCACCTATATGTTGTAATAAGTATAATTTTAAGTACGTGTGTAGATATATATAATACTTGAGCACTGACAAGATATCCTGTAGAAGGAAGGACTGGCAGATATGAAAGTTGTCACAGTATTTCAGAGCCATATCCTGGGATGGTTTCTGTGTTATAAGACAAAGTGCACCTGTACATTGAAATAAGTGTAATTTTAAGTACGTATGTAGATATATATCTATAAGATTTGAGCATTGACAAGATAGCCTGTAGAAGGAAGGGTTGGTGGATATGAAAGTTGCCATGGTATTTCATAGCCATATCCTGGGATGGTTTCTGTGTTAATTTATATGTATTTTAGAGGTATTAAGTATGGAGATCTTTTAGAGATACTTATATCTGTACTTTTTATTTAATAAAGTATAAGACATGTGCAAAATTTATTTATTGTACCAATTACTTTCATTTGTTGTGAGCAAAGTAAATGAAATAACTTTCCTATTTAAGAGCCTAGGCTTTCAAGGCCGGAGTCAATATAACTAGGAGTTATTTCCAGGCTGTTAAGCCATGGTCTGCTGGGGTTTAAGTACCCAGACGTTTGTCCACAGCTGCGGCGGACATCTTTAATGGCACAGTCTCCTTGGAGAAGTTAGCATAGCATCTGAGGTGTGGAGTGTCTAAGCTGCTGTATTTATCCCTCGATTTATCCCAGCGGAGTTCACTAGAGGGATAAATATAACAGCTCACACAGTGCACACCTCAGACGCCACGTTAACTTCTCCGAGGAGACTATGACTGCGCCGCTGAAGATGTCTGCCACAGCTGTGGACAAAACGCCTGGTTGCTTAGACTCCAGCAGAACATGGCATAACAGCCCGAAATAAATCCTAGTCATATTTTCTATTTATTCTGTAGTTAGTTATTAATCCTACAAAGGAGAATTATTAACCTGATGCAGAGCAGTAAATAGGCATGTTCCACCATATTCAAGTATTTATGGCAGATGCGAAATTTACATGCAGCTGGCAGGAGCTGTTCAGCACAACACCCAATGAGAGTCTTGTCACACCCTGCAGTGTTGTATATAAACATGATGGTGGTATAAATATCATTTGTGTCCACAAAATTTAATTCCGTTACATGAAAGAGAACAACCTGTTCATGAAGATTATTTTATTTTGAAGTTTGTAGTCTTAAAAACCATCTTACTACATTAAGTGGCTACAGAGATACGAGTACAGTCTTTTATCAGTGGTTTCTCTGTCCAACTTCTTTGGGACTTTTTATTGTGTCAGTGTCTGACTAAAAATAGATAACAGAATGAGCATGAGCTAAATAATAAGGAAAAGGTCTCGCTTTAACAGTGGGAAATTTCAGTTCCTTTAGTTTAATTACCAACACTATTATTTTACTGGTGCTTAGCTCAATGTTCTTATTGGTTGTTTAGTAAAAATGTCAGTAAACAAGTACAAACAGTAAAAACCAACCAATAGCAAATAAATGGGAGGTGTGGTCACCAAATCAAGAATGTAATTTACAATGTAAATTATTTCTTGAAAAATCTTTCCAAATATGAACACCATGAAAAGATAAACTTTTTACGGCCATAGAAATTGCCTGTGAAAGTTTCTGCCATGTGAAATTTGCATACAGTAAGTACAATGCACTTGTGCAGAAACAAAATCTGCTGCTGAAAGATAAACGCTGATGGTTTCATCTCCCAGAAAAATACTGAACACATACAGAAGTGTGTTACACATTCAGAGGACTTTAATAAACACTTTGTGGTGAACAAATTATTCCTTTTATGACAGAGATTTCCTACCACTTGGAAACTTACCATGTAATCGAGAAAATTGCTTACAAACTATCATTTATGTACATGATTCTGAAGGCTCTAGGTTTAAAGGGGCCCTAATGACTAAGTTGTTGACAGGTCCTTAAACCCGACACACTCAGTCACTTTAGGTTTAAATACAGAACAACCAATGATGGGTGGAAATTTCTAGTGGAAAGAGATACTGGAAGGTGTGTTATATTTCTAAGAACAATGAATAATTTGCGAGGGCAAACATGACTGATGATGAGACCGATACAACTGATTTGCCATAAGCAAATTTCCTCTTGCCTGCACACATTTTTGCTACTCTTTTTGATTTTCAGATTACTTATTAAATTAGCATTCCCACCAATTTTATCTTTGCTTGAGCAATATTTTGTATGATTACTGCATATAGCTGGATCTACCCTGTATCATACAGCAACACTGTGGTTCTCTGGTAGTGGTCAGCCATCTTTAAATTTTCCATCTGCCATAATATAAATCTGTAAGTAGTAGTACTTCCCGTTCAGTCCATTCCTTTACCTCCAAAAAATTTGCGTTGGTCCACCTCAAAAACTTTGGCCCACCCTAAATGTATACCTAGTTCCCCTGTTTTCCTGCTAAACAATTGCTAACAATTTTCTCCACCCCAATATTTGGCCCACCCGAAAAAAAATACAAAACATATAGTGTGCTCTTTATTGGCCGGTAGGTATGGCCCACCCCTGCAGGGTAAAGGTGGTGCCATAGCTATGGCTTAATTATTTCAATGCTACCGATGTTAGGTGTAATTAAGGATGGGAGGAATTTTTTAAAAATGTTTGGATATAAAAAATGTTTTATCCTACCAATATTTTAAATTTCTAGGTATAATTAAGGATGGGAGGTATTTTTCCCTATCTTTGGATGTAAAAGGAAGTAAAAACCAGAATGTAAGTTTTTATTTATTTCCATAAGATACGAGAGTTGAGGTTATTTCATCACATTTAAACATTTAGCTATTAGGTAAACAAATGGAACAAATAAAACGGGAACATGAACATTTTAAAGTTGTATTGTTTAATTGATGACATCCCAATGGCAGTATTGAATTTAGGTAAAACACATCAATAAGATATAGTATTGCTGTGGGAGAAGGCTTCTTGATATATTTTTTGTTGTAAAGTAGGCTAACATTGCAGTAATGCTTATCAAGGCCGGCCAGCTGCATTTTCGTCAACATAAAAACTGGATTTCTTGCAATGAGGAAATGCAATCACCTTAAAGGTCAGCCATAATTGTGCTGTATTACTTGCAGCAATATTAGGGCGTAGCCTCTCTTAGTTCTAAGGAACAACTATATAGTTGTTTAGTGGGAACTCTTAATAAATAACTCCACATGAGTTTAATTGATATATTTGATTAGATTACATTTTATAAGTAAAAAACACACTTATGCACAGCTTTGAGCTAACAAATTATACATGGAGCAACAAGGATACAAGTACCTATTGTTAGGATAAATAAAATCCTTCATTGTTGGGTAGATATTTACATATTTATTAAAATTAATAATGGTTTTGAACATATACAACACCTCCAATTTTCTTTTGGTTTGGTTTTGTGGGCTTAAGGGCCCTCAACTTCTAGGTCATCAGCGCCCTTATAAGATTCATGGCAAAAGCCAGATATAAATTTCACTCAAAAATAAAAATAATAGCAACAAGAAAAATAAGGTCCAAACATTGCTGCAGGCGCCGTTGTAAAAACGCCATGCGCTAAGAAGTGCAAAAGTGAAGTCGTCTACGAATAGGCGTGACGAAACTCCAGGTGGAACACATTTCCAGATGGAGTTAATTGCTACAGCAAAGAACGTGACACTTAGTACCGAAACCTTGGTTTGGTTTTGTGGGTTTAAGGGCGCTCAACTTCTAGACATCAGCGCCTTTAAAAGATCCATGGCAAAAGCCAGATATAAATTTCGCTCAAAAATAAAAATACCAGCAACAAGAAAAATATACACAAAAAGTAAAAAAACAGTGGCATTAGCCAGATATGAAACAAGGTGATAAATATATAAAAAGCATAAAGACATAACTAACATTTTAAATCCTCAAATTGATATTGCACTCCGCTAAAAACTTAAAAACTCTATCAACCGCTGTTTTGTCTTCAGCTAAGACCTCTGCAAGTCTGGCAGGCAGCTGCAGAGAATCCCGAAGGTGCGCTAGAGAGCAACACCAGCAGCACGTGGCGTTGATACACAGCGGTCACAGAGGGGCAGTGTCCCTTTTAAATAGGTAACCATGCGAAAAATTGCAATGCCCTATTCTTAATCGAGCCAAACTAACCTCGCGGCGAGATATGCGACAGGAAGTTACCCAGTTTATCGGAAGTTCTTTCACTTCTCTAAGCTTCTTACCGCGGAGAGCTGAACACTCTTCGTGCTACGACGACAGTACCGGTCTCCACACTTCAAGCCTAAAGTCATCCGAAGTAACACGTGAGATGGTAATACTGGCTTCTGTAGTTGCCGTCTTTGCTGCCAAACCTACGTGACTAGGAATCCATGAACACACCACGTCAACGCCAGAAGCGTGTAAAACATGGAGGGCATCCTGGATACGTTGTACAATAGGGTGGAGGTTGTACGGCTCACAAAGGCTCTGAAGTGCACTAAGGGAATCGCTCAAAATCAGGCAGTCACCTAATTTACGACGACGCACGTAGAAAACGGCTCGATAAATTAATTTACGACGACGCACGTGGAAAACGGCTCGATAAATTGCATAAAGCTCTGCAGTAAAAATGGAAGTGCTATTTGAAAAACCGAATGTGTGTGGTTCGGTTCCATAAATATAAGCACATCCAACACCGTTGGTGCTCTTTGACTCATCGTGGTAAATACATGGACGGTCAGTGTAGCCTGACAAAAACTCTAAAAATACACTTCCGGATACTTGAAATAGGAATCGTGGACTTCCAGTGTACGGTCATATCCCAAGATCTACATGGGGCGTGCCAGATAACCAGGGGGTGGTGGGTAAAGCTTCTCGCCCTTGGCGAACATCCTACGCAGTTCCACTCCAAGCTTCACTAGGAGATCTTGGAAGCGAAACCCCGCAGGCTTAGGACTAACGGTGCTATTCCTATAACGTTCTCTTAGCGTGGTGGTGGAAAAAGAAGCGAACGTTGGGTGCTAAGGCGTACATCTAAGAGCACAACCATAATTTACGAAGAGAAACTCACGCGGATATTGCAGAGGGGGACCTTTTTGTGTTTAAAAGGTCTATTGTGTTTTCTGTAACACAAAAGGTGACATCTTTTTTGTTTTCAATCGGATACCAATCTGAGTTGGAAATTCTGACGGAACTAGTTGTTCAAATGATACATTAAATTTATGTGAGTACATATACAAATTGTTATAGTCTGTTTTAGTAAGAAGAAAATGTAATGTATTTCCAAATAGAGCATTTGATGCCAATCCCTTTAAAGAAGAAGGGTTTTTAATACAGCCTTTGCAATTGCAAATAATTGTGTTACCACAATTTTTATACTTTTGTAAGCCCAAACCATTTAATTTTGCCTTAGGGTCACATAAATTATGTATAGAAAACAGACTTTTGTGAAATGATCCAATCATAACATGCTTTTGAAAGTCAAACTTAGAACTTCATAAAAGAACATACATTAAATCGACCCAATTTTCTTTCAAGGTTACAGGTTTTTCAACATGAATGTAAATCACCTTATTAAAAAACACCTGAGCTTTACATTCCACTATCCAAAATAGATTACAAGATTGTGAATGACTGTACATAAAACGAAAGTAATTACCTGTAACGTAGTTAACATGTGGCTTAAACAAAAACCTTAATATTTTTTGTTCTCTTTGATATCTATTTATAGCTACATAAAGAGATACATGTTTAGGTTCGATATCAAGAATCCCACTTATAAAGCATGCAAATCTGCCTCCTAGTGCACCAACATACTGGCAAACGCACAGGAATAAAGTTCTCATAAAATGAATTGAAACCAGTTTCTTTTTGTAGGTGAATTCATTAACCTAAAAAGAGTTAAAGACATGGGAAAATTATTCTTACTGAATATTGGTATGACTAAAACTATCCCGTGCTACCAACACCATTATTTCCTGTTTGGGTATTTCTTAATTTATTAACATACTTTATTTTAGGTATGTTTACTGTTTCACATAACAATTGAGCAGTTTTTAGATTTTCAAAAATATTTTGCTGCTTATCTGAGCTGTTAAACATTATTAACATATTTCTACTATAAAATTTCTGTCTATGAAACCTGCTCTGATAAACCTAAAAATGATAGGCTTGACTTTTCAGCAATTCGAAGATATGTGTTTTTCAGTGGTGTTGCTGAAAGTTCAGTTGGATTCATCAAGAAGTTCTGGGGATGTATTTCATATCATGGGTGAAAAATAAATGAACCAGCAGATTTTTCGCTGCATCTTATAGGTCTCTAAATGTTATTATTAAGTAACTTGATCAGTAGGGTCATCTGAAAAGACAGAGAGCTTTCGTATAGTTACTCCTTTTGAAATGAAATATATCCAATATTGGAATTATATCCTAAAAACAAAACCGTTAAAGACAGTTTTTCGTTGTTAATGTCATCAATGTCTGCCTCCTTAAAACCTTTTTAAATTTTAATAGATATTGAGTGCCCAAATTGGGTGGTCGCTTTTGTAGCACCAAGGACCTTGTAAGGAACATTGATTAATAGATCTCTAATGTGCAATGCTTTGGTTTCTTTATTTCATTAAATCTTGTAATGAAATTCCATTCTGCAAAGAAGATAAAAATAATTGAAGCGGGATTACTGCCTCCTCTGTTCCACTATCCTAAGCGGAATGCCGTTCTCAGATTTCTGCTCGGGCTGCTCTGCATGGACCTTAATTTCTGGGTGTGCGCGGGTATTCTTACATAAAAGCCAGAACTCTCGTTGAAACACTTTTATTCAGAAAGTAAATGTTTGACGTTTGCCGGTCGCTTTTAGAAACGCTACGTCGTTACTGTGTCTTTACTAAGACCCAAGATTGTTACTGTAAAATGTAATGTGTCCTAAAACTCGAGGATCCGGAATGCAAGTCCATTGACTGACGTGCTTGCTCGGGGATCTGGGCGACAAGTGTTCGACTGACCTGACCACTCGGGGATCTGGGCAACAACTCACCTTCCAACCTCTCAAACTCCCCTTAATGCCTTTCACTTCTTAATTACCTCTACGCTGGCAACGGGGTTTCGTCGAAGCGTACGTGACCATCCCTTGTTTTCCTGTTCAACAGACCTGCACTGAGCAATTTCCAGGAAAACTGATCTTACAGGGGTTTAGTCTGATTACTTGGAACTTGCCACTAGTGACATGCCTGTACCATTATATGTCTTCATATACACACATACTGCTTAACATGCACACATACAGACATAGACATAGATACATGCATACACACACGCACACATACCTGCAGCTGCCGCTGCCACTACCAGTGCCGCTACTACTGCCGCTACACCATTGACGCTACTACTACAGCTATTACTACTGCTACTACTACTGCTGCTACTGCTACTACTACTACTACTACTACTACTACTACTACTACTACTACTACTACTACTACTACTACTGCTACTGCTACTGCTACTGCTACCGCTGCCGCTGCAGCTGCCGCTGCCACTGCCACGACGACGACTACTACGACTACTACTACGACTACTACTACGACTACTACTACGACTACGACTACGACTACTACGACTACGACTACGACTACTACGACTACGACTACTACTACGACTACTACTACGACTACTACTACGACTACTACTACGACTACTACTACGACTACTACTACGACTACTACTACGACTACTACTACGACTACTACTACGACTACTGCTACGACTACTACTACGACTACTACTACGACTACTACTACGACTACTACTACGACTACTACTACGACTACTACTACGACTATTACTACGACTACTACTACAACTACTACTACGACTACTACTACGACTACTATTACGACTACTACTACGATTACTACTACGATTACTACTACGACTACTACTACGACTACTACCACGACTACTACCACGGCTACTACCACGACTACTACCACGACTACTACCACGACTACTACCACGACTACTACCACCACCACCACTACCACCACTACTACCACCACCACTACCACCACTACCACTACTACCACCACTACCACCACTACCACCACCACTACCACCACCACCACCACCACTACCACCACTACCACTACTACCACCACTACTACCACTATTACTACCACCGCCACTACTACTGCCACTACTACTACCACCGCCACTACTACCGCCAATACTACCGCCACTACTACCGCCACTACTACCAGCACTACTACCGCCACTACTACCGCCACTGCCACTGCTACTGCTACTGCTACTGCCACTTCTACTGCTACTGCTACTGCTACAGCTACTGCTACTGCTGCTGCTGCCACTGCTACCACTACTACCACTACTACCACTACCACCACTACCACCACTACCACCACTACTACTACCGCCGCCACCGCCACCGCCACCGCCACCGCCACCGCCACCGCCACTGCCACCGCCGCCGCCACCGCCGCCGCCACCGTCACCGCCGCCACCGCCGTCACCGCCACCACCACTCTACCGCCACTACCACCACCACCACCACCTCTACCACCACTACCACCACCACCTCTACCACCACTACCACCACTACTACCACTACTGCTACAAGAACAAGAGATGACCAAGGTACGGTTATAAAGTCAGATAGAAAAGTTACAGTGAGGAGCAAAACACTACTAAGTGGAAGTAATGTTCTGCTCAGCTTGGGTACCTTGTGTTCACTATCCATATATTCCCTAGATGGGGACCCCTGAGGGTAAAAATGTTCAACACAATATGTTTATAAGTTCAGAGGAGTAATAATCAGGAATGGCAGTATCATGAGCAAGCTAAAATATGTGATGGAGGTGTATGGTTGCTAAAGAGAAAGTCCAATTGTAAATATCAATGTTAATGTGGCAAGGGAAATAAAATTTTGGAGGATAATAAGGAAAAATTTCATAATTGAAATTATTTCACAACTGAACTGCTCTAATCACCTACGAGATTAGAGTCCTAGCTTAGGCAAGCTTACTTTAACGTAATTACACTGAAATTCTGGGAACAATAAAAATCCTGCCAAATTGCACCCTTTACGTGTGGCTCAAAATACAGCAAGCTGACCAGTAGTAACCATGCATGTTGACAGCCTGGAAGGAAGTAAGTCAAAACCAAACAAAGCAAACCGAACATTATGGAAAATTCAAATAAAGAACAGGTAATATCACAGAAATGATTCACTCCACAGATAGTTTATGACATAAATTTTGTGTTTTAACAAGATTTACACTTTTTATGTATTCAGTGCTCTTGGACCTCCTGGCCAGTTATGTGGTCTTCATGACATGGGTCGCTACTTCTTCAAGTAGCTCCTCAGTTGGCCCCTCCAGGAACTAATAAGGCAGAGTACGCCTTGTACCAGACCCCCATGCTGGTACTGGGGATTGAACCCGGGTCCTCTGCACCAGAGGTAGCTACTATTGGGGTAAGTGTCTCAAATATGAGATCACTAAGGTTACTGGGAAAATGTGAATGAGATGAGCAATTTTAGGCTGTGGCAGCATGTTCCCATGGTGGCTCAGTGGTTAAGAGCAGTGACACATGGGGCAGAAGATCCGTGTTTCATATCCCAGCTGTGGCATTGGTTTTTCATTTCTGATTCTACCTTATATGATTATATAGAGCTCATTGAGAATGAAGATGATACCTCAGTTGTATTTGCCAATAAAGACACAAATAATTTAAACACAGTAATAAATGTTGAAACAAATAATATTTGTAATTACCTAAAATGCAACAAGCTGAAAGTAAATCCTCAAAAAACCAATATAATCATGTTCAAACACCGAAATAATAGGTCCAATAATGTTCTCAGTGTAATGATAAACAATGAAAGCATTCAACAAATAGAAAGCACCAAATTTTTGGGAATAATCTTGGACGAAAATATGACATTCAAAATGCACATAGATTATATCTGCAATAAAATTAGTTCCTATTTATATATACTAAGAAATCTATCAAAATATCTAAATCCAGACTACTTAAAATCAGTTTATTATGGTCTAATTCATCCACATTTGCAATATGGAATCGAGGTCTGGGGTAACTCAAGTATCACAAATGTAAATAGAGTATTGAAATTGCAGAAGAGATGTATAAGATGTATATTCAATCTACAGAATAGAGAATTGTGTAAAGATAGTTTTGTAAAAGCCAGAATACAAACTGTAGTGTCACTGTATGTCTATAAGGTAATAATGTTTGTAGCAAATAAGAATCCTCTACAAATAAAAGACAGTCATAAGTATGGTACTAGAATACAACACAATTATTACAGAGGAAATGTAAATAAAAAAGCCACAGAGAAGGATCCCTTAATAATGGGTAAAATCTTCTACAATAAACTACCAAATGAATTAAAAGTGCTAAGTGGTAATGTATTTCAAAAAGAGCTTAAAACATACTTAATTAAAAAATGCTTGTATAGAATAGATGAACTGTAAATAATTTGTAAATGAAATACTAGATTGTATAAAACTGCTTGTATATAGATTGTAAATCTTGCTTGTTTATCTCTGACGAGGCTTGAAACTTGTAACAAAGTCTATAAGCTAATAAAGATTATTATTATTATTATTATTATTATTATTATTATTATTATTATTATTATTATTATTATTATTATTATTATTATTATTATTATTATTATTATTATTATTATTATTATTATTATTATTATTATTATTATTATTATTATTATTATTATTATTATTATTATTATTATTATTATTATTATTATTATTATTATTATTATTATTATTATTATTATTATTATTATTATTATTATTATTATTATTATTATTATTATTATTATTATTATTATTATTATTATTATTATTATTATTATTATTATTATTATTATTATTATTATTATTATTATTATTATTATTATTATTATTATTATTATTATTATTATTATTATTATTATTATTATTATTATTATTATTATTATTATTATTATTATTATTATTATTATTATTATTATTATTATTATTATTATTATTATTATTATTATTATTATTATTATTATTATTATTATTATTATTATTATTATTATTATTATTATTATTATTATTATTATTATTATTATTATTATTATTATTATTATTATTATTATTATTATTATTATTATTATTATTATTATTATTATTATTATTATTATTATTATTATTATTATTATTATTATTATTATTATTATTATTATTATTATTATTATTATTATTATTATTATTATTATTATTATTATTATTATTATTATTATTATTATTATTATTATTATTATTATTATTATTATTATTATTATTATTATTATTATTATTATTATTATTATTATTATTATTATTATTATTATTATTATTATTATTATTATTATTATTATTATTATTATTATTATTATTATTATTATTATTATTATTATTATTATTATTATTATTATTATTATTATTATTATTATTATTATTATTATTATTATTATTATTATTATTATTATTATTATTATTATTATTATTATTATTATTATTATTATTATTATTATTATTATTATTATTATTATTATTATTATTATTATTATTATTATTATTATTATTATTATTATTATTATTATTATTATTATTATTATTATTATTATTATTATTATTATTATTATTATTATTATTATTATTATTATTATTATTATTATTATTATTATTATTATTATTATTATTATTATTATTATTATTATTATTATTATTATTATTATTATTATTATTATTATTATTATTATTATTATTATTATTATTATTATTATTATTATTATTATTATTATTATTACTATTATTATTATTATTATTTTTTTTATTTTTTTTTTTATTTATTAGCTATAACAAGCATGCCCCATCGCAGTAAGCGATACTACATGCTATTACATTGATACCTATTACATTTATTTCTATATTCACTGTCACTATCACTTCTACTATCTTCCAGTTGTCCTTTAAATTGAACTTGCTGTATTTATATCTGGTCCTTTGTTTATTTTATATCACTACACCATATCACTTCCACTATCTTCCTATTAGCAGTTGGAATATACTATTTTAATTCACCAAAATTAATGCTTTGAATAAATGTTTTGAAAGCCCTTATGTTGTTTGTGATTAGCTGCTCTTTAGTCACTGGCCATTTGTTGTTATTAGATTCAATGGCTTTCTTCATTACTTCCCTTTGCTGTTTTAGTTTGCCACATCGATATATCAGATGTTCTACTGTTTGCTCTTCTTGTAGACAGATGCATCTAGAGTCCTGTATTATTCCCAGCCAGTGTAAGTAGGATTTAGTTAGTCCGTGTCCCGTAATCATTGCTGTCAGTGTGAAATTCAAGTTAATTTGTGTGCTCATTCTTCGAACAACTGATGGGATGAACTCCTTGCAGGCTGCTCCTTTCGTTGTATTAGTCCACTCTTCTTGCCACTTCTGCATCCCTTGTTCTTGGATTTCACTGACAGATGTTGTTTTTGGTTTTTTGTTGTACACATAGTCCGTAGCATTATCAATCGCAGCCTCCTTAGCTAGTTTATCAGCTAATTCATTGCCAAGATATCCAGCATGTGCTTTGATCCAGGCAAAATGTATGATCCACTTCTGTTCTTTAAGGCTTTTGAGATTCTTTTGAATTTCTTCTATTAATTTATTATGTTTTGAATTATTTCTGATTAGATCTAGGGTAATTTTGCTATCTGTATACACTGCAGTTATTCTTTCTTGTACACTTATGTTCATATCCTGAAGTGTTGCTAATCCTCTAATGATTGCCACTTGCTCTGCCTGGTTATTGGAGCATCTGTCATGTAATTTAGCCTTGATTTTATGTATAATTTCTCCGTGTTTAAATATTACTGCTGCAGCTCCAACTTTTCCATGGATTTTACTACCGTCTGTGAAGATATTATTATTATTATTATTATTATTATTATTATTATTATTATTATTATTATTATTATTATTATTATTATTATTATTATTATTATTATTATTATTATTATTATTATTATTATTATTATTATTATTATTATTATTATTATTATTATTATTATTATTATTATTATTATTATTATTATTATTATTATTATTATTATTATTATTATTATTATTATTATTATTATTATTATTATTATTATTATTATTATTATTATTATTATTATTATTATTATTATTATTATTATTATTATTATTATTATTATTATTATTACTATTATTATTATTATTATTATTATTATTATTATTATTATTATTATTATTATTATTATTATTATTATTATTATTATTATTATTATTATTATTATTATTATTATTATTACTATTATTTCTATTATTACTATTATTATTATTATTATTATTACTATTATTATTATTATTATTATTATTATTATTATTATTATTATTATTATTATTATTATTATTATTATTATTATTATTATTATTATTATTATTATTATTATTATTATTATTATTATTATTATTATTATTATTATTATTATTATTATTATTATTAATACTATTATTATTATTATTATTACTATTATTATTATTATTATTATTATTATTATTATTATTATTATTATTATTATTATTATTATTATTATTATTATTATTATTATTATTATTATTATTATTATTATTATTATTATTATTATTATTATTACTATTATTACTATTATTATTATTATTATTATTATTATTATTATTATTATTATTATTATTATTATTATTATTATTATTATTATTATTATTATTATTATTATTATTATTATTATTATTATTATTATTATTATTATTATTATTATTATTATTATTATTATTATTATTATTATTATTATTATTATTATTATTATTATTATTATTATTATTATTATTATTATTATTATTATTATTATTATTATTATTATTATTATTATTATTATTATTATTATTATTATTATTATTATTATTATTATAAGAAGACTTGATGGTCTATTTATAGTTTGCTTTCACACAGTGTGAGTTCTGTGTCTGAACTGTGACGTCAAGATCTAGAAAGTGTTTGTTGTGGCATTACTTTGACACACTCAGCTCTGTGACAATTGCCACAGAATGTGAGCTGGAAACATGCAACAGGTTGCAGTCACTTTAAACACCACCAGTATCAATAGCCTGAGTGCCTTGTGTGTGAAAATGATGCTGTTTGTAGAAATCAACAGTTCCTTGACATAAGTGATTTGGGTTCGGTAACAAGGTCTGTGATTTATACCTATAAACTAGTGGACAGCTCGTAAAGATACTGGTCATCTCACAGTCATCAGTACAATACTATTTTTGTGTGAATTAACACAAGCCATGAGGAATAATGAATACTATTTTTGTGTGAATTAACACAAGCAATGAGGAATAATGAATACTATTTTTGTGTGAATTAACACAAGCCATGAGGAATAATGAATACTATTTTTGTGTGAATTAACACAAGCAATGAGGAATAATGAATACTATTTTTGTATGAATTAACACAAGCCATGAGGAATAATGAAAAACAGGGTGCTGGTGTTGTTTTGTTGAAGCCCAATGTTATGTAAAACTAGTTAAAGGAATAGCAAGTTCATTATGAAGATAATGAAAACAGGACAATGGTAACAGAAAACGAATGGACATAGCTAAGCAAATCAGAACTTCAGGGTCCACCTTAAACTGTGTTATTGTGAATCAATAGAAAATCAAGAAAGTACTCAGGGGTCTCCGTCTAGGGGATATGTGAATGGCGACCACAAGGTACCCAAGCTGAGCAGAACATTACTTCCACTTACTGGTGTTTTGCTCCTCACTGTAACTTTTCTATCTGAGCTTACCTTGGTCATCTCTTGTTCTCTTCTGACCCCGATGCTATTAGGGTTCCCAAGGGCTTGGGAGTCTTTATTTTTCCAATCTCTCCATTTCTGTAATTTCTCTATAAAATATTAACCCTTAACATGCTGACCTGTCATGGCATGTAATGCGTCCTGTGATTGGTAATCAGAGGATATGGTCGGTGAATTTATTTTGATAATTCTCCCGGTCAGGTCGGTGAGACCCGTAAACCAACGACAGGTGTGGTCCTCCAGACATTCTGGGGGTTGTGAGAGAGCGATGTGACCGCCAAAACATAAAAATATGGTGCTCTCTTAAAAGTGGTTACTATACTGCTATTGCTCTATGAGTGAAAAATATTGTAGAGCAAGATGATTAATGACTTCATTGTCAGAAATCCAGCATTAGCTAACAACACTTTTTATAGATTTCCCAGCTATGCAAAAGTCATCCAGAATGAAGAGGACTTCTGAGGACATTCCCAGAAAATTAAACACATATTTACACCAACATACTTGCTGCTGGTGTTTTTAAACACATAAGCTGTGTGTGGGCAATGTTTGAGAGCTAGAATCAGGACTGAAAACTTCAATGTCATAGCCGGTTTTGAACCATGGATCTTCCCCTTCCCGCATTACTGTCGTACTAGTAAGTTGCCATGGTAGCTCAGTGGTTAGAGAAGCCATTTCATTAAGTGGAAGTAAAACATATATAAAAATTCAATGAAATAGTCAAGATTTGAACCTTTGCTCTATGCAACTCCAGCATTGAATTTTTCAGTCTGATTCTACCTTGCAACCCTTGTGTGAAATACTACATTTAATGAAAATGGAATCAACTTGAGCTCACAATATATGTTCTGCATAATAAATATGAGAGTGAAGTTCAAGTTGATTCCACCTTTCATTAAGTGTACTTTATAAATTGCTTCACTGTTCTTTATTTATACCAACAAACCTACTGCTGGTGTTTTTAAATACACAAGCCGATTGTGGGCAATGTTTGAGAGGTAGAATCAGGACTGAAAAACTCAATGCCATAGCCAGGGTTTGAACCACAGATATTCCACTTACACGTGGCTGCTCTAATCACTGAGTTACCATACCAATTTGCCGGTATGACATTAGATTTCCCAAAAAACATATAACAAACATCTCAGAAAAGGTTGAAAAGAAATTGCAAATCCTGAAAAGGTTAGCTGGTGCTAAATGGGGCTGCTCAAGGAGAGCCCTTAACACAACATACAAAATGTATATTAAACCAAACCTCTTGTACTGTTCTGAAGCTTTAATAACAGCAGCAAATGCTAACATCAATAAACTTGAACAAATACAAAATCAGGCTCTTCGCCTAATCACTGGAGCAGTTAAATCCACACCTATTGATGCCATGCTTGCCTTAACACGGACCCCATCAATAACAACAAAAATAGAAGAACAAGCATTGCTCCAACACGAGAAAATGTTACGACTGCCAAACTCTAAATGGACAGAAGAGAACCTCCCCCCTTCAATCCTTAAAACTCATAGTAGTTTCCTAGAAAAGGTAACACAGATTAAATCCAAATTGAACATTCCTAACACCAGAGAAAATCTACTTATTAGAGAAAATCCATTGGAATTATTGCAACCTACCTTCAATTTGGAATTAATAGAGGAAATAAGTAAATCAGACACACCAAAAGAAATACAAAAACTTCTAGCTCTGGAAACAATCAATACTAGGTATCCCACAGAAGAATGGCTGCACATATATACTGATGGATCCTCGAAGGAAAACCTTACTGGAGCTGGAGTTACATGTTCACATTTTTCCTTTTATCATTCTGTTGGCAGAGACACAACAAATTATGATGGAGAAATAGAGGCTATATACATTGCTCTCCGACAATTATTAAATCTTCCCTTAAATAAATTTAACAAGGCAGTAATTCTTTCGGATTCTAAAGCTGCAATTCGGGGAATATGTTCAAATACTACAAAGAAGTCAACAAAAATTAGAGAATGCTACAAAATGTTAACACAACTCCAAAAAGTTAATAAGACTGTTCATCTCCAATGGATTCCAGCACACTGTGGAGTCATGGGGAACGAAGCTGCAGACTCACTTGCAAAGAAAGCCACAACAATAACACAAAAGTCTAAATTCAATTTCTCATATTCCTCAATAAAACGCTTGATCATTAAAAATTTTTGTCATTCATACCTACAAGAAATAGAAACAAATGCCAAAGATAAAAAATGGATTACACTACTTTCCAATCCAGATATAATCCCCCAGAGACCAAGGAAAACAGCTGTTGCAGCCTTCCGACTATTGACAAATCATGACTGCTTAGCAAGTCATCTCTACAGAATTGGTATCTCAGCCTCACCAATATGTGTCCTGTGTAACGATCCAGCAGAAATGAATGAAGAACACTTGAAGACCTGTGAAGCATTAAGATCAGAAGAAACTACAGTTCAAAAGTATTGGAGAGCACGAATGCTAATGGCTTCATTGCCAGATGCAAGGTACTAGAAAACAACAACAACAACATTAGATTTCCCAACTGATTCATATTTTCCTGGTAGACCACAAAGGAATCTCACATCAGAGATAAATACCCCAAGAGCGACTTACAATTGTCAGTACTTTATGTCCCAGGTTAAGTAACCTTTACATGGTAATTATTATTTATGTCAGCAAACTAAGGGCTGGTGTTTTTAAACACACAAGCCATGTGCAGACAATGCTTCACTGTGTTTGATTCCAACAGTACTTTGGAAATGAATGTGAATTTTAATTGGTAATGTTACCGAATATAGCCTGATGAACTGCGCAATGCATGATGCCTACGCATGAGAAATGAAAGTAGCCAGTAGTAGTAGCACATATGTTGCATGACACACGACGTTGGATTTGTGTAGTTGGCAATGCATATAAACAAATTAACCACATAATCACATAACCTGAAATAACCGACCTCTTGAATCTATGGCCCTTGCTACCTCTCGCTGTATAAGCAGAGCTGCCAATATGACTAATAAAGCCCGCCATCTAGCCGTTTTAGACTAATTTAGGACCTTAAGCCTTAATGCATTGCTGAGGGATTGAGAGTCCTAAACTGCAAAATGTGGCCGTAGCTAAACCCCATTGATTCAGGGACAGGAGAAAATTTAGGCTAAAATAACGATAATATATAAAAAAATTTGTGTAAATGAGGCGAACAAGTACAAGAACTTATATATTGGAAAAAGCCAGAAATTGGTTTGTCAATCTAATGAATTTCAGTCCGTCCATAAGGTTTTCACTCGTCTGTGCAGATGCACTATAGCGGCACGATGGCCTGATTTGTTGACATAACATCATAATTTTATTAGAAAAGAAAGCGCTGTAAAATGGGCGGATAGGTGACAGGCTCCAGAGGTTCTAGTATCAGCTCTAAAAGCAACTCCTAAGGACGTCATAGTTTAGGCAAAATTACTTTGTCTATACTTAAGCACTTCAAGTTTATCATGTTTGCTTTCAGAGGAAAATAATGGCATAAAGACAACAAACATGCAACAAGTATGGGTTATGGGACAGCCAACCTAAGTGAGAAGTGAAATCCGGCAAAATGGCGATGTTTTGATTTGTGTTTGTTCTTCTTCTTTGGGGACTGAATTATAACCGTACTAAGACGTGTTGCAAAATGATACAACCACCTGTGTGTTATAGAAAGGACAGGCAAATATATAACACAAAACTTAAACACATGACTCAGATATTTATTAGATATAGTTTAACATTATATAATACTTATGTGGGTCACAAACTGCACATTGTCCAGAACTCAGATACAAATCAACACTTACCACATTCTCGGTGATGCAAAATGATACAACCACATCATCTCAATAGCCAGTGTAGGAGACTTGTTTGAGCACAACCTTGAAAACACGATCACACAGGCTGTCTATCAGTTTCTGTAAAGTGGACACCTCTATATTTTCCCAAGCAGATGTGAGGGCAACTTTCAACTCTGCGGTATTAGAATAATGTTTGCCATCAGGATACACTGAGTGACATATGTCCCATAGGTTCTCCATGGGATTCAGATCTGGCAAATTTGCAGGTCAGTCCACTACATGCACTCCTTTCTGTAGAAACCATTCCCAGGCGGAGTTTGCAGTGTCGATACTAGCATTATCCTGCTGGTTAATCCAATATGGACCCCCAATTGCTTCCCCAAAAGGTAAAAGATGAATATCAAGCAGATCTTGGTAGTCAGTTGCTTTCATTCAACCTGTTGGGAAAGCAAGGTCTGTAGTACCATGATAACCAAACCTAGTCCAAACCATTAATGAACCTCCTCCCCATTTGGAAAATATTTGTTCTTCTTTCCACAAATCATGCCAATAGTAGGTTACTCCATCTGGCCCATCTAAATTGAATTTTTTTTCATCACTGAACAGTTCTTGCTTCCACTGGGATTTTTTCATAATTGAACTCTACTTGCTTCCATTGGGTTTTCCAGGTCACAGGTTATTATGCACATCAGTAAGCCAAGGCTGTTGTTTCCTTTATCTTCTACAACATGAATTTCTTCCTGGCCAGACGCGGATACAGGTGGGGTGCCAGGGGACTCAGGCACCCCTGTCATATCCTACTTTATTGCTATAAATGCTATATGTGTCTTACCTCATCATCATGCAAAAATGACCAAACTGATTTCTATGAAAATTGGTGTATATACTACCTTTAATAGTTGGTCCCTCTTAAAGAATAACCACCGAGGTGGAAGGTTTCTAATGGAGCCCAAATTGAATCAATCAAAATAACTTGCCTTTTTCGGGAGTTTTTCTAGGAATGTTCCTTATCAAATGCTTTTAAAGATGATGTTAAGTTTTGTAATAAGCAAAATTTCGACTGGATGGGTATTTAACGAGTTATTGGAATTTTTCTTTACTGCCATGTGGGTACGTGTAACAGTGCGATGTAAGTAACGATCTGAGGTGGTGGTAGACTGGAACGCCGCCCCCCTCCCCCTCCCCCAACGAATACTTCTAGATCCGCACCTGTTCCTGGCTACCATTCAGGATAGAATAAGTTTGTCCATGTGAATGTTTGGATCTTGAGCCAATCTTTCCAGGAAGGTTCCACCTGCGCTTAATTGTTTTATTACGCTTCTCCCCTGCCTGGGTGTAAGTTTTCATGGCCTTCCAGAGGACTTCTTCGTGCCATAATTCGTCCCAAGGTGCAAAAAGTTCATCACAATGGAAGGAGATCTGTGAATCCTTCTTGCCATTTCTCTAGACGACAAACCTTATTTGTTATAAGTGATTATTTGCCCTTTCTCCTCACTTGATAATGCCAGTTGACGTCCCATTTTCTTGAACGCTTCTTTCATACTATTCACTCGAATATTGGTGTGCAGCTATGTAAATAGTCAACTCAATGTACCTGTGCCCTCTATGGCTACTATCATCAGTGGATAAAACAGGGAGAGGCGGCTGCGAAGCATGGCTGTATCATTTTGCAACAGCCGAATGGTCCTGTGGTTAGGTTACTGTAATGCAAAGAGGCCAAATGTTTCCGTGGTTTGTCATGAATATGGGCATGTTAACTATGTTGCATTAGACATATCTATGCGAGCTCATTTGGTACTTAATTCGTGTTACGATTGAAAACTGGGGTGGTTGTATCATTTTGCAATGCACCTTAAGAATGCACACTTGCTGTATATCTAACTCCAACCTAACATCCTGTGAACCAGAAAGAAGTTGGAAAAGTAGTACACATTTAGTCCAACATTCTCCGTGATTTTCGACTTTCCTTACATATGTCACTTGAGCATGTTACAAATACACAAACAAAATACTGCCAGCGTAAGACTAATAACACTCAAAAATGGTTACCCAAAGCAAGCAGCCATTCTTAATATGTTAATGATTCACGTTTATATAAGCTTAGGTTTCTGCATCATATGCAGCAAGGAGACTTTGAGTGGAGCACATCTATCTCCAGATGGCCATGGCATAACTTCCAGGTAGTATAATAACCTTACTTATTAGGTTGGTTCCCCCATCAGAGTTTGCTTTCTGACATAATATTGCCGTGCATTACAGGCTGGACAAGGAAGTACACTGGTCAGAGGTAGGAGCACATGTGTACAGATAAAATGTTACAAATTCACAATGTGCATCAGTAATATGATAACTTTGTCATTATCTGCCAGTTCTCACATTTACCAGTCCGTATCAATTTTGGTCTAGATGGTATACATGTAATTAAAATAATGTCAATACAATCTCAGGCAAAATATAGTTATAGTACCACTGAAAGGCAAATGTTACCATTAATCCTGAGTTGGGCACCGACTGTACACAAAATTCAAGGCTGTATTTTAGATTATGCAGTCATTTATCTTGGTTCTGGCTTGTTTGCTGCCTAACATCAAATGTTATAAATAGTTCCTTGGTAAATTATAATGAAAACTGAGTTGGATTGAAGCACAGAACATCACTTACATATAATTAGTCTTGACTGGTTTCAAGAGCTTAACTTGCTCCCATCATCAGAATTAAACGATGGTTCTTGTTGATATTGTTTGATGTATGGTTGATTGAGATGACAACTAGTGGTGAGCCGATAAACTTCCATAAAGGGTTTTGTGGAGGCAAATCAAAGTTCATTACGCAGAGCTTGTTTTTTAGTATAGAAATTTTTTCCCAAGCATCTAACTGTGCAGTGTGATTTATAGCTTTTAAAAGTTTTATGTTCGGTGTAATGTTGTGGTTGAATGTCCAAAAATGGTGTGCAACTGCAGATTTATTCATCTGTATTTGATGCATCTCATGTGTTCTTTTAACCTGGTTTCTAAATTCTTCTTGGTTTTCCCTATGTAAATCTGGTCTCAATCTGGGCAACTGATTTGATAGATTCCTGCTGTTTTGCTCTGTGGTATCTGGTCCTTTGACTAGCTGCACAGTAATTCTCTATGGTGAAATTATTTTGTGGGGCCAAGATGTATTTTTGGAAGATGTGGAATTCGTAATGCTTACTTGCATGGTAATTACATTTTTTGAAAATCATATTGCTCTTTTGTTGAGAAAATTTAGTGATCTCTTTCAAGTGTTTCTGTTTTTTTGAATTGTGTTAGCTTACAAAAAGATACGTAAGTTCATTGGTAGCTATTCATAAAAGTAAAGTTATAATAAAAACATTGTAAAAAGCACTTTATGGGGATTCTACCAATAATACATATGATCATTTGTGTGAAGCTAAAGAGCAACAAATGATACTAAGAAAAAATGTTCATCATAATTTTGTTTGCCTAGGTCCTTAAACGGTTGTGTTTATGTGCTATGTTCTGAGCACCTGTCACTTCCATTTGCAAATTAATGTGGTTTTTAAAAAGATTTTTGTCATATAACAGCAGGAATAATGTTCTTAGTGAAAGATGAAATACTGTGATAGCAGACGCGATTCCTATCTACAGGGTCGTGGTTACAGAATGGAATGCATAAATCAATGTTCCTTTATCACAACATATTTATTCATTAACACTTCGTTATTTTACACTCTCAGCACCATATTAATTAATCAAAGACTTTCACAATTTGAATGATTTGGTAGAATCTACACTGGATAAAAGTTTGGCGAGAGTTCCATGTTCATACGCTACCAAACACACGTCTTATCATCTTGAGCATACAGACGCTAATGAATCTAGTTCCTGGCATCTCTCTGACGCAACACCGCCATTTTTGTATTCATCCACGCAAATAGTTTTTTATTGGTTGAACACAACAGACTATCTAATAACAAGAAAACATTGGCTATCCTGAATATTAAAAATAAGTCCCTGATACACCCAAACAAGAACTAGAAATTTATACACTTTTAAAAAAAATTTACATGAACGATTTTCTATCAGGGCCCAATATTCTGTCTCATATGCCCCTTGTTTTGTTTTTCAAGTTGTCACCTATATTTACAATCTTGAAACACAATACAATACTTCTTCCTACTCCTATGATTCAATCACTTTGTACAATATTTTTTTTTTTTTTTTCTTTTCTTTACAGTCTTCTTCACTGTTTGTCTTTGTCTTTTGTTTTGGCATGATACAGCATGTCTTTATAAATTTCACATATTCAATTACTACACAATACATTCAGTTATTATACAATACATATTCAGTTATTGTACAACACATTTGGTTACTACATAACATGTCCAATTATTATACAATACATATTCAGTTATTGTACAATATATCCTGCTATCATACCACATATGTTCTGTTATTATACAATACATATTCAGTTATTACACAATACACATTCAGTTTTTGCATAACACATTTAGTTATTACTCAACATATTCAGTTATTACACAATATATCCAGTTATCATACAATACATATTCAGTTATTGTACAACACATATTCAGTTCTTATACAACACATACTCAGTTATTGTACATTTGACATTGACACAAATATAATTTAAGTGTATCATGGTTTATTATGTGGTTTTTGACTTGTATTCATTGCTATGAGGAGAGAAAAACAGGATACAAATTTTGAGCTAATGATTATGATCATGTTTATGGCAATATTTTATTCAGTTCTTTGCCTTCTTTGTCTTATAAGCTTATGTATAGGCAGGTTGTTGAGTCGGTTCTTAAACTCTGATGTTACTAATGGTACCATTTTTCTTAATTGGGTTATTATTCATTGTTGTTTGGTTCAACATTTCTTCGAGTTTAGCATTGGCTATATTTATCTTAATTCATGGGCATTGTTTTTCTGATTATGGTTTTCCTCACTTCACTAATTGTCACTTCTTTGTCTCTTATTTCTATAAGAGAAAACTTCTATACTTATAATTATTCTGTAATTGTATTATTTTTCTTCTCAATTTACCCTCGACATCTTTGTGTCGAAATATTATATTTTTGTCATCATAATTGATTCCTTTTTATTTTTGTTCCTGACATCCTTATGTCAAAAACATATTATCTTCCGTCGCTATGATTCATTTCTTTAATGACAATCAGTGTCCTCATCTGTCTTTGTTGACAATGCTCTTTGTGGTCGATATAGCCAATGACTATGTTGATTTTCTTCCTTGTTGTAATTCCTAATCTGAACATAATTTTCTATAAGTAACCCATTAAAAATTGTTATCTTCCTTCATCTCTACTACTCCTGCCTTACACATTCGTTGGCAAAGACTATTTGGTCCTTTCTTTGTATGGCTTTAATTTATTTTTATGGTATCTTCCTACCAACTTGCCATTTGTATTCTGTAGCTCATACGTGTGGTCACCCAGCTGTTTTGTTATGACCAGTGGTCCAGTATACAATAGCTCCATCTTTCCAGATCTTTTTTCAGATGCCTTGGATGCTTTGTGGCTTTTTAAGAGCACCTTTTCTCCAATTTGTGGGGACCATTTCCTGACGAATCTTTTTACCTTGTTCCTCCCTTTTTCAGCCTTTTGCTGCAATCTTCTGAATGCCAATTGACATTTTTCCTTCTCTGACAATTCTCTTTGGGCAGCCATCGTTGTGTCGATGTCAATTGTCAATCTCTTGGGTTTCGTGTTGGTTATCAATTCGATTGGGGCGAACTTGGTCGTGGGGTTCACCGAATGGTTAATCACCTCCTCTATATATCTGCATTTTTCCGTCCAGGAAGTGTGGTCTCTGTGGCAGAGTAGACGGAAATAAATACTTATATCCCTCATGATTCTCTCAGTCGGGTTTCCTTGGGGACAGTACGCTGAGGAATAGTACAATTTTATTCCTAATGTTTCTAAGGTGTTCTGGAATAACTTGCTCTTATGCATTGTTGCATTGTCCGATAGAATACATTTTATCCTCCCATATTTTGGGATGTAGTCCTTGACGATTTTATCTAGGCAAGTTCTGCTTTTAATGTTCTTAATGGGGTATATCTTGGTGAATTTTGTGAAAACATCAAACATGACAAAGATGTATCTGTTTCCATCTTTCCCCCTTGGTAGCTCTCCATGCTCGTCAATACACACCAATGCATTTTTCTCGTTCCTTACGATGGATTGTGGAACGACATCCTACCTTACATTAATTGGCTTGGCCTTCTGACATAGGTCGCATGAGGAAATTAACTTCCTGACTTTCTTGCCAAGATGTTTCATGTACAATACTTCCTCGATTGCAAGCATTGTTCTCTCAGTACCAGAGTGAAGCATCGAGTGGTGGAATGCCAAAATGACCCTGTCCTGTAAGGAATTTGGTACCATCATTTTCCACTTCCTTACGTCGCGGCCATGCAATTTAAATAGGATGTTCCTAAATTTGCCTATCTTGGCTTCCAATTTTGGTATTATGTCTGGAGCCTTGTCGAATAGCCTCTTCAATTCAGGGTCTTCTTGTTGTAGCTTCGCTATGTTTTTGAAGTCTTGTAAGATTTCGTTGCTTTCTTTGCTATTTATCTGCATGATTTTAATTTCATGGCGTGGATTGTATATCGTCTCGGGTATGTGACTCTCCGACCTTAACCTTGACAATAAGTCACTAAAGATGTTCTCCTTCCCCGGGATATGTTTGACCTCTATGTTGTGTGATGTTATCTCATGCATGTACCTTGAGATTTTGGAGTTGGTTAGCTTGCATTTTTGAATGAAGGACAGGCTTACGTGATCTGTATATATAATTATTTTATAATGATATATATATTGTCTGAACTTTTGTAACGCAAAATGGATTGCACCTATTTCTAATTCGGTTATGCAGGCATTGGCTTCTATCTTGTTTAAAAATCTGGCAGCTGTGGCAATCACATGTTTGTTGCCATCTGCATCTTCTTGTGCTAATATTGCTTCATATGAGTGCGCACTAGCATCGGTGTATACTAGAAAAGGTGAATTTGGATCCGATCGTTCCAGTAGAATACTGTGCTTGCAAAGTTCTTTGATATTCTCAAAGGCCACCTGGTGTTCAGCATTCCATTCCCACTTAGTATCTTTTTTCAACAGTGCTCTAAGAGGTACCAATTCCTTAGCGTAGTTGACCACGAATTTTGACTGGTACTGTAAAATGCCCAGAAACCTTCTCAACTGTTTTAAGTTACGTGGGGGTGGTATATGCTCTATGGCCTTGACCCTCTCCGGATTAGGTTGTATACCATCAGGTGTAATGATGTGGCCTAGAAATTCAGCCTCTTTGTCCAAAAATTCACACTTTTCTAAATTTAGGGTCATGTTGCTTTCCTGGAACCTGGATAATACATAATCTATGTGATGTAAGTGCGACTCGGGATTCTTGCTGTATATCAAAAAATCGTCAACATATTGCGTTACAAAAGTCTCGATAGTATCCCCAAAAACTTTGTCTAGAGCCCTCAGTAGTGCACTGCTACTGGTCGATAGTCCAAAGGCACATTTTAAAAAATGGTATACCTTTCCTTTGTGCAAGAAACAGGTATATTTTCTGACATCTGGATGAAGAGGAATTTGCCAGAATGATGCTGTCAAGTCAAGACTTGTAAAATGTTGACCTCCCTTCAATTTCGATATTAGTTGGTCTACCCCCTCAGGCCTGTAATGATCTGGCAAGGTATGTGCATTTATCTTCCTTGTGTCGATGGTCATCCTCAATTTTCCCTCTTTCTTATGGACCCATACCACTGGATTCACGTAACATGAGTCCGACGGCTCTATTATTCCGTCCGCTAACATTTTCTGGATCACCCTGTCAGCTTCCTCCGTGATGGAGTTGGGGATGGGCCTGGATTTATGTGAATAGGGGGTGATATCTGTTACTGTAAAAGTATGTACGTACTTATTACACGTACCTGGCTTTTTATTAAAAACTTTCCTGTTTTTAACCAATATTTTCCTAAGTTGGTTCCTTTCCTCTTCAGAGATGCCATGTGCCCCCCAGACCTTCTCATCGATTAGTTGTGACATCGATTCTTCTCCATCTGTTGGTAGTGGTTCAGGTTGGTAGTTGTCCGAGGTAACATACTCGTCTTCTGTGCAGATCCAATGGCTGCAAACATTAGTTTCCTCCTCGCTCGTCCAACCTGTCTTCTTCTTATTTACCCTTAGGTCTACCAACCTATTCTCATGGACATTGATGTTCTCCACAAAGAATTGTTCATCCGGATGGATCCCTGTCTGGTCTGGTTCCTCCTGGCATGTTTCTTCCTCCAGGAACTTCGCAATGCATTCTGAGGCTCCTTCCTTAATAATAAATTCATGTAGGTCATAATTAATCACCGACCTCCAAAGGTTAAGCAAATCACTGCCAATCATTAGGGTAGCTGTTAGTCTAGGTATTACTAGGGCAATAAAATCGAACTTCCAACTTCCGATTTCTATTACCAGCCTTACCTGGTATTTAACATGTTCCTTTTTCTTGCCAATTGCTGTGCTGCAATACACTCCACACACAGGCAAGAATTCAGCATTTCTTTTAGTTATCAGTTCCTGGAATAGCTGTTCGTCACATACTGATGTGCTGGCTCCTGTATCAATCATCGCTGGCAATTCGATACCCCATACCTTCAGCCTAATCATTGGTGGCTTGGTTATTTCCTTTCTTTCACTCGCCTGTCTTCTCAAGGTACCTACATTACATTGGTCAATATTGCCCCTACTGCCACACAGGTCAACTTCCGGGACACAAAGTTGACTTGTACTTAGTTTTCCTGGGCGTTGGAGGTGATCGTCGTTTCTGTATTCTGCGCAGCATCGGTCCTATCCAGCACATTTTCATTCTGTTCCCCTGTTGTCTTACGTTGTCGGTGTTCCATTGGTTTCTGCCCCTTTGACGTGAACCCCTATTGTATGACGGCCTTTGGCTGTTCAAGTATTCCCTACAGAATCGTATATGATTCACTTGATGGGTACGGTCTCCTGGTCTTCCACGATCATATCTATGCGTTCTGTATCTCGATTCACCCCTCGGTATCGTGTCGTGGTACCGCTGTCTTGTGTTCTCCATCCTCTCGCCATGATTATGTGGTTGTGGGAAATGGTGTGCCCCTCTCCCCCTTTTATGGGTGCTCCTAGTATTTCTATGTTCTCCCTCACTCTGGTTGTTCGTAGCCGTGCTCCGGTTTAAGATGGGTGAGTTTGGGTGACCGTTCCTATGTCTATGCTCATTAGGCCGACCATTTTGTGTTTCGAAGGCTGTCAGCAATTCTATCATATCTGCAAAATCTACTGGCCTCGCAACAATTAACCCTGTTCTCACTGTGTCTGGGAAATGTCTTGTTATGCTGGTAATTAGTTCTGCTTCCGACAAGTTGGGGTCTAATAGCTTTCCTTTGTTGGCTACTTTCATAAAATAATCGACTAGCGATAACCCTTTGGTTGGATCGTATCTACCTGTCGCTAGCTCTACCCTAGTTTGGTTTTGTTTAGCTGGGCCCCAATACCTTGATAGGAATAAATTTCTGAATGAGCTATACGACTCATGACCAGCTAGTGTTAACCTGAGCCATTCTAACGCCTTGTTTTTTAAGCTTTTCTTAACTATCATCATCCTAAGCTCATTTGGTATCCTTTTCACTTTAAAATATTCTTCCATCTCTTTAACAAAGAGTTTTGGATCGTCTCCCTTCTCCTCGTCAAATGTAGGTGGTGTGATTTCATGTAATATGCTGTTGGTGTAACATGTGTTATGTGTCGTGTCATTGTTTGGTTGTGAACCTCTTTCTCTGTATGGTGAGTCAACATTTTGTACATTATTCAAGTAACTCTCATCTTGTACATTACTTACATCTAAATCATCTTGCCTTTGTAGTGCATTCACAACATCATTTACATTAGCCAAACTTTCTTTCCCTTTTTTCATTTCTTCACAAATTGATTTTAAATCATTCTTTATTTCTAAGTGGCTTTGTTTCATATCATTTATAGCATCCTGTTGTGAATGCATCACATCGGTCATCGTCTTAATTTTAGGAATTACAATTTGTTCTACAGTTTCATTAATAATGTCTTTCTTTACTACCTCAATCTCTTTCCTTAATTCCTCAGTTATTTCTGCTTTTACATTTGTAATCTTACAGTCTACACTTGTATTACATTCTGTTATTTCATCTCTACATCTAGCAATTTCTCCTTCTAACACAATCTTATTCTCTCTCATTTCTGATTCTATCTTTCCCATCCTATCTCCTACGATTTCTATCCTAGCTTCTAAGGCTTCCTTTGTTTCATTTAAGTTTTTATGTACTAATTTTAAATTAGTTTCCATTACTTTCATATTTTCCTTACACTCCTGTCTTCCTAATTCTATTTTCTGTTCTAAGTTCTGTCTTCCTAATTCCATTTTCTGTTCTAAGTTCTGTCTACCCAATTCCATTTTCTGTTCTAAGTTCTGTCTCACTTCCTCCATTTTCTGACCTATTTCTTTTTTATTATTTTCCAAGTCCTCTCTCACTCCCTCTATTTTCTGACCTAAACTTTGTTTCAGTCTTTCAAACATGATCATCATTAACCTTTGGTCTTTGCTTATTTCCACCTGTTCCTCACTTTCTAATTCTACCTGATAACTAGGCATATCTGCCCCTTCCCCCACTCCTGTTTCTATCTCTTTTCGCGACATTTTAATTTCTTTATTCAATTCACTTAAGGTTTAAAGTCCCACTACTTTGCCGCTTCTCAGTAACATAAAAATGGAAATAAAATGTATGTGAAAACAAAAAATTTTGATCCTACTTTCCTTTCCGTTGGTTCTTCGTCCAGTTATTTACGTCTCCTGGGCAGTTGGCTTCACTAGATGATCTCCGGTGTTTTTCCCGCGTTGATTCTCCGTGTATCGATGTTCTGTTGGCGATATCAAACGATGGTCTAATGGCGTCTTTTTCCTGTGCGATGGGATGGCGTCAGTTGGTGTTTATTGTAATTTCAATTTTCGTAATTTTGCATTCCATTCTAAATTCGAGCCCCACGTTGGGCGCCATTTTGGTGCAGTTTTTAAAAAGATTATTGTCATATAACAGCAGGAATAATGTTCTTAGTGAAAGATGAAATACTGTGATAGCAGACGCGATTCCTATCTACAGGGTCGTGGTTACAGAATGGAATGCATAAATCAACTTCCTTTATCACAACATATTTATTCATTAACACTTCGTTATTTTACACTCTCAGCACCATATTAATTAATCAAAGACTTTCACAATTTGAATGATTTGGTAGAATCTACACTGGATAAAAGTTTGGCGAGAGTTCCATGTTCACACGCTACCAAACACACGTCTTATCATCTTGAGCATACAGACGCTAATGAATCTAGTTCCTGGTGTCTCTCTGACGCAACACCGCCATTTATGTATTCATCCGCGCAAATAGTTTTTTATTGGTTGAACACAACAGACTATCTAATAACAAGAAAACATTGGCTATCCTGAATATTAAAAATAAGTCCCTGATACACCCAAACAAGAACTAGAAATTTATACACTTTTAAAAAAAATTTACATGAACGATTTTCTATCAGGGCCCAATATTCTGTCTCAAATGTTAACGACAAAAGTCTTGGATTTCTAGGACCTCCTTTAACACATTCATATCTTATTCCCATTGAGTTTCTTTTTGAATTTCCAGTCTTGGAGTTTGATACTTCTTCCTCGGTCCTTGAGAAACATCCTCAGAATACATTACCATGATTATCTGTATAGGTGCTGTTACCACTTTGAAGCTTCATGCAATTTATTTGTACATTTCTTTCACCCTCATTGTTGCTCTGAGGTGATGAGGACCGATTGTTTCTCATCCCATCTGTTTACTATACAGGGTTTTTACTTCAGCTGTTTTGTACCATATTATAGTTACTCTCATGATCGTTTCTGTTTTGTTATTCTGTCTGCTACTATCAGGTCTTGGTGGCATACCTGATTGCTTGTGTGTTGCCTTTCTTTCATTTGAAATGCAGTTAGCAATTCAAACACATCTGAAAAATTATAGCTTTTGCTACTAGCAGATTGTTGTTAATATTTTCTGGGAAATGCCGTTTTACTGTGCAAATAATTTCTTCATTGCTCATAGCTGGACCCGACATTCGTGCTTTATTTGCTAGATGCATGAAATAATCAGCCATTGTGAAACTGGCTTCAGGATTGTATTTCCCTGTGGCTGGTTTGATTCTGGTTTGATTTTGAACCGATTGCAACCTATAGCATGTTAAGAACAAAGTCCTATACATGCTATATGCTTCATCACCCAATAGAGTGATAAGTAAAGGCTGCAGGGATGTGCACTCGCATGCGATACAGGTTAGCTGGACACAGAGTGGGAATGATGTCAGAAGTACTGCACGGCCATCAAATGTGCAAATAACTGCCAATTGTCGCAAGAGTTGTGACAACTGGCCAGAATGACATTGAATTCTCCAACCAATTTGTATTTTCTTCCGGTAAACCACAAAGGCAGTCTCATGTACAGACAAGTACCCCAATGGCAACTTACTATTGTAAGTACTTTAGCTTAATGGTTAGAGCACCTGCCTGGTAAGTGGAGGGTCTGTGGTTCAGATCCCAGCTGTGGCATTGAATTTTCCAGCTGCAATTTTACCTCTCGATGCATGAAAGTCCACTTAAATCACTAACAGCTTTATGGCACTGCAAATGATATCAACTGTTGTGTAAATTTTCTCAACAACAGCTACTTCCTATATTTCTTACCATTATGAATTGCATTTTTGTTTCCACATTTTCAAACTCTAACTTAAATATTTTCGTAACTAAAGAAGCCACAAGTGTAGAAATTTCATATTTTGCCTAAATATTGTGTGATGCACATCAGTGGACAAATAAAATATACCCAAATTAGGAAGTAAACGTCTACTTCTGTTCACTTTTATGGTAAATATATGTGTATCATATATTTCTTATTTTTTTTACTTTCTCTACTGGTAAGTAGGGGAAGTATTGTATTCCACCCAAAAATTTGATGTCAAGATTTCACCAGTAATATATGTTTTGAGGCTCCCTGAATCCAAAAAAAAAAGAGCATTTTTAGAAAAAGGTCTGTGTGTGTGACTGTGGACAGCATAACTCAAAAACGAAAAGTTGGTTAAAAACCAAAGTTGCTATTTAAGTTTAATGTCTTTCAAGGATGTGACATGAAGATTTTGATGAAAATAGCCCCACCCTAGACTACCCTTTAGATGGAAAATTTTTCAAAAATTTTGATTTTCGTGAAAATGGCTCTAACGATTTTGATTATAATGTCATATTTTTGAGATATTTTTATGACAAATGAAATGTATATCTTGAATTTTCTGGCCATAGCCGCTGTAGTCGTATTTACTCTGGACAACTTTTGCATAACTGGTAAACCACTAGAGATAGGCCAAATCATACTATACAAAAAATGTAGATCTTGCTAAAATACACAATTTATGTTTGGATAAATTTTCTTGTAGAGTGAACCATTTCGGAGATATTCCTTGTTATGTGTGTGAGTTTCAGAAAACTTAAAATTTTTGTGAAGTGAAGCATCGTTATTCATTTTTTTATATGTTAAGTGTGCAAGGGCAACGGAATCTCAAAGCTTTAAAAGATTTGACTATCACACAAGGCCTACTGTATTCTCACATTCCCCTTGCACATACAAGGATATAAGCAATAAGATAATTTGTACGAATGTTTATCTTTACTAACAAGAAGAAGATATACTTGTAGGAATAAGAGTTTGTAAGAATGGTATGTACAAGAGTAGAGAAAGTCATGTGAGTGCAACACATCAGATTTTTAATTATAGAAAAGCTTAAGAACAATATGTATGTATATTCTAGTACATGTATTTCAAAATCTAAACAGATATGAACTGGAAGTGAATGTGCCAGTGTATGGAAGCTTTATATTCTACACTTAACATTGATCTGTGTTAAATGTATTACGACTCTACATGCAGAATAACCCATGGCATATTTATTATTAAAATGATTATTAAAATAATTTATCATTATCAACGAGAAATGCATTACATGCATTATCCTGGTTAAATAATTGTTTAAACACGTTTATTAAATGTCATTAACGCTACCACAAAAAGAAATATTGTTTAAATATGTGCAGAAAAGAATGTACTCATTTCTTTCATTTGGATAGAATAAAATTGAGTACTTAGCTTCTTATTTATTTATGTCATTCTGGTAGGTTGTCACAGTAGCTTAGTGATTAGAACACCCGCCTAAGTGAGTGGAGGTTCTGGGGTTCAAATTCCAGCTGTGGCATTGAATTTTTCAATTCCGATTCTAACTCTCAAATTTAGCTTCCTTTTGCTCCCTGCTCACCACACGAAAGTCATCCCAGGCCAGGCACACCAGGTGCAAGTCATTCATAAGAAAATTCTTCTTCTCTTGCCCCTGCACCCTTTCGTCCATCGGAAAACATTTGGAGCTGGCTGTACATGACCAACATGAAGTGTGCCTATAACCTCTTGTAATCTGTGTGGCCTCTCATTTTGTTTATTTACTTTTTCTGTGATTTATTTTAATTATTTACCAACTGCTTCTTCGATTTTGCACTGATTATCTACTACTTTATTACCCAAACCTTCTGCTGCACACATTTCAGTTCTGATAATATCAGTTGCTACTGCCATTTCCTTAACTCAATATTAGCTATATTCTCACAATTGGATTTTAACTTCTTTCATTATTTGCAGCCATATTCCTTGTGGTACAGTTTTATCTAATTTGATTTCCTTCTTAAATATACCAGGTGGAGGGGAAGTCATTGCATTAATTTAAACTCATGATAGATCTCAGTGACTGCCTCCATAGCGCAGTTGGTAGCATGCCTGCCTCTGGCACGTTGGACCTGGGTTCGATCCCCGGTACCAGCATGGGGATTTTATGAAGACTGCATAACTCGCGGGGAGGGATCCGGGACACTGACCATGTACCACCCTCCAGCACTGCACCTCACCAATGATGCCTGTAGTGGGCCGAGGTGGGAGACGCAGCGGCTGGGCGGTAAGGCTTGGCTCTCCATGGGCTGTAGTGCCCGGGATTAGCTTAGATAGATCTCGGTATGTGGAACACATTTTGTATCTTATGTTTTTGTCTCTGACCATTTCCTATGGAGATATTTCAGTCTTGTTGAAAACAACCCCGCAACACTACAGATTGTGCGGGTGGTCACTTTCCCTAGCTCAGTACACAAACAAACACTGTAAAGGTGCGTCTTGAAAACAAATTCATACCCTGCCTTGTCCTTCCATGTTTACTTTATGAGTGTAGACCAATCACAAGCATTAGCTCCCGAAACATTACATGAGAGCAAAATTGTTTACATCCACAAACCAGCTCAATTCCCTCACCAACCTCAACACAATGTTGTCGAATTATGTCACCTCTAAAAGAGCAGCTCAGAGTATTCCTTCACGTCTTTTAAGTGATTAATTATTTCAGAACCCTGTGTGATGTCCCATAATTACTACCGAAACTGTATCTTTGTACATTCTTGTGGAACCACACATCCAATTTGGATTAAAAACTATTTATTTTTTCGAAATCGGCTGATCAAAGGACAAAATGCCACTGGACTTTTTTGTTTGTAATGCTTCTATGAAGGACATGTTAGAAGGAATGTAATGACTTCCCTTCCACCCTGTATATTTTATTTCAATCATGGTTTCTGTCTGGAATTTAATTTGCTCAGATCTAGTTCTTCAATTTTGAAACTTATGTCAGCTGCTAACTGGCTATGTTTGTTATTGATATCAGTAGCAGCTGATCCTGTTTCACTGAGATTTCCCTAGATATCTGGACCTGTTTTTCAGACATTTCTTTTCTATCACTGAACAGTTTGTTTTGCTTTTCAGTGATCTGCCAAGCTAAATTTATCCCGCAGATGATAATTTTTACTTCCTCTGACATAGTAAGTAGAGGAAGTATTATATTCTACTCAAAAATTCGGTGTCGAGATTTCACCAGAAATATGTTTTGAGGCCCCCTAAATCCAAAAAAGGAATTTTTAGAAAAAGGTCCATGTGTGTCTTAGTCTCTGGACAGCATAACTAAAAAGCGAAATGTTGGTTAAAAACCAAAGTTGGTATTTAAGTTTAATATCTTTTAAGGATGTGTCACAAAGATTCTGAAGAAAATTCATCCATTTTAAACTACCCTTTAAATGGAAAATTTTGATTTTCTCAAAAATGGCTCTAACGATTTTGATTAAAATGCTATATATTTAAAATATATTTATAACAAATAAAATGTATATTTTCAATTTTCTGGCTGTAGCCCATGTAGTCCTGTTTGCTATGGATGACTTTTGGATAACTGGTAAACCGTAAGAGATAGACCAAATCTTACTGTTCAAATCATGTAGATCTTGCCAAGACACACTATTTATGTCCCAATTAACTTTTCCTAGAGTGAACCATTTTGAAGATATTCCTTGTTATTTGTGTTAGCTTTGGGGTACTTAAACTTGCATTAAATGGAAGATCATTATTAATTTTTTTTATCTTAGCTGTGCAAAGAGAATGAAATTTGAAAGTTTTAAAACATTTGACTCTCGCTCAAAGCCTACTGTATTCCCACATTCCTCTTGCACCCACAAGAAAATTAGTGATAAGATAATTCCTACAAATGTTTATCTCGACTAATATGAAGAAGATATAGGAATAAGAGCATAACTCAGAAACGAAAAGTTGGTTAAAAACCAAAGTTGGTATTAAAGTTTAATGTCTTTCAAGGATGCGACACAAAGATTTTGAAGAAAATTCCTCCACCCTGAACTGCCCTTTACATGGAAAACTTTATTTTCTTGAAAATGGCTCTAACGATTGTGATCAAAATGCCATATGTTTGAGATATTTTGATGACAAATGAAATGTATATTTTGAATTTTCTGGCTATAGCCTATATAGTCCTATTTACTCTGGATGACGTTTGAATAACTCACAAACCATAAGAGATAGACAAAATCTTATTATACAAAAAATGTAGATCTCACTAAAACACACTATGTCCAAATAAATTTCTTTGTAGAGTGAACCATTTCGGAGATATTCCTTGTTATTTGTGTCAGCTTTGGAAAACTTAAAACTTTCGTGAAATGGAACATCGTTCTTCATTTTTTTTTAATATAGGTTAAGCATGCAAAGAATACAGGATCTCAAAGCTTTAAAAGATTTGACTATCACTCAAAGTCTACTATATTCCCCTTGTACCTACAAGGAAATAAGCAATATGATAATTTCTGCAAATGTTTATCTCAACTAACATAAAGAAGATACAGGAATAAGAGTTTGTAAGAATGGTTAGTACCAGAGTACAGGAAGTGCAACACATTAGATTTTTTATGTATTATAAGGCACATGAGGCGGAGCACGAGAGGACTCACCTAGAGTGACTGTCCTATCATAGTCGTGCAGCATTGCCTAAGTCGGAATGCACAGTACAAGCGTGAGCAACAGAGATTTCTCTTTTTCATGCACCCAAAATTATTACTGGAAATTCAACATTCGGATATGCCTTGGTGTATGTGGCAAGAATTTTTGAGGCAGCCTGTACAGAAACCATTTTTCTACGACATATGGTTCTCGAGTTATTGCTTCAGAATAAACAAGTGACTCCCATGTTTATGCTTATGAATGAAACTTCCAATCTTGCCTGTGTGTGTTATTCCTTTCATTACACAGTTACAGAGTAAGTGTCATTAGGAACTGCGTATATTTGGTTAATCAATTAACTGACCACATTAATCAACTGACCACAGATCACTGCAGTCATGTGCGATTTCTTTAGTTCGGTTCAAGACCAATCCGTAACACAAATTGTGCTTTGTGTAACTGTGACAATAAGCAGAAAATTCACATGTGAATTTATTTTGATAATTCTCCCGGTCAGGTCAGTGAGACCCGTAAACCAATGACAGGTGTGGTCCTCCAGACATTCCGGGGGTTGTGAGGGAGCAATGTGACTGCCAAAGCATAAAAATATGGTGCTCTCTAAAAAGTGGGTACTATTACTGCTATTGCTCTCTTCAATATCATCAGTAAAAAATACTGGAGAGCAAGAGGATTAATTACTTCATTGTCAGAAGTCCAGCATTTGGTAACAACAACAACATTATGTTAGTGATACGTTAACAATGTCACTTTCAAAGCCTGGTGCCAGTGGCACAGGTACTAAGGGTAAAATACTCCGCTCCCAGGCCAGAAATATTATTTTTAAAGTGTACGTTTTTTTAGGGAATTGGCATCTGAGGAAGTGCGTGTAAATGGGTACGTTAATATTGAGTGTTACAATTTATAATGTTATCATCATTATCCTTTGCTGCATAAGTTTACGTTCTGACAATTTGTGACACGACAAAGGTTTCTTTCTTCGTTCCCTCCCTGTAACTTCTGCTCTCTAGTCCATCACTTGGCAGCAGTGCAGCCACCATGTGCACGCATTGGTTCAGCTCATGTGCCTTCTACAACCGTACGCCGTATAATATGGCAGTTCCTGCTCTTGCCCTTGTATCTTGTGATAGCAGATGCTGATTCAGTTCTTCAGAACATTGTTATTTTTTCTTCATTTCTGACAGCAAGCCAACATTTCTATATTGGCTCTTAAAAGTTCTTTTACTAATTCTAATTCTTTGATTACTATTCCTCTCACATTCCAGGTCACCACATTCCAGCTGTTATCAGAAATGTTCAAGGAAGGCATACTCATTACCCAGCACAAGGGCAACATGAAGCAAGACAGAAAAGAATGCTGAATCTGCAATGTACAAAAAGGAAGGACACAGAGAGCAGAGATCATGACCAAAATATTGTTGCAATCAGATTTTCAGCCATGCCCAACACAGGAGGAGAGGGGAACCATAGAAGGCAAAGTAGGGGAGGAGTTGGAGCAGAAGGGAAAATGGCAAACTGCATTCCCAGAAGGAGAGGAAATATGAGCCAGTGGGGAGGGAAAACCAACGAGATGGAAATGTCAAGCAGATGAACAGGAGCCTCAGAGCAGTGGTGAAGTTAGAGGAAGTAAAGTGATGTGACAAATGAAGAAGTTACGAGACTCAGTAATTGGTAAGAAAACCTGGAAGTGAAGGGACAGGGAGCAAAGAGCAAATGGTCCAAGTAGCACGAAAAGATCAGTGGTCATAAGAGAGAAGGAGAAATGTGGTTCTGACATGATAAAACATAATTTTGACCAATAGAGACAGATAATAACACGCAAAACTGTTTTTGCACATTTAGACGCCATTATACGCATCTTGGTCTTGGCCTGACACAAGTCACAGCTCCCATGCTATCACCACATGTGAGGAACATGAAACCTGACCAACTTCCCAGTTGGTGTTTCTGGGCTCTGGTAAACTTCTCATTGATTCTGGATGTTTACATTTGAAAATGAGTGGTGTTTTATAACTAAGCTTTCTGCTGTGGTTCTAATTTCCGTTATATTTCCTGGGATAACTGTACAATGGCTTTAGTTTAGAAATCCATAATTACTTAACAATGTTATCGGAATCTTGGAAGAAATAAACTGGTAGTAAGGAGAAAAATCATAACAAAATGTTATATCACAAGATTTCACTTTTACCCCAGCCAGCAATTGAGCTGCAAAATTGTCATTCAAAATGCATCTATTCCTTTTTCTTCTATACATGCAGGAAAATATTTCTACTCTAGCACAAAAATATGTTAATGTATGATTATTCCATGCGAACTAGTAAAACTAAACAAAATTCTGATAGCAACAGCCTGCAAGCAACTGTAGCAAGCAATTAAAATTTTGTGCCTCACTTTAATCTGTTATTTGTGTGTTAAAATTGTCACTGTGACGACATGCTCTAAGAAAATAAAACCTACATTATGCGGGATGTTTTACCTTTAGACTACACACCATCGTGTTCTTTGTCTGGCACTGTGGCAACTGTTATGAGGAAAAAAAAGATAAGCCAGTCAAAGTTTTAAGTTCAGGAAGGAAGTGAGAAGTACACAAAAGGGTAATGTTGCTGAATACAGGCTTAGGGACCCCATAACACAGGGCGCCAGCGTATGAGAAATGAAAGTAGCGATCAGTAGTAAAACATTTTAATAACGTTGGAATTGTGTAGATAGTAATGCGTAAAGATGAGAATGGATAACTTCCAGCAATACGTATACATAGATGATGTAGATACAAAGAAAGCAAGAAACTCTATTCTTATTCATAATGACAAATTTCGGTAACTAGAAGATGGGGAACTCTATTTTACTTACAAATATATTTCTTAATTCAACCCAAAAGATCTCCCATATGCAACATGGAGTACCGCAATTACAGGATCCCTTTATATTACGATCAAATAAATTAATTTATGAATTACATAATCTAAAATAAATATGAAATCATAAGCTTATATGGTTGTGCAGAAGGCAGATAAGCTTAAATGGGAATATATATTCATAAATATACATTCATAAAAGAAATACAAAGTTGTGTTAGTTGCATAAAACATATGAGTGGAAATATGAAATCAGAAGTCGAAGCAGTTGTACTGAAGTAGCTAACCTTAAACTTAAATATACGTTTGTGAAAGAAATATAAAGCTGCATTTTGGAGGTATAAACCATATGATGTGAAATAACCGTGAAATCTTAATCTCATGCAATTGTGCAAGAGATACGGTAGATAACTGTACTATATGAATATATATCATAATGTATGATTAGGAAACAAATACAAAGTTTTATAAGAGATAGATATGGTAGATGATTGGCAAATGGAATGCTCTAAACATTGGATTTTGCTGAAAGTAATTGTCGCAAACTGCTGGGGATTTCAACGTTATTTAAAATGCAGATTTCCATTGATAATAACAGCTAAAGGTTAATGAGGAAATCGGAAATCTTCACTTCATAACATTTCTGCTATTGTTACATCTCCTTTATTTACATAAGTCCACTATTCAGTTTGCACCTCTATTCCATTGTTTCAGTTTTAGATTATGCTTCTGTTCCATTACCCGTGTTCCTCTCTAATTTGTAGTTACCAACCTCTTTGTCCAGTAGTGTATTTCTTCATGTCAACTTGGCACGATTTAGCGACATTGCACATCAAGAAGCCCGTATTTGGCAATATTACCCACGAAAGCATTAAAAGTAAATGCAAGGTCTTGGCAGAATTGTAATATCAGGCTAACAACCTCTCCCTTACCTTTTATAACCCACACCTCAAAAATATGAATAGTTTTCCAAGTTAAGTTGTTAAGTTCTGACGTTTGGCACATCATGAAAAGTTGTGTAACTGTTTTCAGTTTCTTGCTTCCTGAAGCATTTATTCCAACACATTCGTTGACTTAAGATACAGTGCATTTGTATGTAGATTGGCCGGACTGCCCCGTGGTGGCACCGGGTAGGGCAAGGACTGGCACACCTTCTGCCAGAGTTACATGTAAACAACCGGCAAGTCATGGACTTGGAACTAAGTACTGTACTAACTTACATTAGGCTTACCTGCATCATAAGAGATATTGAAATTGGTGGCCTTCAATGTGAACATATTCCCTATATCTCTGAAAACAATTCTGGTCTACTTGTGAAAGTTCACATTTACTGATTGCTGCATTTCTCTCCTGATTTTGTCCTAACATGTGAGAATTTGCTGGTTTTACTTTATTCTTTAACATTCCCCATAAATAAAAATCACAAAGAGCTAGGTCAGGGGAACGAGTTGGTCTCAATCCTCGGCCTAATTGTTCTGTCCCCATATACACTTCCCAATTCATGCATAGAATTTGCAACAGTGTGTGCTATAGCTGAATCCTGTTGAAAGCAGTCACACAATCTTTCATGTCTTGTTAGTGTGGAAAAAAAGATATTTAAAGTAAAATTTACATAACGTGTGAATCAACATTGTGTTGTTGTGTTTTAAAATATGGGATCAATAATTCTATGCTCACTGTGCATCAAACCCCAACTTTTGCGGTGGTGTGAAGAACTTTGTGAATAATATGGGGATTTTCGGTAAACCAGAATTGTTTTCAGAGATATAGGGAATATATTCACATTGAAGATCATCAATTCCAACATCTGTTGTGATGCAGTTGATTACGTGTAACTCTGGCAGAGGGTGCACCGGTCCTTACCCAGTTTGATGTCGCTGTGAGGTGGTCCAGCCAATTTACGAATGCACTGTACTCCAAGTGCATTTGACAAATTCATAACTGCTATTGGCACAGTTCTCACTAAAATATTTTAAGACAAACAGTTAATTTAAAGAGACACAGCATTACAGAATGTTTTCAGGTCAAAGAAAATCAGAAAGGGCTTCATGCACTAAAACCCTTCATTCTGAATTAATAACTCTTCTTCTGCCTTGCACATGAGAGGCATTCAATATTTATTGTCCCTTGCATAATACACCTTCAAATTCAACCACAGTTGTTTATTGCTTCTCTGTGACACTAAGTGGAAAATCAAATTGTTCTACTAGGTGCTGTTCCCAGAGGCTCTGTGGCTGCGGCAAGAAAGTAACTAAATGAAATTAAAGAAAAATCTGATGTATGCACTCACATGACTTTCTCTACTGTCCCTACCACGTCCTTGTCCCAGCCTGTTATGTGTAGGGGAACAAACTTTAAGGGTACCTACCAATAAGTAAGGGTATTATACATACCTGGAAGTTATTTCTGGTCGGCTGGAGGCAGATGTGGTCCAATACTGCAGTGGTGCAGCCCAAGTCTCCTCGCTGTGTCTGATGCACAAACCTAAGCTTATATGAACCTGAATCATAAACATATTAAGAACGCAGCTCGCATGCTTTGGATAAGCATTTTTCAGTGTAGTCTTATGCTGTGCATTTGCAACATACACAAGTGGCATCTACAAGTTAACTTGGAAATCATGTCGGGCCAAATGCGTACCACTTTTTCAACTTTGTCAGCTTTCTGGTTCACAGGAGGTTAGGTTAGGTATATAATGAGTGAGTTGTTAGTATGATTATAATTCAATCCCTCAAGAAGACTAAACACAATTTAAAACATCGCCAATTTAGCAGTATTCGCTTCTCATCTAGGTTGACAGTCCCCATCACGCATACCCATTCCATGTTTGTTGTCCTTGCACCATTATTTTCCTCTGAAAGAAATCCACCAATTGTTTCCATTATCACTTTTCCAATCATCGATTTCGCCTGCATTTCATAGCATCCTCTTCCTCATTATCATACCTGGTTCTTGGCTGACCACCCGCTTCCAGGTGTTCACTCTGTCTGCTCCCCGACAGCCTAGACACTGAATTGTAAGTGCTAAGGTGTGTAAGTCCAGCATAAGGGGAGGGTGATCAATCAGGTAAAGGGGAAAAAATAGAAAACGTGTAAAAATGGAGGGCGGCCGTGTTCCAGGCATGGGCTTCGCTAGGATGGGGGAGGGGGGCCGCAGTCTGCGACGTCCATGGTTCCAGGCTCTGCAAGAGACAATATCGACTCCAAACAACGCTCCTGAGGTAATTACAACTTTATATTTCACTTTTATCAATACTTTAATAATACGGAGCTGCAGGTCTTAACTACAGACAAAATAATCTTGCCTAAACTACTTTTGGCCCTTAGGAGTTGCGTTTAGAGTTGATATTAGAACTTTTGGAGCCTATGACCCTTTTTACAACGCTTTCTTTTATAATAATATGACGCCATCTTGCCACTATAGCGCATCCGCGGAGGCGAGTGCAAAGCTAATGGAGGGATCGAAATCCGTTAGACTGAGAAGTTTCTACCTTTGGCTTTTTCCAATAAATAAGTTCTTGTTCTTGTACCCGTTCACTTTATTTGTATCAAATTTCTTATATATCACCCGTTACTTAACCCAATTTTCCCCCTGATCCTGGATCATTGGGGTTTAGTTTCACCGATTCTACGGCCACGTTTTGCTGTTTAGGACTCTCAATCTCTCGGCAACACTTTGCAGCTTACGGCCTTATCCCTCTACAACGGGTTTTATTAGTCATACTGGCAGCGAGAGGGAGCAAACGATACCTGGAGAAGGTCAAGTGAGTAGGTTGTCCGCAATCTTAATGTAGGTACCTACAGTTGTAGTAATATCGTTTGTCAGTTATAAAGTCGTGCAGATTTGAAACTTTAGGTACCTATCTACCTGTTTTATGTGGAGCTAGTACACATTTCTACTTTCGGTCTGTATTTCTTCTATGAAATGGATTTAACAAGTGAATATGTGCATATTTATAATTTTGCTGCAAAGTGAGGGGGGGGGGGAGCACTTACATCATGTTCCGCTAAATACTGAGCATTAAATGAAATAAACATGATGGTATTTGCATATGGAACTTAGAAATGTGTACTATATGAACAGGATGATGTGATATCAGACAGCCATCTACTTCTACTAGTTCAACACTTGAATATATTATATATATATATATACTATTTATTTTCCGAATTGAGTGATGTTAACTTGTATAATTTAGATCATTTGCAAACATTATTTAATTTTGTTTAATGAAATTGAACTGATGCATAGTGTTCTTGGTTTTGATTTGGAATTGTACATTACTTATAGATCCCCATCTTTGCTTCGCCTGTGGCACCTGGACCTACGACGCCGCCTTCTCGAACAACTTCGCCTCCTTCTTCTTGAACAACTTCTCCTCCTCCTTCTTCTTGAACAACTTTTCCTTCTTCTTCTTGAACAACTTCTCCTCCTCCTTCTTCTTGAACAAGTTCTTCTCCTTCGAGAACATCTTCTTCTCCGACGAGAACATCTTCTCCGACAGGCAGAATTTGCAATTTTAAGATCTTTTAATGCCTTTATCATCTCTTTCCTTTCCACTCCGGACATATTTATCCATAGGTTGTCCTCGTTTGGAATGTTAACTCGAGTTTCTCTCATATTTCTTAACGCTCTTAGCAAAACTTGTTTTTGCTTAACAGTTCTGGATTTAACACTTGCCTTTCTATTTTGTTTGAGTTCAGGCTTGCCCATGTTCAAAATTTTGATTCAAAATAGTCACGAGAAGAATTTTGCACGTAGTTGAAAATCAGATCTGGTTGTTGATTAAATAACATTTAAATTTGCCATGACGATGGCTCATTGTTTAGTATATGTTTCAAATGAATAACGGCGAGCGAAAATGAATAAATCGTGTGGAGGGGGGGCTAATGTGTAAAAATTCAACTACTTAAAACATTGTGCATTTATAATGTAACTGACAATGTACATATAGCTTCAGTAATATTCACTGCACGAATGAGATGCAATGTGTGATTTTTATGACGAATATTCCAACTTCAACGAGATAAAAAGTAGTCCACGTTACTAGTAAACAACAAAGGTTTGGAAATCAACAATTTTGGTCAAATCAATTTCAGAATCAGGTAATTAGTGCTTTATTATTTGTTTGTAACGTACAGGAAAGTCAAATGAATGTTCCTAGCTAAGCTGTCGATCAGAAAGTTGTGTTCCTATCATTAGCGAACTGATACATTTATTGTCCTACGTACATATTAACAATGGCGTATATAACATGGTTTTATGCTTTTATAACTAAGTCAAGTGAAAGTTAGGACGAGTGAATTGCTCATATTTCAATAAAGTGACGTTTGGCCAGGACCTTTCCTCAGTCCTCGTAACGTTCCATTTCATGCTGCAACCCCCGGGAAAATGCCGGTCTCTCAATCTCATATGGCACGTAAGCTCTTCTTTTCCATATTCTAAAAGCTAGTTTGTTATTTTAGAGGGTTCCATCCATTGCAAATAATGTTGAATCCAGTTTTGCTTTCCCTATCACTTATTTACCGCAAGTATTGTCCTCTGTCCAAAAAAAAATAGGATTGGGATTTCACAGGAAGTACGAATTTTGAGATTCCCTCATGCAAAAAAAGTAATTTTAGTTGCGCGTATATTCGTGGTACCTAATGTAACGAAACGTTGATTAAATAACTGACCCGATACTCAAGTTCGTCATGTTGCACGTGCTAAGATTTTGCATGGCGTATTAGTTTCTTTAATTGATCTTATTAATGACAGGCAAATATAGATTACAACAATAATTATTTAATGGTTATTACACGCTCCCATTGATAGGCAGTAATTGACAATAATGACCTCCAGATTCATGTTGACACATGCTAGAGGATTGAATACATGGTGATTTACAGGCAGCAGTAATGCTCTAAACTTAAGATATGATACATCTAATAGGTACTATAGTTCAATAACATTAAGTTCATAGTCAAATCTTTGACCTTGTGTAGCAGAAGATGTTTACTTTATAATCTGGGGGTTAGACAAATAGACAAAGTTTTGAGGGGTGACTTAGCACCTTGACCTTTGGAAGGTGTTTTGTGCCACCTCATGGGAGGGCGAGGTGAAGTAAGAAGATACAAAGGGTGGTTCTGAGGAGAAATGACAATAGAGGGTAGGTCCCTAATAAGTATAGATTTGAACTCCTGGTGGCGACTTGTACTCTGGCTCCTCTCCCCCCTGTGGGCTCTAGATCTCCTGGGGGGCTCAGGACTTAGAGACCTCCTCTGATCCAGAGGGCAAGGATTTACAGAGAAACTGGCGTTAAAATCAGATCTCGTTTGCAAGGAATTGGTAAGCATCTCTGTTTCAGGGTTTCAATCATGTCTCAACATATTTATTTTGAGCACTCATAATGAGTTATTTACTTTACTAGATCCTATTTGTTACTTGGTATACATAATTATCAAACCAGAGAATCTTTTGTATTATTACTAGGCTAGGAAGTTCATGCATTTGCATGTTTTTTCATAGGGGTTAAAAAAGTATGCTTTTAGATTATGTGCACGAATTATGGAATTTTCAGTTATTTGGACATAATTTTATGGTGCATATAACTGCATATTTTCTTGATTTTTGATAAATGCATATTATTTCAATATTATAGCCCCTATATTGCATATTTCAATGATTTCTATGGTTTTTTATTATTGTTTTCCATCTGCATAATATTTTTCATATTGGTAATATTGCACATGATGACACAACTCACAAAGATTTCAAAATTCCAGCCCCCATATTGCATATTTTAATTATTTATCTTTTTTATTATTTTTTCCATCTTAATAATATTTTTTTTGCATTGGTAGTATTGCATATGATGATGCAACTCGCGAGGTGGCAAGAACTAATGCTGAGTCACGTTGTCATGCAGTGAATCCCCTGTTTCATCCTTTCATTGTATGTATGCTCATAGAAAATAATCAGTGCGTTATCTGAGAGGTTTATAGTAGCAAAGATAAGGGGCAGGTTAACGTTTTGAGCAGCATGATTATAGCAACGCTTGCCTGCCCATCAGTAGTTGTGTAGTGGTCTTCAAACGTAACAGTGTTGTGAACTGATTCCCATCAAATTAAAGTAGGCGTATAAAATGTTAAAAAGCTCTTCAAATGCCGAAAATAAAACCAACTCCGAGTGCTAGATTAATTAATTTACAGAACGAGTTTTCGGGTGATTTAATATCTACAGATAATAGGGCACTGCTTTGTGGAGCATGCGAGAAAAATGTAGGGAGTGAGAAAAGATTTCAAATAGATCGGCACATAAACACAGCAAAACATAAGGAGAATTTAATCAGAAAGCTCGCAAACAAAGAACGTGTTCAAAAACAGCTAGTAGAGTGTTTAGGAAGTAGGGTTACTGAAGTATATGACTTCTGTCAAGCATTTTAGCTGCTAATATTCCCTTGTTCAAAGTTAATAATCCGACATTTAAAAACTTTCCTGCCAAGTACACTTGACAACATGTGCCTGAAGAAAGTACACTGCGTAAGACTTAGGTAGGACATTGTTATAATAAGCATTGTCAAATACACGAAATGAATTAGCGGATCAGTTTGTGTGATTGTTGATGAAAGCCCTGATTCTGAGCGCCGTTCTGTTGCTAATATAATCGTGGGTGCATTAAATAATGAACAAAAGACTACACCTTATATTCTTAATGGGTGCAAATTATCGGGCACTGACAATGTAACTGTAACCCAGTTTGTGTTGGACTCTTTGAAATTACTATGGCCGTGTGGAATCAAATACGACTGGTTACTTTTATTTGTTACTGATGCAGGTTCTTATATGGTAAAATCAGGACAAACTCTGAAAAGTATTTTTCTTAACTTAATTCATATAACTTGCTTGGCACACACTCTTCATCGCATTTCTGAGACAATATGTGATTATTTCCCTTTGATAGATAGATTTGTGTCCAGTACAAAGAGAATTTTTGTTAAATCTCCTAAAAAAGTTGTTTAGATCAACAGCACCTAATATCCGACTTCCACCTGCACCAGTGTTAACTCGATGGGGAACATGGGTCAATGCAGTTTTATATTATACTGAGTACATAGAAATAGCCGAAGAGGTTGTTAATTCATTGGACTAGAAAAATGCTTCATCAATGGAAACTGTGCAAAATATTCTGTCAGGCACTGGGTTAAAAGAGGATCTTAGTTTCATATCTGCCCATTTCTCTTTCTTACCAACAGCCATAACGGCATTGGAAGCTGTAGGATCTCCTTTGCATGAATCACTTACTGTCTTTGAAAAACAATATGTGACCCAAGTTCGGTTCCTGGTAGCACAGGACAAAAAGTGAATTATGTAATTTCAAAAAATTCTGGTTATAACCAGGTGTGCGATATTCGAGACATCCTCGAAAGAAAACCATGTCTCACCAAGAGACTTGACTCTCTCTGTAAAGCAGTTAACATCATTTAAATATGCCCGATAACATCTTATGACGTGGAGAGAAGTTTTTCACGTTACAAAAGTGTTTTGCGAGACAACATACGATGTTTTACAGTTGAACAAGTTGCAAAGTGTTTGTTGTGAACTGCAATTTAGCTGCAGCTGGACCACTTCTGCTTCAACGTCTAAGGAACACGGTAACTTTATTTATTATTTATACTAACTTGTCTTGTCTACTGCAAAGGGACATCAATCGTTTTAATTAATAGTGCATATTTCTTGGCATATTTTCAAGTTTTTAAGAGCATATATGCATGCATATTTCAGTGTTTTTAGGGTATGAACTTCCTAGCCCTAATTATTACATCCAATAGGACAGTTAAGGCAAAATATTTAACAGTATATGTTAATTTCAAATCCATGTTCTGTAAATGACAGTGATGAATCACATCCATTATACCAATGAGATAACGTAAGTAATTTCTGTAGCTGTTAATATTTCAGTTGGCCTAAACTTTAAGGCTCATGTGAAAAATGTCAGAGGACCTCTGTTAAGACAAGCTCCTCTAACATCCAGGAATTTTCATGAAAATAACTTTTCAGAGCGCGATAATTTTAAAAAACGTAATTTAAAATATGAAACAACTAAGCATTCTGTATATTAGATGTACAGATAGATTTATTGTTCATCAGTTTACAATTTCTACGAGGGTTGGAACTTTAATAGTGGCAACACTGCTGCAGAATCACTATGCTATGGAATGTAATATTGTTACTTATTGTACGCGTTAGTTACATATCTACCTTACCTCTGAGCAAATAAACTTTCCCTTCCCACATCTGGCACATGCCCAATGGTGAGAGAAACAAAGCCTTGTATAAGCTAGCGGTCTAATGTAATATGGTATTTTCGAAGCAGAAACTATAGAACTGGATAAATATTGAATGTGCCAGAGGTCGTGAGTCATTCTACGTCAAATCGCACAAATTTACGTTAATATCTCAGATTTTCTTGAACATTTTTCTTGGTGTTTTGGAAAAAAATATATTTGACTCGTGTTTCTTCGTTTTATAAAAAAAAAAATTCTTTTGGCAGATATTAATTTTTGAAATGTCCCAAAAAACGCGAGCTCCTCGCCCTTCAATCAATCATACCTCCGACTGTAATCAAGCAAATTACTTGATCTTTAGCTCAAATTAAAGATAAATTGCAGTATTTATTAGAAAATTTTATTAATTATTATTCATATTATATTTTATACGATTAAAGTTTTAAAGTTAGAGAAAACAAACTCCACCATTTAAAAATCTGAAAAAAAAAAAAAAACTAAAAATACACTGAAGTTTATTCAATATTCCCAGAAAAAAATCAGAATGGAGAGTCTAATAGTTCAGTTGTAATTAACTTTACAAATCAGTGCAGCGGACTCGCATGGCAGCGGTGATGGCTAACGTAACCTCGCACAATTGCCACCTTCCATTACGACAACTCTTCATTGCTTGAGGTTCCATGAACGTTACAACAGTACAGTAAGGAGAACACTGCTAGCTGACACTGTTATATGTACACTATTAAAAAACTAAACCCCGGCGCGACAGCCCACGAGGGGCCAAGGTCTACCGCCCAGCCGCTGCATCCCCCACCTCAGCCCACTACAGGCGTCATTGGTGAGATGCAGTACTGGAGGGTGGGACGTGGTCAGCGCCCCGAGCCCTCCTGCCAGTTATGCGGTCTTCTAGACCTGGGGTCGCTACTTCTCCATCAAGTAGCTGCTCAATTAGTCCCCCCAGGACCTAACGAGGCTGAGTGCACCCCGTACCAGACCTCCCAGAGGGGATAAAATAACCATGCTGGTACCGTGGATCGAACCCGGGTCCTCTGTGCCAGAGGCAAGCACGCTACCAACTATGCTACGGAGGGGGTCATATATACACTATTAGCATCTTGAAAAGTTTTTAAAATATGCGTTTTAAACTAATGTTTCCATACAACACAAAACCTCAAATTTTTACTCGTCTTCCTCCTTCGAAAGAAAATTGTTTCACTAAAGCTTCAGTTTTTGACAAAGGAATGAAGGAGTGTAAATTTAAAGGATAGCTGGGCCCATCGTTCTTGGCCCTTGACCTTGTCTGGAAGTCCTGTAGGCGAACTCATAGCTTTTGTCTGTTTCATGAGCTCATGTTGTATAATTCTGCGAATGAAACCATGCACAGGGGGAGGGAGGGGGAAGGCAGTGTTGTCTACATAATCTGAGACAGTTCTTGCTAATTCACAGGTGCTTTTTAGTGCAGTGTGCAGTTGAAGACATAGATCTTTGCGATAAGGAGTGAATATAGTGGATTTGTGAGGCACTGATCATAGCGTAAATCAATTATGCCGCCTGTACGTTCTAAATTAGGGACCAAAACATTACACAGTCAGAGTAGAGAAATTGTTTCAAATGTATGGGTGTACATGAAGAAAGAAGCTAAACACAAAGAACTGCTTACATCAGATGATTTTTTTCAAAAAAATTAAAAAACTTCAAAAGTGCGCATCAGATGCCACAGGAGTATCAGAAAGAGGGTGCATTGTGGAGACATTTTTCTGCATGGACTGTACTGCCTCAGTAAGAAGTTATGTGAGTAGTATATGAAGCTGACGCACCAATTTGCATGCTGTCTGCAGCCACCTGGCTCGGTATTCGCTTTCAAGCTTTACATTTACTTCCTCCAGGAGCCAAGAACGACGAATCCAGCTGAACTTCATATCATCCATGAGCGCTTGCACGCCTCCAGAAAAAAACTGTAGCAAATGCACTTATGCACGCTCCATAGTTTTTAACATCTTATTTTATAGATAAAATATCAGGGAATACGTGTGTATTTTTTTCAGATTTTTAACACATCAATTTAAATTCTATTTTTGGTTTTACAAAATATAGCATCAAAAAACCAGTCCAAAATTTGTGTGTAATAATGATTGATCGAAAGTTGTTAAAAGTGTTGTATTTACCCTTTCCAGTGCACCAAACCCTAACTCTCAACTCTATATGGCCTTAGAGTAACAAGTGATTTTATAAAAGTAAAGTTTCAGCTAATCTTTTTGTTTTCAGTTTTGTACCAAATCTTACCTATGGGCCTTATTGCGAACCAATGCGGGCCTTATTAAGACCACATGAGTTTAATAAGACCCACATTGCAAATAATTTTCAAACATTTATCACAACAAGAATTTTAAGGGACACTGGGAGTGAAATTTTGGTCAAAATTGTCAAAAAGTCGAATATTGTTTTTTTTACCTAAAAATGTTCCTGGAACACCTGTGCATTAGGATCAGCTAACATTTTTCATATGCCCCACTCCATGTGGTCATTACAGCCCTTTCAAATAGCGCTCTTCCCTTAACGTACACAGAGTGCTCCTATATTAAAGCCTGGCGGCGCCGTGGCCGAGCGGTTAGCACGCTCGCCTACCTAGGCGGCCCGGGTTCGATCCCAGGGACCCGCATGTGGTATTCGTGGTGGACGAAGCGGCGCCAGGGCGGGTTTTCTCCGGGTGCTCCGGTTTCCCCCGCCATCTCATTCCACCGGTGCTCCATCTTCATTCCATGTATCATCAGTGTCACCGCCTGTGGTGCCGTAGTAGTAAAAGCGGGCGTTAAACACTACAACAACAACTATATAAAAGCCTGTTTTTCTCAAAACTACATTTCTGCACATTCCAAATGAAGGTCGCGCCTAAGTTTTGCTTCAAATTCAATGAAAATTTCCAAAAGTATTCATAAATAGCAGTTAAACAAAACTATGATTCATTATTGATGTTATTAACATGAATTCCAAAAACATTTTTTTTGTATGAAAAAATCAATAATTTTTAAGATTAAATTTTCTTTGTTATTAAAAAAATATGTACAGCATAATTAGCAAACGTATTTGAAATATCTCTTCATACAGTTGTTATCCATGGTTTAAAGTACCAGTTCTGGCAATATAAATGAATTTTGAAAAGTCAATAGACGCGAGCTCTATTTTGAAAATGTGCCTATTAAATTCATAAAATAATTTATATATCATAAACGAATTATCCAATTTTAATGAAATTTGGCGTATGTCCTATTCTCATATAAATACAAACACAGTAAAAATTTTAGAAAAATCTATCAAAAAATGTGTAACTTTCAAATTTTACTCCCAGTGTCCCTTAAAGACATACATTTCAAACATTTTTTGTTTAATGTAGCATTAAGTGTAGATTCAATACCGCAAAAAACCATTTTTCAAACATTCACAATTAAAAACACAGAAATGTGTAAACTTTAGATGGGCCTTATTTGATACACCTACCTTATTACGGTGCGCGCAGAAATTGCTTAGTTTCTAATAGCCATAACTAAGCAAATAATTTAAAAATACGGAAACAAAAAAATACGGGTCTCCTTATTTGATGCCTATTATACATAAACAAATTTGAACCTCCTGCGAAAAAGTCGTGTTTTACGGGTCTGCAATTTGACGCGGATTGACCCTCATACATCATAACAGTGTCGTCAAGGTCTTCAAGAGGCTTACAGAGAATCTACATTGCTTTACACAACAGTGGCATGGTGGGTAAATGAACACCTGCAACAAAGGATGCCAAAATGTGGCAGACAATGTGGCCAGGTCATCCTAGTGTCAATGAAGATGTGCATGCTTTTGCAATGTTACTGTATACTGATCGACAAGCCGGCCTGAGATACCAGATTAGCACATACAACTGTGCTTCGCGTTCTGAAGGAACGCCTGGCCATGACAAAAATTGTATCACAATGGGTTCCGCATGATTTGACGGAAATGCAGAAATGGTTATGATACGATGTTGCTTGGTCGCATACAGTGCAAGCTGTGACTGATTTCTTCAGTCGATGGGGCTGGGAAGTGCTTGCGACTGACTTGATTCCAAAGATGAAGGAACCACTTCATGGCATTTGCTTCAGAACTGTTCCAGAGATTTGTCAGGCAGAAGACCGGTCCATTCAAACTATCAACAGAACCGGTGCTGCTAGGGTTTGCTAAGATTTCCATGTCACTGGCAATAGGTTACACAAAACATTGGTGATTACTATGAATGACAGTAAAACTTGGTAACATGTATCTCTTTTGTATCAGTTAAAAATAAATAGTTTCCACTATTAAAGTTCCAACCTTCATACTTTATACAAACTCATATTACAACTCAGCATTAAATTCCACTGTATCCTTTCAGTGCACTTCTAGCTGTGACACCCTAATATTCTTGCTAAAGAGGTATACTGACCCTCCTTTGCACACATCCTCGTTTTTCCTCTTTCTCCCCCTACCCTTCCCATGTCTCTTCTCTCCACTTTCCCTTTGCTTTCCTCAGTCACTCTCTTTGACCTTAGCTAGGAAATCCCCAATTTGTTTACATTTTTGCTTTCCTTTAACATTCATCATGCTAATGACCACTATGTCTTTATCTTTATCATTCCAGCTCTTATTCGATGTTCCTAATTCTTTACATTATATTAAACAATGTATCTCGCTTTCTTCTTCCCCACACATAATACACATCCCATAGCCATTGGTTTGCAGCCCTTTTAAAAAATGTTTCCCGTTCTCATCCAGGCCCACCCTTCCCTTTCCCTTTTATTACAAAAGTTAACATATTTTTCCCTCCCCTATTCTCTTTTTATTATTCTATATAACTTCAAAGATTTCTTCCCCTCTATAATTAAACCCTTAGTGCAACAGCCCATGAAGGGCCAAGGATTGCAGCTCAGCCGCTGCGTCCCCCACTACAGGCGTCATTGCTGGGGTGTAGTACTGGAGGGTGGGACGTGGTCAGCGCCCCGAGCCCTCCCGACCAGTTATGTGGCCTTCTCCACCAAGGGCCGCTACTTCTCCATCAAGCAGCTCCTCAATCGGTCCTCCCGGGACTTACGAGGTTGAGTGCACCCCGTGCCAGACCTCCAAGCGGGGGGAAATCCCTATGCTGCTACCGGGGATTGAACACGGGTCCTCCGCACCAGAGGCAAGTGTGCTACCAACTGCACTATGGAGGCAGTCTTTCCCCTCTGTACTTCCCCAAATTTGCGGCCATTCAATATTTTCTAATCTACCTCTTGCTGCTTTCCAAAATTCCTTAACATTTCTCCCCTCAAGGGACCATAAATCCCCCATTCCTATTGTTTATAACTCCTACCCTATATTCATCCACCAAGTTCTGCTCCTTAAGTTAATCCTTTGTTGTTTTATAAGTATTTTTAACATCTCATCCTCACTTCTCAAACACCTGTGACAATATTGCAAAATTCTCTCAAACAATATGCCTTTCCTTCCTACATTTCATAATTCTATCAATGTTACCTCTTTTGGTGCTGATCGTACCTAACCTAGAAGTTCCTTACAAAATAATCTATACATATGATCTATATTTTCTATGGTATCTCTAGTTTCACAAATTTCTACTGTGTATGACATTTTTTATTCTACTATCACTTCATACACTCTTTCTATCCACTTGGTTGGTATTTCCGGTAGTTTAATTTAGAAATTCTTATCCCCCATAACTTCTCTGCCTTGTACAATCACCCTCTTGTTATGAGTTTCCCAATCTCCATTATTACTTAACCTAACTCCTAAATACTCAATCTCTTTTACCACATCTAGTTTTAACCCATTTATATTCTATTTCTCCTCTTTACCTAATTTGTTACCCTTCTTACATACTATCACTTTGGATTTATTTATATTAACCCTTATCCCCTATTCTGCACAAAATCAACTTACCTCATAAATTTCTTTCTGTAAACCTATTACAGCGAGTGTTCATATCATTAAATCATCTGCATGTAATAGACCAGGCATCCCTGTCTTCCCTATCTCTGGGCAATGTACATTTTCCCGCTCTTTCTATTACATCATCCATGAATCAATTAAACAAAATATAACTTATTTAACACCCTTGCCTTAGCCCCATTTTATGGTCAACACTTTCCGTTTTCCTACAACTTACACAAGAGCACTCTGTGTATGTACATGAAATTAAAGCCGTTATTAGTGCTCCTTGTTTAGAAGATGTTAATAAAACAAAACTTTGTGCTCTGGTAAGTACTCTGTTTCCACAGATAAAAAGAAAGAGACACTGATGTTAAAAGCACCATTAAATGCTACAAATGTTAATTAAAATAAATGTTTCAAATGTGAGGCTGTTTAAAAGCACTCATGAGCACAGGTGTATATTATAGGAAAGTAATAAATATAACCTAATTATTGATATTAATGATTTCATCATTTGTCTATTGCTAATAAATGCAATTGAAGGAGCTAATACTCCATACTGAACACTGTGATTATCCTCTGAATAAATATCAACGAATATCTAGTAACAAAAGCAACATTTTAAGAGCATTTCTAATGGTGCCGTAAATTTTCTGTACCTATTGCAATGAAATTTGCTGCTAAGTTAGTAACAAATGAATATAGGGCAAATGTTCCAAGTGAGGAATAACTGAGATCATTGCATTGCTATCTTTAAATCCAGAACTGCTAGCTGCTGGCAGTTGGATCCCTGCTTTCCAGATGCTATCATGATGAATTCAGGGTTGACCTGGGGAGGGGGGGGGCAGGGGAACACCTTCCCCCCTGGGAATGATAAAGTCCCCCTCGAGAAATGCTTATCTATTTGTAAACGTATATATCATTTACAGTCTCTCCCCCTTGTCAAGTTTAATTCCCCCCCGGAGGAAAGTGACTATTCATCACTGAATGCTATTTTCTGAAATACAAAATTAACGAACGTCTTTTAATTCTCTATAGCTTTTTATCAGAGATGGAGAATCAGGATAAAGGCACACTTGTAGAAATTGAGTTAATGGGGATATGGCAACACTGTGTAGTGTTTGGAAATAAACAACATGGCAATGCTGCCAGGTCCAGACAATTGCTTCATGTTAAAATAATCTACAACTACATTGTGTTCTGTTTAATATGTCATTAATTACTTTATTCACTGGCATCCAGGTCTTATAACAATGCATTTTAAGGTCATTAAGGCCGTATTTTACAATATTAAGCTCTTTCCTGTGATATGTAATGTGTAAAATTCATTTACTTTTAATAATTTGCATCTTGATCTCACTTAGTATGGAATTTGTGTTGTACTACTGCATAATTAACCATACATCTACACAAGAAAGGAACCTACAAACTGGGAATAATAATTAATATTGTAATAATCCTTTGTATGGGGCAGTGAAACTAGTGACCAGGGAAGGTACAGCTACAGCTAAAAAAGAAATAAAAGGCTGCAAAACACATGAAGTACAGGCACAAACAGGTAATGTGAGTGACTATGTAAATCCTTGCGTACAGGTAGCTAAATGTAATAGCATTATAGATACAAAAAAGAGTTCAAAAATAAATATTGGATAAAGATAATTCAAGTACCACAAAATATTTTAAAATATTTCACCAAAATATCCAGTATGTTGCAAATAAAAGAGCAAGGGTGGAACAAATAACTGTGGAACTTTGTCCAAAAATACTGATCTTCCCAGAACATGAGGAAATTAAGGTAAATTAATATGAAAACTATGAATTGACAAGTAGCTATTGTAGAGAAAACCTTAAAAGTGGAGGAGCGGCAATTTATGTAATAAAGGGTACAAAATATAAGGAAATTGACTGCAGAAAATATTCTGAGGAAATGTGTTGTGAACTGTGCAGTATTGAAACAAATTTTAGAAAAGGGAAACTAGTTGTTTTGGGAGTTTACAACCCCCCAATAGCAGACAAAACTAATTTTCTAATAACACTACATACATGCCTTACCAACATAGTAAAAAACAACAAAATATAGTCATAGGTGATGTGAATATAGATATCTTGATAGAGGGAATTAAAAAAATATCGCTGCTGGAACTTCTGCAAAGAAACAATCTAATTCAAATAAAGACGTGTGCAACTAGAGTGATGGAAACATCATCCACATGCATAGATCATGTGTACACAAACCTAAAAATCTGATGTGTTGTACTCACATGACTTTCTCTACTCTTGTACTAACCACTCTTACAAACTCTTATTCCTATGTCTTCTTCGTGTTAGTTAAGATAAACTTTTGTACCACTTATCTTATTCCTTATTTCCTTGTAGATGCAAGGGGAAGGTTAGAATACAGTAGGTTCTGTGCGATAGTCAAATGTTTTAAAGCTTTGAGATTCTGTTGTCTTTGCACACTTTACATATAAAAAAATGAACAATGAAGATCCATTTCACGAAAGTTCTAAGTTTTCTGAAACTCACAGACATAACAAGGAATATCTCCGAAATGGTTCACCCTACAAGAAAATTTATTGAGACATAAATTGTGTATTTTAGCAAGATCTACATTTTTGTATAGTATAATTTGGTCTATCTCTAACGGTTTACTAGTTATGCAAAAGTCGTCCAGAGTCAATGCGACTACAGGGGCTATAGCCAGAAAATTCGAGATATACATTTCATTTGTCATAAAAATATTTCAAACATATGACATTTTAATGAAAATCGTTACTCATTTTCAAGAAAATCAAAATTTTTGAAAAATTTTCCATGTAAAGGGTAGTTTAGAGTGGGGCTATTTTCTTCAAAATATTTGTGTTGCATCCCTGAAAGACATTAAACTTAAATACCAACTTTCGTTTCTAACCGACTTTTCATTTTTGAGTTATGCTGTCCACAGACTGACACACAGACACACACACAGTAGAGAAAGTAAAAATAAAATAAAAAAATAAAACAGTGGGTCTACATGTGTAAAATTTTAAATCAAAGACATGTACAATGAAATAGTATATTGCATACTAAGAACTGTAAGTGATATTATCAGGCCGAGAATGCATTTTGGGCCTTAAGATCCGATAAGTAACTTAAGTTCCTGATTAGCCAATTACTTTTTGCAATACTCAAAAAAAAAAAAAAAAAAAAAAAAAAAAAAAAAAAACGTGAAAAGCAATAAAAATTCAAAATTGCTTATTTTATTGCACATTTAAAGAAAAATGAATTCTCAATGTGACACAATAAAAAGGCCTAACAATTTTTATACTTCATGTGAAAATCCAGGTTCCACCTCAAGATGTACTGAGGAAACAAAATTGAATTGCTTCTTTATGTGTTGTTTTCTAGTGCCTTGCATCTGGCAATGAAGCCATTAGCATTCGTGCTTTCCAATACTTTTGAACTGTAGTTTCTTCTGATCTTAATGCTTCACAGGTCATCAAGTGGTCTTCGTTCATTTCTGCTGGATCGTTACACAGGACACATATTGGTGAAGCTGAGATACCTCAATTTCAATTTCAATTTCAATTTATTTCTCCAATTGTAAAAAATTTTACAAGGATCGTCAAATTCTATGTACATACAATACAAGTTATTTACATAAATATGAGACTAGTTGAGAATATTGGGAAGTGCAATATACCATATTTTATCAATTTTTGTACTCTTCTACAGAGTAAAATGCCTTTTCTAATAGATAAGATTTAATATTCTTTAGTTTGATTTTTTCATTTGTTATGTGTTTAATTCTAGATGGTAGATGGTTGTACAGATCTTTGCTACTATTTTCTATGCACTTATTATTTAGACCACCTATAAGTCTATTTCTAAAATAATTTTCTTTTGTTCTAGTGTTATATTTATGGATATTGCTGTTTTTGTTTTGATTATAACTTTTTAATGTGAGTTTAGTACATTCATGTATATACAAAGAAGGCAACGTTAGAATATTTAGTTTTTTAAACACATTTCTACATGAATATCTTTTTTCTATTCCTGCAATTAAGCGTACTGCTCTCTTTTGCAGCCTAAACAGCCTTAGAAGTAATGTTTTATGTGTTGTGCCCCATAATACCACTCCATAGTTTAGGTGCGAGTGAATGAAGGCATAGTATACTTGCTTGACACTTCTTTTATCTATTATTTGTGTTATTTGTTTTAGTACATATAAACCTGAATTAATCTTGCTTATGACTTTTTCAGCATGCATATTCCATTTCAAGTTACTGTCTATTATTAATCCTAGGAAATTTGTTTTATTTACTTGTTGAATTTCTCTGTTTTCTATTTTTATCTTTATATTTGTATTTGTTTGTTTTTTTGTTACCGAGACTAATTTGCATCCACTCTGTTTTGTTTGCGTTTAATACCATACCTAAATTTTTTAGATGTTGACTGACTTTTTCTAGTAGAGATATTTACCTATTCTGTAGAGATGACTTGCTAAGCAGTCGTGATTTGTCAGTAGTCGGAAGGCTGCAACCGCTGTTTTCCTTGGTCTCTGGGGGATTATATCTGGTGATACCGAAATTTAGATTTCCAATCGAATGGGCTTGATAAAGACACGTTTTAATTTAAGTGCCGGATGTGAGATTTGCGATAAGTGTTGAGTAATAACATACATAGATAATAGAGCAGGAAGTGTTGTAAGGTGGGCAAGATATGAGTAAATAATAGTCGTTAAATTTGTAGGATAAACACATTATTGGTTTGAAATTAACGAGTCATGACGTCATACTACATAGTTTAAATACACGTTTGAAAGTCAAGTCTACCAACCTTAAAAGTCGCGCGATATATTTAATAAAATATAAAGTAAACATCGTTTAATCCTAAAAAGGTAATTATATATTCGAAATTCATAAAAGAACATGTTATAATAGAAAGGGATATTTCTAAATTGCGGGAAAAGGAAATAGCATTTGGATACGAGCCTTTCTTGGATGACGTCATGACATTCAAAATTGAAGTGAACGGTTTTCTTAGCGTGGGTAAGAGAGAAAGCGTCTGGTCACTGCCCAGACCAGTACTGCAGGTTGTGCTGTGCGGACGTGAGTGCGATTCCTCTATATATACAATCGGCATAGCTCCCGCAAGTATCGAAGATGCAATAAATAGTATGCAAAGATTTTCTTGGGTTGTCTATTACACACCTACGCAGACCCGAGATAAAATAAAGAGATCTCAAGCTGAGCTAGCGGGAACAAACCAAATCAACGGGCAACAACTAGAACCGAACAACGACTCCAGCTTCAAATGGCGATCCAACCACGAGGATACAACGACTTTCCGCCTCACTGGGTTGGAAAGTAGTGTAATCCATTTTTTATCTTTGGCATTTGTTTCTATTTCTTGTAGGTATGACTGAGAAAATTTTTTAATGTTCAAGCGTTTTATTGAGGAATATGAGAAATTGAGTTTAGACTTTTGTTTTATTGTTGTGCCTTTCTTTGCAAGTGAGTCTGCAGCTTCATTCCCCATGACTCAACAGTGTGCTGGAATCCATTGGAGATGAACAGTCTTATTAACTTTTTGGGGTTGTGTTAACATTTTGTAGCATTCTCTAATTTTTATTGACTTCTTTGTAGTATTTGAACATATTCCCTGAATTGCAGCTTTAGAATCTGAAAGAATTACTTCCTTGTTAAATTTATTTAAGGGAAGATTTAATAATTGTCGGAGAGCAATGTATATAGCCTCTATTTCTCCATCATAATTTGTTGTGTCTCTGCCAACAGAATGATAAAAGGAAAAATGTAAACACCTAACTCCAGCTCCAGTAAGGTTTTCATTGGAGGACCCATCAGTATATATGTGTAGCCATTCTTCTGTGGGATATCTAGTATTGATTGTTTCCAGAGCTAGAAGATTTTGTATTTCTTTTGGTGTGTCTGATTTACTTATTTCCTCTATTAATTCCAAACTGAAGGTAGGTTTATCTTTAGGACTCATACTCATGTACGTGGCTTTCATGTAACTGTTTTCTTAACGGGCACCAGTTTTACAATGTGGCAGTTACATCACCCGACTTAAACGCCCATTTTGCAAGGGGGACCATACCTATCGTTGGTCAACGGGTCCATCGGACCTAGCCGGGAGGATTAAATAGGTGGTATTTAAATCCACCGACCTTCCCCTCATGTGCCTCTGAGGGACGCTGTTGTGCTGTGATAGGCCAGCATATATGTAAATGGCATTTACTCACTAAAAGTTATAGAGATAAATCTTCAAACAGTGGGTAATGTTGGGCATTTCAGCTGTTAACAAGAAACACAAGGCCATTGGACAAGTGCAACCTAGATCTAAAAGTTGTAGGGATAAATCTTCAAACAGTGGGTAACGTTGGGTATTTCAGCTGTTAACAAGAAACACAGGGCTATTGGACAAGTGCAACCTAGATCTAAAAGTTGTAGAGATAAATCTTCAAACAGTGGGTAACATTGGGCATTTCAGCTGTTAACAAGAAACACAAGGCTATTGGACCAGTGCAACCTAGATCTAAAAGCTGTAGAGATAAATCTTCAAACCACAGGCAATGCCAAGTATTTCACTTAGTAGTTTATAAATGTTGTATAGGTTAAGAAAGCAAAAGAACTTGCTTATGGAAAATTTGGACATAAGAAGATAAATACATAATTCAATGGTTTTGGATGTCCTGCAGACTCTGCAACTGTAACTGTAGAAGATCAGCCATTTTTACTGCTGAGTGTAACACCGCTGCCTCGACTGGGACTCTGGGACCCCAGCACCATAATGGTGGAAATGTTAGGTCACCACGCTACTCAGGGGGACGTGCAAACAGCTGCATCAGTACTCGTGGTGTTGGGCGACAGGTGATGAAGCTTGATGAAGCTACACAGGAGCACTGGCTTCTAGGGTACCTCAAGGTTCTGGGGAGGCATCACCTCTGGGAGGTGGCAACGCAGGTAATTCTTACATCCAGGCCTGTATGTGCATACCAGCCAATTGAGCCAACAGAATACAGTCTTGTTATGTTGCAGGTGATACAGCTGGCGTGGATACCAAACGTGAGCCAGCTGAATCAACAGTCAACGACGATGTACACAAGTTGTGGCAGATGCAGTAAACCACTGCAGAGAACAGGGTGGCTGTGCGACAGATGTCACAGTTCGGAATGTGCCGTGTGCAGCGTGTGTCATCAAGTTGTACGAGGTCTGTACGCCTGGTGTCAGGGCTGTTCTCACGGTGGCCACCTTCTGCACATACAGGAGTGGTGGCAACACAACAAACAGTGTCCAACAGGCTGTGGCCACATCTGTGAGTACAGCTAACACTGTTAATGAAGACTGATGTGCATGTAGAGAACAAATATGTGAGAAATGTTATCAATATTTTGTAGAAAATAGTGTGCAATGTTATGTAAATAGATTTGTTGCAATAACAGTCTGATATAAGATAATGATTGGTTCAGTTACAGAGTTGGACTAGGTTCCCTGACCATAGGGACTAGGTTGTGTTAGAACACAACAGCTACAAGTTTAGCAAAACTCAACGTAACTGAAGAGGAGAGAAGAAAAATTAAAGAAAGAATGAATCCCCACCCCCAAAAAATGCTTAAAATCATGCTCGTCATATTTCATTGTATAATTGCCACACTTTTTATGTTTTCTTGATAAAGTAAAGTTGTTTAAGACTGGCCTATCAAGTTTCAGAGAGCACTTTAAGTGTGCAGTAAGCCAGCCCTCATGGCCATGGTTGTTAGAGTGTATGTCTCTGACACTCACCACGCAGAGGATTGCAGGTATTAGTGTTTGTGTGTGATGACAGAATCAAAGAAGTAAACAACCAGAAATGGTTTGTATAGCTTTGAAAATAAGTTGAATACAATTTGAAACTAGTCAGCTGTGAAAGATCTTGCAATATTACTAAGATAAGTGAAGCTTTTAGTTCCTAATTTGTTCTTATTTTGGAAAAATTAAAATTAAAAAAAATAAAAATAACAGAACTAAGAGCAAGCTACTTTCTGATCTACTGTATAACATTTTCTTTTTCTGTTCTCCATGGCTGAGTAAACGCCATTGAGAACTGAAAGACAAATCCGCTGCTAAACAGTATACACCAAATACCCAAAAATTTTTATTTTTACTTCTCACTTGTTGCTTCATCATTGTGCTGAAAGCCGCCTGATCAGCTTACATCTTTGTCAACAGAGATAGGGAAAATACGCCTTGAGTTTCTTTTAAGATAGTGTATGCTATATGCTTATTTCAATCATGTAAAACTCAGTTGTACTTCACTGAAATTTAATACATATAATTGCAAATTACTTATAAATGCTATAAGTAAGGTTCTATTAACATGCTTCTAAATATCATTTTGCTAGGGTCTACAACAATTTATGTATAAATACAAGTTTCTTAGAACTGGGTTACAAAAAATCAGGTTCAGTTGTACTTATGATTTAGGGTCATCATCAGACTGTTTAGGCATTATAAATCACTAAATAGGCTGGAAGAAAGGCATTATCAATAACTAAAATAGGCAGGAAAAAAGGCATTACAAGCACCAAAACAGATCTCATTATTTTTAATTTTATCTTTAATGGTTTTCATTGTGTCATCGTAACATTCGGTTAAGTAACGTTTTTGCAAACTTGACTTGCTAGGTACAAATTAGTTAGTATACTTCTCCAAAAACTGTGATGACGTAGGATTCTGTAATTTCCACAAAGGAATTCCGGCGCTGAGGAAATCTTTACATAAGTCGAATGGAAACTGGAATTTTTGACTCCATGTTGCAACCACTGTTAGAAGCAAAGAAATCTTCCCAGTAGTCTTGGAAAGTGCATTTTTGTGTTTGATTGTTACGACATGTTGTGATATAAAATACTTCTTTTCGTAGTTCACTGACTGCTCACCTATTTTGCATGCGAGTACTTTACAGTTGGTACAAAATATGTCAAATCCAAAAGTCTTAACGTTACTTTGTAATTTACTGCGTAAAGGAACCGAAGTTCGGCATCTTGCTGCTAGCTAGAATAATATCACAATGAAAACTGAAAGAAAAACAAAGTTAGACCCACAATCATTGTTGCATTTTAAAATAAAATACAAGCGGTAATTCAAAAGCTTTCTGTTATCTAAACATTTATTTGTATGGCAGCACTCATTGTTGCAAAGAAAATAATGAACTGAATGAAGGACACCTATGTTGTGTACAACTAAAGACAATAACACACATTCGGTGAAGTAACTTTCACTGTCACAGACTAACGGTATTTGAAATAAAAATTGTACCTGAAGAAAATACTTAATAATTAATAAATAATAGATAAATAATGAAATAAAGGCAATAAAAAGCATTTATTTCATAAAATAAGCATTTATTTTGTAAAATAGGCATTTATATTTAAAAAGGCAGAAAAAGGCAACATAAAACTGGCATTTTGATCATTAAGGTATAATTCATACAGATTCACTTTCAAATTAAAGATAGATTCGCACATTTAAAAAGGCATTGTGCCTAAATTCTGGTCTCTGGTTATCATTATTGAAATCAAATTGTGTATACTAACGCTACTCAACAAGTGAGAAAGTGAACTTTTATAAATGTTTATGATTCCTCTTAACTTTATCTTTGCTGTTACCTTAGTTTCAAATTGAACTTACCCAGCTCAAGTTTTGTTTTCAACCACTCAGTCTTCATTGTGTCCAACTCTTTTTTCAACTGTGGAGTAGCAAAGGCATAAAGCTGTAAAACAAAACATCACATTCAGTACTCTCACTTTATAGGTACTAATGATTGGTTATTAGGAAGCTTAGTAGTAAGAATGAAGTTGTGCACGTTTTGTCTGTACAGCAGACGGACAGAACTGGTTCCCCACACTGTGCCACCACATGCACTATGAACATGCATAACTTGATTCCTCTTTAATGTAGTTGGACAACTATGCCTAGTTATTAGCTTCAGTGGCATTGTGCATCAGTCTCCACACCAAGTATTTGTCTCCATTTTAACAAACTATACAAGTCAAATATAAACAGAAAAATCTGATGTGTTGCACTCACATGACTTTCTCTACTCTTGTACTAACCATTCTTACAAACTCTTATTCCTATATCTTCTTCGTGTTAGTTGAGATAAACATTTGTACAGCTTATTTCCTTGTAGGTGCAAGGGGAATGTTAGAATACAGCAGGCTTTGTGCGATAGTCAAGTGTTTTAAACCTTTGAGATTCTGTTGTCTTTGCACACTTAACATATAAAAAAATGAACAACGATGATCCATTTCACGAAAGTTCTAAGTTTTCTGAAACTCCCACACATAACAAGGAATATCTCCGAAATGGTTCACCCTACAAGAAAATTTATTGAGACATAAATTGTGTATTTTAGCAAGATATACATTTTTTGTATAGTATAACTTGGTCTATTTCTAACGATTTACTAGTTATGCAAAAGTCGTCCAGACTAAATACGACTACAGGGGCTATAGCCAGAAAATTCAAGATATACATTTCATTTGTCATAAAAATATTTCAAACATATGACATTTTAATGAAAATCATTAGAGACATTTTCAAGAAAATCAAAATTTTTGAAAAATTTTCCATGTAAAGGGTAATTTAGGGTGGGGCTATTTTCTTCAAAATATTCATGTCGCATCCTTGAAAGACATTAAACTTAAATACCAACTTTGGTTTTTAACTGACTTTTCATTTTTGAGCTATGCTGTGCACAGACTGACAGACTGACAGGACAGACTGACAGACTGACACACAGACACACAGACACACACAAGGACCTTTTTCTAAATATGCTGTTTTTGGATTCAGGGGGTCTCAAAACATATATTTCTGGTGAAATCTTGACATGAAATTTTTGGGTGGAATACAATACTTCCCCTACTTACCAGTAGAGAAAGTAAAAAGGGAATCATTAGAGGTAACAATAAGCAGGGGTGGGCTTACTGATCATTATGGACAATTAGTACAATGTAACAGTGGCGGCTCGCAGTCGGAATTTTAGGGTAGGCAAAGTGTAACAGTAACAACAACAACAACAACAACAATAATAATAATAATAATAATAATAATAATAATAATAATAATAATAATAATAATAATAATAATAATAATAATAATAATAATAATAATAATAATGATAATAATAATAATAATAATAATAATGATAATAATAATAATAATAATGATAATAATAATAATGATGATGATAATAATAATGATAATAATAATAATGATGATGATAATATAATAATAATAATAATAATAATAATAATAATAATAATAATAATAATAATAATAATAATAATAATAATAATAATAATAATAATAATAATAATAATAATAATAATAATAATAATAATAATAATAATAATAATAATAATAATAATAATAATAATAATAATAATAATAATAATAATAATAATAATAATAATAATAATAATAATAATAATAGTAATAATAATAGTAATAATAATAATAATAATAATAATAATAATAATAATAATAATAATAATAATAATAATAATAATAATAATAATAATAATAATAATAATAATAATAATAATAATAATAATAATAATAATAATAATAATAATAATAATAATAATAATAATAATAATAATAATAATAATAATAATAATAATAATAATAATAATAATAATAATAATAAACCCCGTTTATCCGAAATATAGGGGGCGAAGTCATTGCGGATAACGCAAACAATATATTGTTTGGTTGTTTAATAAGAGCAGAGTGAATGAGTGTGACTTATGGACGAATTACCGCCAAAACTAAAATCACGAGTGTCGGCAGACTTTTTTCCAGGGGGGGGGGGCACATGTTGGAAATTTGCAATCATATAATATTAAATCATTATTTTACTGTCAAAATTTATAGAATTTGTTGCAGTTAATTGTGCTAAACAAAAATTGTTCTTTACATCAAAATTAAAATAATAGTTTAAAAGTCAGTAACTGACTGCACATTAAGTTCACCAACTTCCAAGGGGGGGCTGCGGCCCCCCTTGCCCCCGTTTCGAGATGCCCATGACTAAAATAGATTAAGAAATTGAAAAATTGTCTGACTGCAGCTTTGTGTTAAATAGCTAAAACACTCCTCTTTTCATTGTCAGTGCGCCGCGAAAGCGAAATTTGTAATAGTTCACTAATTAAGTCGGTCATACTGGTATTACACAGAGATAACGACAGATTCAGATCTCCGAGATCTTCGTTCGTGGAGTATGCCTGTTCGGAAAATGTCGCATAAATTCGGATTTGGGCCGGCAAGTGCTCGGACTGCTGGCAGACGCGTCTACGCATGCTCGGAGTGCGTATACAGACCGAATGTTTCCTTATCCCTGTTCAAGGGCCTCGTACTGAGGAAATGGGGCCGGGCAGGCAGAGGTTAAGCTAGCCTGCTCTCCACTACCCAGGTTCCATGCGTATCATTTCTGCCGCGCGTTTCAAACACGCAGCGCAGTTTTGATGAATCGGAATTGAGATTAAAGGATTTGACCATGCGCTGGTCATTATAACCGAGAAAACTCTTCTTGAACTGCAATTAGGGGAAAATGACGGTTCAAATGATAAAATGCAGAATCATAGTTAAACATTATTTGTTGATGTATTACGATAGGGTAGGCAATGCCTACCCTGCCTACCCTGAGGAGCCGCGCCTGAAGAAAAGTGATACTCCAACTAGTGTTCTAAAATTATTGGCATTAGAGACAATCCATACTAGATTTCCAGAACACGAATGGCTCCATATTTATACTGATGGATCATTTATATCAAACCAAGATGGAGCAGGTGCTGGAGTCACATGTCACCTCTTTTCCTATTACAAATCTTTAAGTTATGGAACTACAAACTTTGATGGAGAAATTGAAGCAATTCGAATGGCCCTACAAAATCTTTTGTACAGAATTTCACATTTTCAGCAAGCAGTTATTCTCTCAGATTCCAGGGCAGCAATTATAGCAATTACTCCAAGTTGTCACCAAAAAACCAAACAATTATAGAATGTTGGAAAATCCTTACCCTTCTAACAGCACTTCAAAAACACCTAGTCTTCCAATGGATACCGGCTCACTGTAATGAGAAAGCTGATTTTCTTGCAAAAAAGGATACCGGCAATGTGCAGAAATCAATAGTTAATCTACCATTTTATGCAGCTAAAAGATTAGTCAACTCTGAATTCAAAAAAATTATTGAAAAATAATACTGTGAAAAATCAAAAAATAAAAGATGGGAACTACCAGACATTCAAACAGTAATTCCTGAGTATCCTTGAAAAACAGCAGTTGCAAACTTCAGGTTGATTACAGGACATGATTGTCTGGCAAAACATTTAAACAGAATTGGGATATATTCTTCACCACTCTGTCCTCTATGTGATCTGCAAGAGGAAATGGATCGAGACCACCTTCAAATATGCCCGGCCACTTCTAATGCCCCATCCATCAGTGGAAAATATTGGAGAGCAAGAGGATTAATGACTTCATTGTCAGAAATCCAGCATTAGCTAACAACAATAACAACAATATATTTAGTATATTCAGCTTTACAGCTTTAATCTTCTTTCATCCCTAACATTACTAATTATTTTATGGATTGGATTTACTTTACTAGCTGTGACTCTTGCCTTTATATAGAGAATAGCCTCACAACGTGTATCAAATGCGATAATAGCTGAAGTCCTTGGAATTTGCAATTTAATTTTAGAAATAAAAATCTGATGTGTTGCACTCAAATGACCTTCTCTACCTTTGTACTAACCATTCTTGCAAACTCTTATTCCTATATCTTCTTCGTGTGAGTTAAAATAAACATTTGTACAAATTATCTTATTGCTTATTTCCTTGTAGGTGCAAGGGGAATATTGGAATACAGTAGGCTTTGTGCCATAGTCAAATCTTTTAAAGCTTTGAGATTCCGTTCTCTTTGCACACGTAACATAAAAAAGTGAACAACGATGACCCATTTCACGAAAGTTCTAAGTTTTCTGAAACTCACACACTTAACAAGGAATATCTCCGAAATGGTTCACCCTACAAGAAAATTTATTGAGACATAAATTGTGTATTTTAGCAAGATCTACATTTTTTGTGCAGTATGATTTGGTCTATCTCTAACAGTTTACCAGTTATGCAAAAGTCGTCCCGAGTAAATACGACTACAGGGGCTATAGCCAGAAAATTCAAAACATACATTTCATCTGTCATAAAAATATCTCAAACATATGACATTTGAATCAAAATTGTCAAGAGTCATTTTCAAGAAAATCAAAATTTTCGAAAAATGTTCCATGTAAAGGGTAGTTGAGTGTGGGGCTATTTTCTTCAAAATCTTCATGTTGCATCCTTGAATGACAAACTTAAACACCAACTTTGGTTTTTAACCGACTTTTCGTTTTTGAGTTATGCTGTCCACAGACTGACACACAGACCTTTTCTAAAAATGCTTCTTTTGGATTCAAGGGGTCTCAAAACATATAGTTCCGGTGAAATCTCGACATTAAATTTTTGGATGGAATACAATAGTTCCCCTACTTACTAGTAGAGAAAGTAAAAATATGACAAAATTTATACAAAAACAAGGAATATCTCCGAAATGAAGTTCACATACACTTAATAAAAAGACAGTATTATTATCCAATATTTTGAGAAAAAACAATTTTTGATGCTGCAAATAAAATTTCCTGGTATTTTTATGCCTAAGATATCTATTACAACATTATCTGTAACTAGAAAGTAGTGACAAATTGATTGAACATTTATCTCAGTTTTTAAGTCACCACAGTACTGCCTTTTTCCTTAGCACACCAGCATAGAAGTATTTAATTTAAGGTCCAGTTTGTTTTCTCTAATCCTCACTTACTTTTGAAAATGAAGATATGCTTCAGGAACCTTCATTTCTATCTTCAGCTTTCAAGCGACTGATTGATGTAGAGATTGTTCCGTCTGGTATATATTGATTGATGGTATAGTGTAAACAAAACTGACCTTCAATTAAATATTTAACCTCACTTGTTTAAAAAAATTCCAATCATTACTGAATAAAAGCATTTGTTTATTAGTAATCTCTAATATTTGTTAACAGGTTTTCACATAAAGCAAATGTTTGCACAACTTAACTTATATCAGTGGCAGCTGTTCAGATGAGGCTGGTGAAGCTCCAATTCACCAATTTTAGTCATATTAATTATGATATTGGTGTTTAACTTGTTGTACGCTTAAATATCCAAGCAACCAGGAGGGAATATATCTATGAAGGTAAAGGGAAGGGTGGAAGCTACCAGCCTCCTCCCTCCTGGTTGGCACTTTAGCCTTGAACAAGTTGTTAAGTTTATGGGACAATAGGTGTGGCTATTTCTGTCAGCCAATATATAGCTGTATGTTTATATCCAGTTATCATGACAATAAAACAATTTAAGGTTCCATTGTTGCCAAATAGACCTGTTTTGAGGGTAATGTGCAGCTATTAGTACACGAATTTAGCAAACCTTGGTCCCTTGTAGAAGCTACTCTGTCAGTTTATTGCTCTTATGAAAAGCCAAGCTAAGTAATCCCCCTCTCTTAGGGATAGTTCTGGCAAAGCCGGCAAGTTGTAATTAACTAAACAGTGTAAAAATACTCTTTCCATGAAGCGGTTGTGTACTCTAGTTGCCCACTGTGTTTATTTATTTTACTGAAGTTAGCTTTGCTGCAACTTCTACTCTTTTGTTTTGTTAAATTTAGTGGAGAAACAAATATGTAAAATGGTAATGTGTATAGTACATTACACACACCATTTTCATGGTAGACTAATTATGAGAAAAGGGATGTGCTATAAACAAGAAGTCCAACTCCTGTTCTTTATTTATTAGAACAAAAAGTGGAATAAAAGAGTATGAAAAGTTACAAAAACCACTTTAAAGCTCATGGTACAACGAATGAGTGGCTGTGTGGTAGTTATTGTATGGAAAAACTGTTTTGTTGGCCTTGCTTATTACTTGGTGTAGGAAAGACAATGTGAAACTATGCTGGTTTTTGTGACATTTTAAACATGAATCTTTCTTAGATAAACATTTGGGCTCTGCTGAACATCTCAAGTGTGTGCCCCAATTGAAGAAACTAAAAAAGAATCAATACACCATTGCCGATGCCCTGAAGGAAAATAACCAGTTGAATGTTGCTCCGTATGATGAAAATTTAAGACTGAATCAATTAATTTTTAAGATGATAATGTGAAAATGTATTTGGACAGACAAGAGCTTGCTTTTTGTGGTCATGATGAAAGTTCATCTTCATCAAATGGGAAATTTCAAAGAACTGTTGTCTTTATTAATTTTGACAAGCTGCAACAAAACACAGAGTATGTCACTAGGGATTTGAAAACAGTAGAGAATGAGATTGTCTGTATTTTGGAGTACAATGATGATTATATCAAGTTGATGATACTGCAGATATACACAAAAATCTCAGTATTCTATAATTTTGTCAGACCAATAGATGCTGATGGTGAACCAATCGACTGCTTTTTTTTTTTTTTTTTTTTTATGTCAGATGTGATAGAACATCAGAGTAGTTCCTTTAAGTACTTTTTGCATCTGCTTGTTTACTTTTATATCTACTATTGATTTGGGAAAGCTTTTTTTTTTTTTTTTTTCTTTCTTTGCTATTTTGATTATTTTTAAATCCAGTCCCTACATTTTATCACAACTCCACTATCTTCTTGATGATATGGTAAGTTCTCAGGACATAGCTCTGGCAATACTAGGGAACGAGAAGCAGGAAGCTATAACATCAGAGCTTCTTGGGATCAAGTGACATAACATTTAAAAGATACTGGAAAATTTGCTCGTAGCTTCATTTTCCTGCTTTCCCTTCCTTAGTATCACCAGAGCTTTGTCCTGAGATCTTACCATATCTTCTGTTTGTATGTTCATCCAGGGGTAAGTGTAGGGCCCAAAGGCAGCTCCTGCTGTCTGCCAGCCTCCCCATCACCTCTGTTTTGTTTGGCCTTTTTGGGATTTTCCTCTGGTGTAGATCCTTCAGATCGAGTCCTTTTTGTGCTGGCCTCTTTTCCTTTGATTGGCTCCAAAGCCATGATATGGGCTTCCTCTACATTTTGGCATGTTTCAATAGCTACTTAAAGTGCTTTGTTGCAGTTCCTCCCAGTTTTATATTCTTGTGTTTGAGTTGGAGCATTTCCAAAGACTCCTCTAAACCTGTGGACATTTCCTTCTCCTGTAATTTTCATTTGTTTTCACCAGTTAGCTCTTTGGATGGACCTTTTAACAGCTCCTCTTCTATAAGCTCTTCTTTGTTGGCATGCTAAGACAATGGTTCTAACTCTAAGTTTGATTTGAATGAGGGTGCATCTCCTATTTTTAATTCTTTTGCTTCAATTTGACCCACAAGAAATTTGAGAATTATCTCTTTCACCTGCACTTTCCCAAACTGCAGGAGACTAAATTGAAACCAGAGGGTGCCTGTTATTCGGAGTTCACATATTAGTGACCAAGCCCCCCAGTGTCCATGCAGCCATCATCAAATGCTGTTTCCATCTTGACTTGAGTTTTGTATACTAGAGACCAAACTTCCCTTTGGCCATACAGCCCTTGGCGTATGCAACCCACCTTGGCTTGGGTTCACCAGAGCCTCTTAAGCCGGTTTTCAGGGTTCCTAATAGGCTTTCACGGTTGCCGTAACGGTCCGGGGCACACCAAAGTCCCCACCGTACTTCACCCTATCAGGCACTCCCCTACTTTCCGTTGCCCACCCCTCGGGACGTGGGCCACAGAGGTTGGGGTTTGAGGGGCTTGTCGACCTTATCCCATGTTGTTATTCCAGAATGTTTTCTAATGTCAAGATTTTAGTGGCAGACTTTTTAAGTACATTCAATTCTTCCTCAATAACCTTCAAAGATTCCCCATATGTCTGTTTTTCTTAAAGTCAATTAGATACAGCTTCACATACCTGGGCTGTTCTTAATTCCTATTCTTTGGATAAGATATGATCTTGCTGTTAAGTATTGCCCTTTTTTTGCAGCTACATGGTTGTCTACTTGCTTGTTGGTTCATTAATCTTTGCCCTAAGTTTATCAGTGACATCTTGTAACCTCCTCCTCACTTCTGCTTCTTACCTTCTTTCTAATCAAAATAGCAAAAAAAGAAAAAGAAGAAAAAAAAAAAAGAAAAGGTTCTCCAAATAAAATAGATATAAATAGATATAAAAGGTATAGACATAAAATTATAGAAACGAAATAGATATAAATGTAAATGAGCAGACACAAAAAAATACTTTAAGAAACTACACCACTTCCAGCAGCAGAAACATAAATTATATTCAAAAAATTTACAAACCATCCATAGGCCTTTAAAAAATTAAAAAAAAAGTATAGGAAAAACTAAAAAATTTAGAAAGAACTGAGGATACTGGAAAAAAAAATTAAAGTTTGAACAGATAAAACAATTGCAGCAGCAAGAATGTCAGCAGAAGGTGAAAGAGCTATTGTCCAAGAAGGTCAAGCAGGAGTAGCTGGAGATAAACATAAGAGAGAGAAAAGGCAAAAAGAGAAGCGAGGGGGAGGTTCAAAGATGTCATTGATGAACTAAGAGCAAAAATTAATGGGCCACCTAGCAGACAACGGATGCCGCTGCAAAAAAGGGAAACACTTAAAAGCAAGATTAATATCTTATCCAAAGCATTGGAAATAACAACAGCCTGTTATCTGAAGCCTTGTCTAATTGCATTAATGAAAAACAGACATTAGAGGAATCCTTGAAGGCCATTCAGGAACAACGAATGTACTTGAGAAGTCTGTCACTGGGATCTTGACGTTAGAAGATAATCTAGAATAGCAACATGCCATAAGGTCGACAATGCAACAACTTACTCAGTAGTAAGAAGTTGCAATGGAACAAGTTCAAAAACAAATTGATTACACCCAATCAAAATTTTGATTTTAATGAAAACACCTATGATAAAAATTTTATGAAAAATTATACGATATAAATATATAAAATATATAAATATATACAAATAAAATATATAAATATAAATATAAAAATATAAAACATTCTGGTCCAATAAACATGCAGAACTTAAAATCGATACAAATTTAGCAAGGAAAACAGCTGAAAAAAACCAACATAGCAACAGACTTTTAACTCTGGAGAAAGAAACAAGCTCATGTGAAAAAGGAAATTATAAATTCCAAAAAAAATGCTTCAAAAAGTGGGTAAAATTTGGATTATTAAAATAACAACGCAAAAGTGCATAACTTTTTTTCAACATTAAACAATAATAAGAAAGCCCCCCAAAAAGTACCAATCAAGGTATTTAATAGAAATATATTTGATGACCACCAAATCAGTGAAGCCTTCACCAAACATTTTACAAGAAAAAAATTCCAAATAAAAAAAGAAAACAAAAAACATGAAGAAAAACAAATTAAACAGAAATTGAAAGAATTTACCAAAGTCATCAATAAAGACAGTATTTCTAATCCAAATTTTACCATACAACAATCAAAGCGATCTATAGACAAATTACAAAATAAAAATCAGCTAGGTCCTTACCATATTTTTGGAGAATTTTCTAAACTTCTAGGTCCTAGGGTGTTAACTACTTGTCTAAACTTTATTAATTAAATAGCGAACAAAGGTATCATCTCCACATGGTAAAAAGCCATTTCCTTGCCAAAAGAGGAACCTTGTTCAGGTCACGAGCCGCCACTGACTTAAATTAACATAAATAAACTAAAAGATTCTCAAACACTTGAGGAAATTATTGCACAACAGGAGTTTTTTTACTGGTCATCTTTACCACAGATGGTCTGTGTTGATGATTCATTCGTGTCAGTATATCATCGCCTGGCTGCAACAAACATAGAAATAAGAGATTGTGAAGAAAGATAGAATTAGAACATTAGAACATTAAATTATTGCTTGGATTTGAATTACGGATCTTCCACTCTATGCATGGTTACTCTTAACCACTGAGCTACCATGGTAACATGCCAGTACAACATTAAATTCCTCAACTGATTTGCATTTCCTCAGTAGACCACAAGGGAATCTTAAATTCAAGATTCCATACCCCATGGCCAATCAATGATAGTTGAGTGTTTTAACAGGCATAAACGTGTGTAGGTAAACTTTGAAAAGTAGAATCAGAACTGAAAAACTCAATGCCATAGCCAGAACTTGAACCACGGATCTTCTGTTCTACATACAGTTTGTGTTAGAACAATCAGTTATCATTAATTGGCCTGATATGCAAAAACTTAAAGCCCAGCAGATAAGTACTTATGATTGTAAGCTACTATTGGGTATGTGTTCTTGAATTTGAGATTCCCTTGTGGTCTACTGGGAAAATGCAAATCAGTTGAAGAATTTAATGTCATACCTGCATGTTGCCATAGTGGCTCAGTGGTTAAGAGCCGCCATGCATAGAGCAGAAGATTTGTGGTTCAAAACCTTGCTATGGCATTGAATTTTTCAGATCTGATTCTTCAAAGTTTGCCTACACTTAGACCGAACAATTACAATCAATTACTGCGATGAAATTTCTGCCTAAGAGGTTTGACTGTGTTTAGAGTATTTTTAGCATGCTAAGATTAAATTCAAAGCCAGAAAGTTCCTATCATATACCACTTTTTTCTTATTTTAAATTTTCTTATAATAGATTACAAACATATTTATTTAATTTGCAACAATTTAACATATGTAATTTTAGTGTGTTAAAATATAAAAAGCAACTGTATTCAACATTTTAAAAGTGTTTATAGTAAAAACTGAGGACCCCGGATGTTTCTTAGCAGATAAAGAGTAGGATCTCATAAGGAAGTTAGAGCAAAATAAGGTGGTCCTGCAACTGTCTTTATTTATGGCAGATAGGAATGTCAGTCTATCCTTGCATCATTGTATCTTATCTTTGTAAGCATTTAATTACTCTATCATTTCACTATGGTCATCACAAGTAGCTTCTTTCTCTGAGATCATGTTACTCTGTGTTTTATTTTGCAGCAAAACAATATTGGTTTAAGGCTGTGAAGTAGAATGTTGAAAGGTTTTACTTCAGTGAGAAAGTTTTAACCATGTTGAATCAAGAAAGTATAAATAATCCAGATCACTTTTGTTATGTAAGTGGTAAATACACATTGCTTAAGCAGAGGCACAATAGGTACTTCACATTTTGTGAAAGTCATATCCTTATTTTGGAATCTAATTTGGAGATGGAAGTAAACTGTCTGATGCAGCACTTAAAAACAGTATGGATGAAAAGGAGAAGGCGGCATGATTATCTTTCTGTGAAGCTCTTTCAAAATTCCTTGGTAAAATCAAGATTCTGAACTATCAAAACATTAAGATAAACATGCTTGAGGCACTCTGGGAACTTGATTATAACATTAGTCTCAGTTTCATTTTCTGAATGTAGACTATTTCCCCCAAAATCTAGGACTTTTAACTGAAGAGCGAGGCAATTGATTTTGCAAAGATCTGCAGGAGATCAAAAGGAGGTATCAGGGATGCTGGATTATGCTGATTACTGCTGGATGATAAAGCATGAAATACTTAAAGACAAACATAAGAAAGAATAGCAGGAAAGCTTTCTCAGCTAAGAAACAAATGGTGTAATTCTTTGTGTGATAAATTGTGCTAATTTATACATCTAATAGCGAAGTAAACAAGACAAAGTAAAACATGCTACTCACATGAATGAACAGCCATTTCACTAAGGTTCATTTTTTAACTACTGTTTTTTGCTTTGAAATATAAAGTGCAATAACATGTTCATGAAATTTGAGTAACTATACAATACCTATAAAGTCACTTGGCAAAAAGACCTTATGTAATAGAAGTAATTAGATTGAAAATTTGGATTCAGCACATTGGCATTAGGTATATACAATCACATTTAGTTCAGGCAACAAACAAAAAGTCTAAATTTTTCAGGCTACTGTTACAGTTGGTTAGCTTTCTGTGTGGAGAGTAGAGGAGAATTTAATAAAGAAAGCAAAATGTGCTGATTACCCTTTAAAAACCTTTAGATTTTTAGAGAACTATCTCGAAATACATTGTAACATTACTAAGGCTACTTCAGACAGGTTAGAGGAAAAGGTAACAAGGAAATCAATAGAAGCAAGAAATATTCATTAACTGGAAAACAGCAACAAAGGCTCCAGTAAACCAATATTTCAAAATTCTAAAGATGAGGTGATAAAAAATTGATTAGTCCCTGTTTCAAACAATCCCTTCTGATAAATATAACAGCTTATACTAGAAATTGTAGAATTAAACTAATTCATTAGTAAATTAAATAAGGAAATAATGAAGCTATTAACAGTGAAGCAACAAGACTCTAAAGTTAAGTACAAATTAGAAACTAAAAGTTTCACTTAAGTTCATGATTAAATGAAAGTTATTGAAGTTGAGAGAAGTTTACATTTTAAAAAATTAAATAATATTGAACTTAAGTTATGTGACTTACATTTAAAACTAGTACATATTTTAGGTAACTTAATTTGGGTTAATTTGGAATCTAAGTTATTTGAATATCTAAATTTTAGCATGAAAGGAAAAACAAAGAGGTTAAAAAACAAGCTAAATAGATTATGCCAAAAACAACAGAAATTGAATATAAAGAAACCAAATAATCAAATTAATAATGTAATTAATTTGTCAAATTGTAACTTTAATGGGAAAGAAAGAAATTTCCAAAATATAGGTATGAAAACTTGCGTAAATTTTTTGAAAAACACAGATGATTTTGTTGCAGATATTGAAATTAACAGTAAAGATTTAAATGAAATTAGTAAATCTTTGATTAAAATGAAACGAACTAAAATTTTGAAAGATATAAGTAAAAAACATCCACAAAGTAATCATAATAATCAGATTATTAAATCACTGAATGAAAAGGACATAATTTATACTAAAACTGACAAAGGCAATAAAATCGTTAATTTTAGATGAATCTGATTATATTAATAGAGTATAACTTCTTGTTGAAAGTGAAGATTACTTAAAATGATCCATTAAAATCATTCATTTCAAACTCAAATTCCTAACGAAGTGAAAATGATACCTAGCAAAGAAAGAAGTATTTTAAAGTTAATAATCCAGTTTTACCCAGATTGTATGCATTTCCTAAAATTCACAAATCAGGAAATAAAATGAGACCAATTATAAATTGTATAATTTAGCAAAATAGTTAAATAAATTCAGTACCTTTGATCAGTTTGAAAGTTTAAGTATTAAAAATTCTTTTGAATTAGTAGAAAAGATTAGTAATATAGTATTGTCTGATAATGATAAACTCGTTTCTTTTGGTGTAGCCACTTTATTTCCTAGTATTCCTAGAAAAAAGCTTTTGATTTTTTTTAAAAAATGGTTAAATTCTTTAGAATTAAACAAAGAATTAATAGTTGATTTTGTAAAACCTACAAATCTTTGTTTAGATCAAAATTTCTTTAGTTTTAACGGTACCTTTTTTCAACAAACTTCTGGCTAGGCTGGGTAGTCGACTTTCGCCATTTCTTGCTAAGCTTTTCATGAGCTTTTTTGGAACTCAAATTACTAAATCATTCCCCCTAATTTTTAAAATATAGTATAGATATGTGAATGAAATTTTTGCTGTTATCCCTAAAAAACAGATAAATGATGCTTTAAAACTTTTAAATTTACAAGATAAAGCCATTTAATTCACTTTGGAAACAGAAAATAATGGATGCCTTCTGTTCCTAGACTTAAAAATTAAAAGACATAACAATCAATTGAATTTTGGTATTTATAGAAAATCTACTCATACAGATAATTACATAAAAAATAAAAGTTTTAATCCTTTTGCACATAAATTAGCTGTTTTCAATAGTTTAATTTATAGGTCAGTAAATATACCCCTTGATAAGAATTTGACACAGAATATAAACACATTATTGACACTGCAGTAATTAATGGTTTTAATGCAGATTTTATGCATAAAAGGATAGAAAAAGTTAAGTATCAAAAGGCTATTAAAGAGGTTTCTACCCTCAGAAAAGTTAAACATAATTGTATTTTTAAAAGATTGACTTACCATTCGTGGGCCAATTAAAAATTTACAAAATTTTTAAATAATATGCAATAAATTGTAATATACAAAATTGACTAAATTTTTCTAAAAAGGATAAAATTATAAAAAATCTGGCATTTATCAAGTTAGCTGTTTGTATTGTGATAGGGTTTATATTGGTAAAACTAAATTTCATTTAGAAACCAGATTAAAAGATCATTTTAGAAATATTAAATATAAACAAGCAGCTGTGGCAGATCATTTTTGTCTTTAAGTGCAGAGGTCATATCGGTGGCCTTGCCTATTGACAAATGGTGTTACACGTTTAACGGTGGTTTTCTCGATCCTTGGGCTTTTTATACTTTGAATTCATACATGCATTCACACTTTCATTCATAGTTCCAGACTCAGGGAAGGATGACGAGAAATCTTGGCTGGAGAACAATTCTACCACCCTGCCGGAAATCGAACCTGGGACCCCTAGCACAACAGGCAGGTGCTCTACCAACTGTGCCACAGGGCCAGCCTTATAGATTTTTGTTTTCAGAGATTGGTGATTAAATGAGCATCAGTAGCTATGGTAACCCGTTTCATAGTTTTGAGAATGAGTTCGAGTCAACTTGAAATGTGTTAGCTGCATAAGATCTTGTAATATTACTAAGATAAGTGAAGTTTTTAGTTTCTAATTTGTTCCTACTTGAGATTCATTAGCAAATATTCAATTTTATACCATGCAAGTCTTTATAAATATTCATAGAGATTTTTGGTAAGTAGGAACATTTAACCCTTCCTTGTGTTGAATTAGTTTGAGCCAGGTTTAAGAAAGTTTAAAATTTGCTCTAAAGTTGAAAATATGTATGCTATTTACACTTATTCACGTATATTATAACTAAATTGTGTTGCTAATGCAGGTGATTATATCTGTCCTCTATGTGATCTGCAAGAGGAAATGGACCGAGACCACTTTCAAATATGCCCGGACACTTCTAGTGCCCCACCCATCGGTGAAAAATATTACAGAGCAAGAGGGTTAATGACTTCATTGTCAGAAATCCAGCATTAGCTAACAACACAAATATCTTGACTTTTACTTATTTTGACAAAATCCACTAGGATACCAAGTGCAAGAATCATCTATACACTGAAAGCTATATACATATAAGCATTGGTATCACACACTCACAGATTCACTCTAGGAAGGATTTCTTTGTGTGAGAAAATTTAAAACTCTGTGTTACACTCACATAACTTTCTTTACTCTTGTACTAACCATTCTTACAAACTCTTATTCCTACATCCTCTTCATGATAGTTGGATAAACATTTACAGAAAATATCTTATTGCATATTTGCTTGTAGGTGCAAGGGGAATATGTAAATACAGAAGACTTTGAGCAATAGTCAAATCTTTTAGTACTGGCCACTATATGAAGGCTTTGAAATTTCATTCTCTTCCTATGGCCAAGAGATAAGAAAGTGAATAACGATCTTCCATTAGAGAAAAGTTTAAGTATTGCAAAACTCATACATATAACGAATATCTGCAAAACAGCTTGTGCCACAAAAGATGCATTTGGACATCACTTGTGTTTTAAACAGGTCTATATTTATTTGTATAGTAAGATTTGGTCTATCTCTTATGGTTTACCAGTTATGCAGAAGTCAAGAGTAAACAGGACTACATGGGCTATAGCCAGAAAAAATCAAAATATACATTTAATGTCATAAAAATATCTTTAATATATGGAATTTTAATCTAAATTGTCAAAGCAGAGTCATTTTTGGGAAAATCAAAAATTGTTGAAAAATTTGGAATGTAAAGAGTAGGGTGGAGGAATATTCTTCAAAATTTTGTCACAATTTTGAAAGATATTAAACTGAGATACCAACTTTAGTTTTTAACCGACCCTCCTTTTTTGGTGTACACACACACACACACACACACACACACACACACACGCACTCACGCATGCACGCACACAAACACATGAACCTTTTACAAAAATTTTTTTAATTTATTTTTATCAGGATTCAGGGGGCTCAAAACATATATTTCGGGTGAAATCTTGACATCTAAATTTTGGGCCAAATACAAAGTAGAGATAGAAAGTGAAGGGTTAGGGACAATAATGAAAGGCAGAAAAGCTAGCTTTACAATTGAGTAGAAACGTATGCTCAAGTATTATGAACTCTTTTTCTTCTCTCCATCCAATGATTTAAAATTCCATTGAGCTTAGTCGACATTCCCCATCTTAAAGAGAGAGAAAGAATAATACTATCCCCCAATAAGGTTTGATCTTGGTACCTCATAAATATGGGGTGTAGACAATGCTCCCACACCATAATGAGTACTTTGGCACTGACCTCATAAGTTCCCAGACTTTTATATTCATGAAACTAATGTGTTCTAATGTTCCTGAAACTGTGCTAATTGCACTAAATCCATTGATTGTTCCCTTATTTCTGCATTGTTCTTCAAACTGCTTCAATTAACATAGTTATAATATGTAATGCAATGATTTTGGAGCTCTTGCTATTTCTTAGGTCAGAATATTGTGGGTAGCTAATGCTCAGGGTTTAGTAACAAAGCTCAAGCCTTGCCTCCCAATATTTTGAAGTCAAGTATGGATAGTTTTTAAGTTGTTCACAGATAGATGTTCCATATTCATTTCCTCTTCCTTGTTGCATAACAGACAATCCAATTTTATGCAGGTGTTTGCTGAGACAGTCATGTTCTGTGGTAAGTCTGAACATGGTGATGACTGTTGTTCTAGTTATAATCTTCGCAAAAGTTGAAGGCATATGGAGGTGGGCCGTACTGCAGACTCCAGCGAGTCCTAAGCTTGCCCCTCCTACCAGCACTGCCAAATGTGGTACATGCATCTCACGTGCCTGAACGTTCTCTTATGTACAGAACCTCTGCCAGTACATGCACTACGCTTGGCAACAGCGCTCCAGTGTTATTGCTTGTGAACGATATGTGAGGTACCACAAATAGAAGTTTACTTGTGTTAATACTCAAGTTATCCAGAATATTGACAGGTGACGATTTTGTGCCACATATAGACATATGCGTTTAGCAAGTTTATATTGTTTATTTGGAAAAATAATCATTAGTTTTGGTAATCAGGGAGTTTTATTTTAACACCCATTCTATGTGAATAAATATCTAATATTTTAATCTCTCCATTTTTAAGCTTTATTAATAAATACGGCACCCAATATTTATTTGCTGGGGGCTCACAAAACCTTAGCTACGCCACTGCTTGATGCACAAATGGAAGCAGGTAAATCACAGCAAAAAGGAGACGTCATTACAACATAAGAGTCAAAGTCTGAGCTAGATGAAACAGCGTCATAATTCCTCTAGTCGTGTCCATATTCCTTGCGATAGCCTGCATTCTAAAATTTAAAGGGCTTTATCGAAGGGAAAATTGAATCACTCGTTTACTGTTTATCACTTGCAGCTTTGATCCATTCTTGCCTTCGCTCATTAGTTTATGGTTTGGCAGCAGTTTTAATCACATATACTAACGCCTGCTTGCACCATTGCTACAGTAGCGACCCAAGAAAAATTTGGGCTTTATTTCTGGATGCTTTTACCCTCGCATTACATTATGCCCACCTTCTGTAATTTTTAAAATTTTTCGTTTTAATTTGTTGACTAAATACATACAGTTAAGTTATTGTCAATCTCTGTTTCTGCTACTGAATTGCATATTTGTTTCAAATGTTTCGTAGTTGGTCCCTTTGAGAAATAATGAGACGTCAAGGAGGTCATAAAGTACTGTCCTGTCGGTATAATGTGATTCATTTAAAAATGTGGAAAGGAATAGTTAAACAATATTAAATATTACCTTTATAAACATGACAAGATATAATACCCAATTTTAAAGCAAATTTGTTGTAAAAACTACTGCAATATTTTACCAGTGATGATCACCTCCGTTTTTAAAACAAATTTGCATTAAACATTGCTCAGAGATTTTGTTACTAGTGGTGGTCGCTGAATACACCCTCCCCCCTCCCCCCTCTCTTGGTAATCATGGAATAAAGCCTGGTAATGCTAGGATTAGCGGTAATGGGTCTCAGCAGCACATACAATATTGGACGTAAGGACCACTTAATGTTTGCTCAAATGTCCTTGTATAAGCTTGACATTCCTTTACGTGCAATAAGTCTACGACAAGGACATTGAAGTGTTTCAAGTGTAAATCCTTTATATTGCTATGTAGTTGTTCACCTAAATTGGAGAAGAGGGGAAAGCACTTCTTATGAAACCGGTTCACAAATTCCCTTTACAGGTGTGGTGAAGTTTATTACTGCCATCGTATAGTACTGTTACCACGGCTGTCTCTGGCATGGGGTACTCCGGTTCGATCCCCAGGTACGGCGTGAGAATTTTCCCCCAGTGTGTGTCTCGTCCGGGTTGCTCTCAGTAGCCCTTGGAATTGTTATTATTATTATTATTATTATTATTATTATTATTATTATTATTATTATTATTATTATTATTATTATTATTATTATTATTATTATTATTATTATTATTATTATTATTATTATGATCATCATCATCATCATCATCATTATCATTATCATTATCATTATCATTATCATTATCATTATCATTATCATTATCATTATCGCCATTGCCATCGCCATCGCCATCGCCATCGCCATCGTCATCGCCATCGCCATCGCCATCGCCATCGCCATCGCCATCGCCATCGCCACCGACACCGCCACCGCCACCATCACCATCACCATCACCATCACCATCACCATCACCATCACCATCACCATCACCACCACCACCACCATCACCATCACCGCCACCGCCACCGCTACCGCTACCACTACCACTACCACTACCACTACCACTACCACTACCACTACCACTACCACTATCACTATCACTACCACTACCACTACCACTACCACTATCACTATCATTATCATTATTATTATTACTATTATTAATTATTATTATTAATTATTATTATTATTATTATTATTATTATTAATTATTATTATTAATTATTATTATTATTATTATTATTATTATTATTATTATTATTATTATTATTATTATTATTATTATTATTATTATTATTATTATTATTATTATTATTATTATTATTATTATTATTATTATTATTATTATTATTATTATTAATTATTATTATTATATAGTTTATAGCTGCAAGACTGGAAAATTCAGTGGTCAGCGTTTGCTCAAAACATTTAAGCCAATAATTACATCCTTTGCGTTACGAAACATCGTATGCCTCTCTCCACTCATTCTGGCATAAAATAGTGCTAACAGACTTTTTTCGATCTACCTAATGATAGTCAAGATGGACGTACTCATAAATGGTCTTACTACACAGTTCCTTATAGGGAGACTGGGAATAAGTCAAAGCATCAGGCTTAGGCGCAGCTTAATGACCTGTTTGGTATGTGATTTCTTAGAAATGTCATTATGTTTGCAATTTGGGACAGAAGCATGAATAACATCTATTTGAGAAAATTCAAAGCATTGGAAAACTGAAAGGGATAATAAGGGATATCTCTATAGAAATATTGGTTCTTGCTAATTATAGTTGTAAAACCATCGTAGCCTATTGTATAGCATAAGAAGTAGAGGTCACCTTACCGTGTGCATGGGGCTGTTTCGTTAAGTGTTGATGACTTGCCTCTCGATCTGGGCGAACACACTCACGGCATAACTGACACTCCTACACACGATGCGGTACTACAATTTGTGGCTTTAATAATAGGTACTATCTTTCACAAAAGTAAATACACACCTTCAGCTAAACCTGCGCGAAGGGTCACCTAAACCTCAGGCGTGTTTGCATAGATGGTATGAGAATTAAATTAGTCATGTGCTTCCCTTGCTGTCCAAAGGACGTGTCAGCCATGTCTCCTCTCGGCTCACTCACTTCACAGTTCTAGAAAGCAATATTTCAGCAATCCTTCTTCATTAACGGGCAAACATTGCAAATTTAAGTTCAGTACATCTGCAGAAAAGGTGTTCTCATTGTGTTTTATTAAATTGTGGACTAGAACTAAAATGATTCCTGTGTGGGGTGCTACATATGGAGACGTGAGTTTAATCAGCGAGGCATGTTGCCTGTAGCGCAACTGGCTACAGCGTGTTCATTTTAAACCACAGTGGTGGGCTAAGAATAGGTCGAGTCCCGCTCGACATTCTTGATTTATTTTATTTCCCGTTTCTTTGTTTCTTTCTTAACGGGAACATCATTATTTATATAACCCGTGTAAAATGTAACATTATACAATCTAATGAAATCTATTTCTTTACATATTTTTATTCCGCATAACGTTCTAACTTTTGCCCCATCCTATGAATACTGCAGTATGATTGCAATTTTAAAGTTGAATGCTTTATAAAATATTAATTGCAATTGCTGAAAATAAGCAGGGAACACGCACCTCAACTGTCAATCATGCCTCCCGAAATTAACATTTCCCTTTAAATATTCACATTTAAAGGCATCTCTATAAATTTCGTAGAATATCGCCATATTAAAATATATAAGCGCGTAATAATGTAAAATACATTTTAGTGATCATAAAATGCATTGTTACAAGACCTGGATGTCAGGGAATGTAATTAATGATACATTAAACAGAACAGAATGTAGTTGTAGATTACTTCAGCGGAAGCAACCTCTGCACCTAGCAAGGTTGCCATGTCGTTTATTTCCAGGCACTGCACCAGGGGAAGACAGGTAACGCTGCTGTGACGTCAGCTCACTCAGCTCACGTGCTCCCACCGAAACCCAGTTGAACGTGTGACGTCACAGCGGGCAAGAGGAAATGACATACGGGACATCGTAATTTTAATGCTGACTGTTTCAATTACGGAATAGCCACAGATTGTAAATAATTACATCTCGGCTTTATGCCATACATATAATTCTAGTTTATGTGAACAGTCATATTATAACGCCAATAGAACAGAAATTAAAACTATTTTGCCTGAGCTAGAGGAGAGCTATACAAAATAATTAGGTGGATATTTTCCGACATTTGTCGTTTCGCTTTTCTTTAACTAATTTGTCAACGTTAGGGCGTAATGTACGGCACATTTGTAACCGAAGACTGCGTGTTAGATTGTGATCTTACAATATGCTTCGGGATTTTGACTTACAAAGGTTCATAACACAAAAGAATTGTTCGCACTCATACGTAGAACCAAACATACATAATACCCGTACAACAAGGGCATACAACCTCAGAAATCTGGTTTGAGGAACATTCTTATAAAAATCAGCCAAGTCTTCCTTGTGTGTACATTTGTCCTTTAGCAAATCGTCGCACTGTAAATTTATCAATTGAATTTGCTACCTGCTAGAAACATTGTTAACATCCAATGAATACGGGGTCACAAAGATCTGAAATGTAGTTGACAATGTTTCTACATCTTGAAGCCTGGTCTCTAACTAGTGTGAATCACGGGGAACTGAACACAAACACAAAACCACTACACAAAGTCAACAAAAACACCAAATAAAAACAAAATTCGCACTAACGCCGTTAAGATCCCTCAAACAACAAATAAAAAGCCTCAGACTAGGCTGAAGAGGTTTCTCCCTAAACATGCCCAAATAACATTTTTCATATTCATTCAGTTTCGTGCAAGCAGCGCCGCTGATCTAGGCAGCATAGCAATACACCGCTCTCACCTGACGTCACACGAACGTACAAGCTGGCTCTTCGTTTAGATATGTCACACGGGCCGAATTTGTCTTCCCCTTCGCTACACGATGATGCCATCTCCGCATCAACTCAACTCAATTTCTAGCAGTGTGCTTTCATCCGATTCTTCATTCCTGATAAAAAGCTGTAGAGAATTACACAAGGTTGTTAATTTTGTATTCCAGAAAGTAAACATGCGCAATACGGGGATCGAACCCCCGGCAGCTTGAAGTTCTGAATCCCACGGTCAGCGTCTAGACCTCTCGGCCATTTTTCAGTTGGGCATTCATGCTGTATCATATGATATTAACGTTGGACGTGAGTTTGAAGAGCAGTATTTGCAAATGTCTATCAACGACAACGTATATTATCATATATCTTTAATCGTGCATTTCTGTTTGTCGTTAATAAAAACAACTTAAGGATCTTACCAACCACACTGAACACTGATACCCATGTTTGTTCTAGGCAATGTTTCTTTCCTGGGTAAATGTAAACCAACATCCAAAAACAAAAGCAAATTATTTAAACTTTTTGTTAATAATGCTACAAACTTTCCGCCTTCAAAGGAAATTTGTTGCCAACTTAATGAGAGAATGTAGCATAATATAAGAGGAATAGAATGGAAGATAGCCGATCCAGAAATGGCCGAAGTCGTTCCGTGGTTGTGCGCAGGGATTGTAAGTACTGAGTGTCCATAGTTCAAACCTCTCCTCCGGCACACTTATTTTCTTAAATGTAAAATTAAGCAGCGACTTTAGTTCCTCAAAGCTTTTTATCAGGAATGCAGAATCAGGATAAAGGCACACATCTAGAAATTGAGTAAATGGGCACATGACAACATTTGTAGTCCTTGGAAATAAGCGAAATGACAACGCTGTTAGGTCCAAAGCTGGTTTCACGGAGAGGTAATCTACAACTGAATTGCATTCTGTCTAATACATCATTAACTATTTAGTCACTGGCATCGAGTTCTTTTAACTATCTATTGTTGTGATCAGTGATACCTCATTTTCTTTCGTATGCTATGTGATATACTAAATTCGTTTTCCTTTGAATGTTTTGAGTGTTATTCTCGTATAGTATGATGATATTTGTGTCGCATTACTGCATAAAACGTATCAATTAATGTAATGATGCAGGGGGATTTAATTTTCTAAAATAATTATTTTATTGTGGCTGAAACATTTTATTTTTGTGTATTTTTAACATGAACAAGATATAGTGCTTTCTTATATCCATTGGAAGCTAACGAAGCATTGACAGTACACGAGGAAATAAATTGTTTAACATGTTAAGAACCGTGGACATTTATAGAAAATGACTTTGAATGTGGGTTATTTAAAGGAAAATGTTAGATATTAATTTGTAGAAGAATGATTGACAGTTGAAGTACGCGTATTCCCTATGTTGTCTACAGCGATTGTAATCCATATCCTCTAAAGCTTTCAGTTCTAAAATTTCAATCGCATTTCAGCATTATGATAATATTCTATAATAATATATTTGGCTCAGGTTATATAAATAACGACGTTCCCGTTAAAACAGAAAGTAAGGGGAGAAAAATTATGCGGTGGGCGGGATTCGATCCACGTTCCTGTGGTCACTCTGGATGCGGGTCGAAGTGTTTTAAGGCTCTCGGATAACACTGAACACAGGAGTTGGGTGTGGATCATTAAGCTTGGTTTGGTAAGTAAAGAGCTCAACACTGACAATTTTTAACTTCCGGTCCTGTATTTAATCTGAACCCTATAGTAACATATTTTCTGCAGACGTAGTAACGTTGAATTTGCAATATTTACGCTTTCATCTAGAGTGATTGCTAAAATATGGCTTTTCAAAGTTGCGAGCCGAGGCAATGGCTGCCATCCCCTCGAACAGCAAGGGAAGCACACGTCATATGACTTGTTTCATTCTCATACCATCTGTTTAGGTACGCCTGAGTATTAGGTGACCCTTCACGCAGGTCTCACTGAAGGTGGGGATTTAGTTTTGTGACAGATAGTACGTGTGGACTATGGCAGTTTTCCTGGTGAAATTGGTTAGTTAAGGACCTACCCGCATTACCTGCACCTTAGGTGTGTTTGCATACCTACCGGGCGTTACGTCATATCGACCCTGTTGCTTACTTCCTTGATCATGTTTTACTAGACTCCTCTAGAAATCGGAAGGGTTGAACTTTGAACCTTCTCAATTCTGAGAGGAAGGGATATAAAGTGACGCTTAACCTAGGGAAAGTTAGTGTCCTCAAAAACATTTGAAAGCTCCTCTAAGTATGCGACTGTTCAGATGCAAGACACTGATAGTAATCACGAGTATTGTTATTTTGAACTGAAAAGTAAGATTCTTATCTTGATCACAGCGACCAAACTCATTATCACAGCTTTTGGTGATCATTATGATTGAATTTCTCATTAACTTTCATAATTCGTTGTGTTAGATTTTATATTTCTTTTCCTACAATAGTATCAATACTACCGGTAATCCTAAATTTCACTGCATCATTTATTTAGTGCACAAAGTTACCAAAACGTAGTTTTGGCAGAGCACAACTCCAGTCTAAATGAACCTACAGCTTTTGTAGAATAGGATTTTGTATACTGCTTCAGCTTACCAGTTGTACAAAAGTGACCCAAAATGAAGAGCGCTTCTGAGGACATTCCCATAGAATTCAATATATAGATTTCGTTTGGAATGTAAATGTCATCAACACGTGGTATTTTAATCAAAATCGTAAGAGCGGCTACAGAGAAAATGAACATTTGCGGAAAATGATCCATATAAGGGTAGTCTGGGGGAGGGTGTGTTTGTTGAACATTTTCTTGTACTATTCTCCGAGGTTCCTGAACATATATACAACGTTTATTGCTTAGATAACCTTTCGTTTTTGTCTTAAGATGTTAACAGATACACAGACGGAAAGACAGACATACACACATACACACACTCACATAACCACACTTGCACACACAGAAAGTCACACACAAACGTATTCCCACTTACCCATACCTACACACAGAGGTCACACACACATACAACAAAGAGTCATAAATACACACACAGATAAACAAACAAACAGGCACACAGACATACACAGAGAGAGAGGGACACACAGACACACACATGCACACAACTATATGGCAATGTAATCAACATTGTTAGAGCCATTTTAAGCAAAAGGAACGTCCCGAAACATTGTCCATGAAAACGATAGTTTGGGTTGGGGAGACTTTTTTTAAACTTTTCGAGTTAAATTTTTAGTAAATGTCGAAGTCCTACATGAAGTTGGTATACTTAATCAGCTTTTGGTTTTTAAGTTATGCTGTTGGTAGACAGGCAGGCGCGTACACACAGACCTCTTCCAGAACATGCACTTCCGGTGAAATGTCCGTTTAGAATACACTTCCTCTTACTACGTAATGACAGTGGTGAAGGTGAAAGGCCACCCATCAACTCGCACTAGCTTCTTGTTCATGTTAGATACAGACTCTCCGGGAAAAATACGAACTGGTTTGAGAATTCAATGTCATTCTTTCAGGTTGTCACAGGAGCTAAGTGGTTAGAGCACCCGCCTAGTAAGCGGAGGGTCTGTGGTTCAAATACCAGCTGTGGTATTGAATTTTTAAGTTCCAGTGCTACCTCTTAAACATTGCCCACAGACGGCTTGTGTGTTTAAAAACACTAACAGTAAGTTTGTTGGCATAAATAAATAATAATTTCAGAGATACTTTTATTAAATGTTCCCTTATAGATACAAAATGCATAGGAGAATACCTACCCTTAGCCGATAGTCTGTTCCTTTAAGAGTTGGTTTCTATGTGATGTATTTGAATTTTCGTTCTCTTTGTATGCCCACGGTATAAAAAAAGCAAATACTGAATTCCTGGTTGTGAAAACTGCAAGAATGGCACAATTTAAATAAGAGGACATATTTCCAAAGTGGTTATCTTAAGAAAAAATGAAAATGTATTTGACATCTCAAATTTGCTTTGAGGAGATCAACATTAAGAAAGGCATATTAATGTAATGAAATACATTTTCAAGCTTAAAAGGGAATAAAAACATTTCTTCATATGTCTTTCTGTGTGCTAGAATTATAACAATATTATGTGTCCACTTTAATTAGTGAAATAAACTGAGCTGATACCGCTTGGGATACTGTGTTTATTTGTAATATACCTCCCACACCTTGACTCAGCTATCCTCCATAGGCTGTTTGAAATCATTATTTAATTAATTAGATTTTACTTTTCCACCTGGATTGATACTAAAATATACACACAATATATACAAATATTAATTTATTTTAACATAGATTTCATAGTGCATACAACAATAATAATGCACTTGGAATTATACACATAACTAGGTTAACATGTGTCAAAACATAATTATTAAAACAAAACATATTTTAGTGGTTTACAGAGGTGTTTTGCACAGCAAAAGCAAGTATTGGGGCGCTAATTATTTGAGTCACCATGCCCCAGATTTGGTTATTTAAGGCCTTTGATAGTGTTCTTCTCAGCATTGTCATCCATACCATTATCATCACCTTGGCATTTCGTAATGGACTCTGCTGGCTCTGTTTGTGTACTTTTATTTTTACATAAGCTACAGTCAGAAACACTCAGACTGCGACCTTCCTGGCTTGCACCTTTAGAACATGAAGGGATATTCTCCTTTTCAAAAACTCCGGAGGAGCTGGAACTGTCTTCACCTCTATTGTTGATGTCCAGAGTTGGGTTCTCTTCCTCTGAAGAGTAGGAATCACTATTAATCACGATGTTAAACTTTCTCGTACGCTTATTCGTGCGTATGTTACCTGCATGGTAACGACGGTGTTGAATCTGCAGAACTTTTAAGTGCGCATATACCATACTTGGAGTTTCTGCCAGTGCAAGCTCTGAAATATTAACAAAATGCATCATTAAAACGGAAAACTGTACTCCCTAAACAACGACACCAGTAATATTAACATAAACACGAGTTTCAATGTCAGTGACTGTAAATGAGTCCATTAAATTTATATTCACATTTATTAAGTTGGACTTCCTCACACTAGAAGCATATGCTAACTGTATGCCAAAATGAATGAAATTCCGGTATGAAAGGATAAAATCACAATACTAGCAATCTGAAGCACTTTATGAATCAAAGTTAATTTAGTTGTTTTTAAATGTTATTGTTGTGCAATATTTTGTACCATAGCACCTCAATTTTAATACACGAACATTATATAAGTTTGCAACATTCCACACTATTTCGTTTTAAGGGACGCTGATACTGAATTATGTATGCGCTTATCAGTTGTAAGGTTCAGGTGATTTCAGATAGAGAGAGCTGCTATTTACTGAACAAGTAATATCCTATAAAGTACAGTTCATTGTAACTTTATATTATACCAAATATTACGAAGTGTAGTGGTTGATGTAGTTCTGCAGTTACTCGTTTTACAATCCGTCTCCTTAGCTAGCTCCCGGAAGCCAAGTTAATCTGTTTGTCTCCGATTACACTTTGTGTACAATATGTGCTTGTTTACGGACTTCAAGTACTTCATACTTTTGGCTTAGAAGTCTATGGTCTCTCTCTTTCATTTGTTTTCCTGATACTTAACGCAGTTTTTGGAACGTGAACTTACAAAGCACCCGACGAAAAAATTGAAAAGGATGATGACTGTGGAGTAGTATGTGATAGAATGTTCCTGGTTTGTAGCGACGAGGCTTTTCTTCTTATTTGCAGGACATGTTATCGGCAGGTAACGTTAGTTGTGCCCAATAAAAATACACATTTCTTGTGGAACTGTTATTAAGATTTATTTATCATATTCAATGGAAGTCCTTTAGAAGTTGAATATATTTGTGTCACAGAGACCCATATACGTTTAAGGTATAAATAGCACATATTATTGTAGTGTTAAAAAAGGCGTCCCAACCAAGGGGCAACGTTTTAAAGTTGGAATGTCACGTTGAAAACGTGCCTATCACTAAAGTGACTAATGTTACAGTGTAAAAGTGCCTATCACTAAAGTGGCTAATGTTACGATGTAAAAGTGCCTATCACTAAAGTGGCTAATGTTACGATGTAAAAGTGCCTATCACTAAAGTGGCTAAAGAAAAAGACTGGCTACGGTGCAAACTGTAGTGACATAACTCTCCTAGTCTGATGATCGCCCAATGAAGTAAAACAACAATCACCTAATATATCCATATTCTAAACAACCAGCAACAGTTACTCGTTGTGCTCATACAAAAGATACAGTTTTATCATGATGACATGCAATGTTAGCAATGTGTCAGACTACTACCACTATCACTATCACTACCACACTATTACCAATACTACTACCACTTCTACTACAACCACTACTACTTACTACTACTCACTGCTACTACTACTACTTACTGCTACTACTACTACTACTCCTACTCCTACTACTCCTACTCCTACTCCTACTCCTACTCCTACTCCTACTCCTACTCCTGCTACCGCTACCGCTACCGCCACCGCCACCGCCACCGCCACCGCCACCGCCACCGCCACCGCCACCGCCACCGCCACCGCCACCGCCACCGCCACCGCCACCGCCACCGCCACCGCCGCCGCCGCCGCCACCGCCACCGCCACCGCCACCGCCACCGCTACCGCCACCGCTACCGCCACCGCTACCGCCACCGCTACCGCTACCGCTACCGCCACCGCCACCGCTACCGCCACCACCACCACCACCACCACCTCCACCACCACCACCACCACCACCACCACTACTACCACTACCACCACTACCACCACTACCACCACTACCACCACTACCACCACTACCACCCCTACCACCACTACCACCACTACCACCACTACCACCACTACCACCACTACCACCACTACTCCCACTACTCCCACTACTCCCACTACTCCCACTACTACCACTACTACCACTACTACCACTACTACCACTACTACCACTACTACCACTACTACCACTACTACTACTACCACTACTACCACTACTACTACTACTACTACTACTACTACTACTACTACTACTACTACTACTACTAATAATAATAATAATAATAATAATAATAATAATAATAATAATAATAATAATAATAATAATACGGCTGCTACTGCTACTACGACTACTACTATCGGTCGTTCCACTACTGAATGCAACTCTTTTTATCAGGAAAGAGCAAGCCATTTGTGGTGAGTGAAATATCTGCGTAAAGAGGACCTATATGACTTTTCAGCATTGTTGGGAAAGGAACTTTTGCTATGAATGTTGGACATAATTGGACAAAAGATCGTTTGGAGAGACATGCAGTAGCTCGGTTTTCAGAAGGTATCCTTCAGCAATTAATTCTCAAGTATAAGTTAAGGAAAGATGATTTAAGTTTTGCCAATTTTCTCAGAAGAGGAAATAAATCTGTAGGTATAAACCTTTAAGAAGTATTCTGGTCCAAATGCAGTAAACCTAGCAAACATAGAACTTGCTGGTCGTACTTTCATTTATCTCGGCCACATTCTGGGAATTCTAGAGCATCAAGAATATCTGAAAGTGCTCTTAGTGCATTTCCAAATGCTGATACCAATGAAGATGTTGAGTAAAGATTATATTTTTATTATTCATTATATTTTGGATGGTAAAAGCAATTTCATGAAAATTTAAAGAAAGTATATGACATTAAAGTCATAATAATAAACTGTCTTGTTTCTTTACTTAGTGTTATGTTATCGTATTTTGCCAAGTTCATTAACTTTAACAACCTTTTATAAAGGGCTAAAAATATATTTACTATGCGATTATAAGGTATTACTTTCAAATACTATAGTGATCCAGTGGTCATCTACTTAATGTGGTGGCAGCGCTTCTGCTTACCAAGCGAGAGACCAAGGTTCGATTCCCGGCACCAGCGTGGAGATTTTCTTCCACTGGAGGACCTGGCACGGGGTGCACTGAGCCTCATTGGATCCCTGAGAGGCCAATCGAGGAGCTACTTCATTGATAAGTTGCGGTCCTGGTTGCGTAGACTGCATAGCCTGCCGGGAGGGACCGGGATGCTGAGCATCATATTGCATCACACTCTTGAGCCTGTGGCAGTTAGAGGTGGTGGACGCAGCGGCTAGGCGGTAAGGGCTGTTGCGCCTTGGATATTTATTATCATAGTGATATGTGTTGTTTCATCATCCTTGTCCTATTTTAGTCTGTCATTCTCTCAAGCCCTTCTAAATGTGAATTCTATATAAATATGGTGGAATTTTATCCCCATGGGAACTACAAGAATTAATTACACATTTAAAAATACAATTTTATTGTATATTCCAGGGGCAAACAATAAAAATTCCACTGCCACCATTATTGTACCATTTATGCGGAAGTGGATGTGTCAAAATATACTGTCATATGAGTCACGCATCCATCGTCAAACCCTTGAGATAATCCTTATATAAGGGAGGAAGATTTACAGGAATTTAGCGCAACGTGATTTGTATATTTAGAGTACTAACCAGCGTATAAATATTGCAAAATGTGTGTGCAGGTGAGTTTTGCGATGTCAATACATTACAATATGTTAATAACCTCATTAGAGGATTATTAACACTATAGTTCGTCTCATAAGTATTCATGTGCATAAACAAAGTTCAAAACATTCTTACTCTTCATATAACATTGACTAAATACTTATCTTATAAAGGAAACAAGGCCTGAATATAAAAGTTACTCTGTAAATCCATGAAATGCAAAATTGTGGTCCCTGAATAACCCAAAAAATCAATAATGTGTAGACCTGCAGGTTACCTATGGAGCATAAATTTCCAAGATGCCAATTTTGAATGCTCTTAAGTTTTATTGGTTTTCTCAAAACGATGGTTGTAGCACTTGTTTCCCTTTTCTCATCACCGATTCAATTCAATTCTAATAATACTTTTACAATATATTGCTTTATTAAGTATATAACAAAGAGATGCTGTGCAGTTTGAGAATTTACTAGGTTTGAAGGCAAAGAGGTTAGAACTGTATACTGCATTCGTCGCTAATAAGTTCCCTAAAGAGGAATGATTGCATGACTGGAGATTAAAAGGTTTTGGAAATGGTATATCTCTTACGTAGCAATAAGGAGCAGGATATTGAGTATCATATACTTGAATGTAGAGGACGGACATGTAAAGCAGAATGGTTTAAAGTTAGCAGAAACTGAGCTCCAGAACCTCTAAAGGTAAGTTAATAATGATGATGATGATGATGATGATGATGATGATAATAATAATAATAATAATAATAATAATAATAATAATAATAATAATAATAATAATAATAATAATAATAATAATAATAATAATAATAATAATAAGAAGAAGAAGAAGAAGAAGAAGAAGAAGAAGAAGAAGAGGAAGAGGAAGAAGAAGAAGAAGAAGAAGAAGAAAAAAAAGAAGAAGAAGAAGATTAAGAATATCATTGTTATTATTGTTGATGTTTTGCAAAGGACTACCCGAGCAAGCAATCGGAGAAGGAATATTTCGTATGAGTAATGAATACGTCTTCCTTAAAAGACGTATTTTCATTTCAATCATAGAAATGTATATGAACTGTATATTGAAGGGCGAGTAGAGAAAGAAATGTGATCGTGTTTCGTAAAAGAAAAGAGAGTATAGAAAGCATACGTTACATTTCGGTTTCAATTATACCAGGTTCAACTTGTAAGAGAAGAAAGCGGCAGAGGGAATGCCCAGTCTTCAACTGGCTTGTGTAGCGCGTGATAACAGAGCGGAACAGTCTTGGAATATTTTCCACTTCACTTACAAGACTTTATTTTCCAGGGAATTTAGCTCACTCCTTGTCTAACATTACGGATTACAGATTGCAAATTGCCTTAACTAAATCCATGCAACAATGGTGGCGCGTAATGTTTGACTGGCATTTTTGTTTCTTATTAATGTTATTGTTGAATTTTATTATTTCTAGTTATTGTTATTATTGCTATTGCTAATATCTTTATTATTTTATTCTCATTAGTTTATTATTGTTAATCATTATCATTATTATTATCACATTATCATTATCATCATCACTATTATTATCATCATCATAATCATAATCATTAGTATCCCCATTATTATTTTAGCCCTATTATTATTGTTAATTTCTCTAGTTATTACTATTACCATCAGAACCACTATTATTTGTATCATAATTATTAGTTTTATTTGAATTAGCTTTAGTATTATCATTTTCATTACTATATTAATATTTTTGTTATTGTTATGGTTTATTATTATTCTATTATGCTCATCCTTATTAACATCAAAGGCCACTGCTGTGGTTACTTCATTCATAAAATAGGTGTTCAAAATGATGCCTTGGTGCCTGATACTATGTTTCAAACGACCCCTTGTATCTCTATATGGAAGCTTCTGAGAACTGCGGCTGTGACAGATGCATATGCGTTAACAATCCCTTTGAAGGGATTTGTTTAAAACGCAATATTGTTGAATGTCTCTAAAAGAAATAATCCAATGGGGTTAGCAGGCGCGGCTCCTCAGGGTAGGCATTGCCTACCCTATCGTAATACATCAAGAAATAATGTTTAACTATGATTCTGCATTTTATCATTTGAACCGTCATTGTCCCCTAAAACTCAAGAAAAGTTTTCTCGGTTATAATGACCAGCGCATGGTCAAATCCTTTAATCTCAATTCCGATTCATCAAAATTGCGCTGCGTGTTTGAAACGCGCGGCAGAAATGATACGCATGGAACCTGGGTAGGGGAGAGCAGGCTAGCTTAACCTCTGCCTGCCCGGCCCCATTTCCTGAGTACGAGGCCCTTGAACAGGGATAAGGAAACATTCCATCTGTATACGCACTCCGAGCATGCGTAGACGCGTCTGCCAGCAGTCCGAACACTTGCCTGCCCAAATCCGAATTTATGCGACATTTTCCGAACAGCCATACTCCACGAACGAAGATCTCAGAGATCTGAATCGTGTCGTTATCTGTGTGTAATACCAGTATGACCGACATAATTAGTGAACTATTACAAAGTCCACTTTCGCGGCGCACTGACAATGAAAACAGGACTGTTTTAGCTATTTAACACAAAGCTGTAGTCAGACAATTTTTCAATTTCTTAATATATTTTAGCCATGGGCGTCGCGAAACAGGGGCAAGGGGGGCCACGGCCCCCCCTTTGAAGTTGGCGAACTTAATGTGCAGTCAGTTACTGACTTTTAAACTATTATTTTAATTTTGATGTAAAGAACAATTTTTGTTTAGCACAAATTAATACGGTTATCTGCAACAAATACTATAAATTTTGACAGTAAAATAATGATTTAATATTATATGATTACAAATTTCCAACATGTGCCCCCCCCCCTCTGTAAAAACGTCTGCCGACACTCGTGATTTTAGTTTTGGTGGTAATTCGTCCGTAAGTCACACTCATTCACTCTGCTCTTATTAAACAACCAAACAATATATTGTTTGCGTTATCCGCAATGACTTCGCCCCCTATATTTCGGATAAACGGGGTTGTTTATTATTATTATTATTATTATTATTATTATTATTATTATTATTATTATTATTATTATTATTATTATTATTATTATTATTATTATTATTATTATTATTTGTTGTTGTTGTTACTGTTACACTTTGCCTACCCTAAAATTTTGACTGCGAGCCGCCACTGGGGGTTAGTTCAGCAGATCTTGAGGCCAACGTATTGGGCCACGTAGACCCAAGCAGTGTCCAGGATACAACTAAAAGAAATGGACCTTTACAGATTCATAATGGTAAGACGGTGCATCATCTCGTTTGAACCAATGCGCAGTGTTATTCGGCCATAGTACAGGAACCTCATCAAGAAAATCCTGAGCTCACCTTGCAGGAATTCCAGATACCATGGTCTTCTAACTCTGGCTGGGAGAACGACTCCACCTACATCACCACCAGCACCACCACCTCGACCACCAGCACCACCACCACCACCTCGACCACCACCACCACCACCACCACTATCACCACCTCGACCACCACCACCACCTCGACCACCAGCACCACCACCACCACTTCGACCACCAGCACCACCACCACGACCACCACCACCACCACCACTACCACCACCTCGACCACCACCACCACCTCGACCACCAGCACCACCACCACCACTTCGACCACCAGCACCACCACCACCACCTCGACCACCACCACCACCACTTCGACCACCAGCACCACCACCACCACCTCGACCACCACCACCTCCACCACCTCGACCACCAGCACCACCACCCGGACCACCAGCACCACCACCACCACCTCGACCACCACCACCACTTCGACCACCACCACCTCGACCATCACCACCACCACCTCGACCACCACCACCACCATGACCACCACCATCACCACCTCGACCACCACCACCACCCCCACTACTACCACCACCACCCCGGGGCCAAAACCACCACCTCCCCCACCACCACTACCACCCCAGCGCCAATACCACCACCCCCAGCGCCAAAACCACCACCACCCCCAGTGTCAAAACCACCACCAACACCACCAGCACCACCATAAGCACCACCTCGACCACCACCACCACCACCCCCAGCGCCAAAACCATCACCAACAGCACCACCATCAACATCACCATCACCCGACCACCACCCCATCACCATCACCAGCACCACCCCACCCCCACCCCCAGCAACACCATCACCACCACCCTAGGCCGAGCGGTTAGCGCGCTCGCCTACCACCTAGGCGGCCCGGGTTCGATCCCAGGGACCCGCATGTGGTATTCGTGGTGGACGGAGCGGCGTCATGGCGGGTTTTCTCCGGGTGCTCCGGTTTCCCCCGCCATCTCATTCCACCGGTGCTCCATCTTCATTCCATGTATCATCAGTGTCACCGCCTGCGGTGCCATAGTAGTAAAAGCGGGCGTTAAACACTACTACTACTACCACCACCCTACCACCACCGTCATCACTAGAACCGTCAGCACCACCACCCGACCACCACCACCCGACCATCACCACCCGACCACCACCACCAATAATAATAATAATAATAATAATAATAATAATAATAATAATAATAATAATAATAATAATAATAATAATAATAATAATAATAATAATAATAATAATAATAATAATAATAATAATAATAATAATAATAATAATAATAATAATAATAATAATAATAATGATAATAATGATAATAATAATAATAATAATAATAATAATAATAATAATAATAATAATAATAATAATAATAATAATAATAATAATAATAATAATAATAATAATAATAATAATAATAATAATAATAATAATAATAATAATAATAATAATAATAATAATAATAATAATAATAATAATAATAATAATAATAATAATGATGATGATGATGATAGCAACAACAATCATGATCAGAATAATAATCAAAACAATAATAATGATACTAATATCAATATTGATAAACATAATAATGATAAACACGCCAATTAGAATAAAATAATAAAATCAGCGAATTCTCACTGCGCATGCACCAGAACTTAAAAATGTTATGATTAAATATATAATAGGTAGAAGTGCTTCATTCCAACCAAAATTTTCATAACGAGTTTTAACTGAAATAAATGTAATGCAAACCAATAATTTTGGATATCTGGGAATAGTTAACTCTACGAAAAAAAGTATTCGATATAAAATGTGTATTTTAACGAGACCTACACTTTTTCTGCAGTAATATTTCGTGCATCTCTTACAATTCGCCAATTGTACAAAAGCCATTCAGAATAAAGAGCATTTCAGAGACCAGTCACAGAAAATTCAACATATACATTTCGCTTGTCCTGAAAATGTTTTAAACTTATGGTGTCATAATTAAAAGAGTTAGACTTTTTTTTTGAGAAGATAAACATTTTGAAAAAAACGTTACATGTAAAGGGTAATCTGAGGCTGGGAGTTTTCTTGAACATCTTCGTGTCGTATTCTGGGAAGATGCAAAACTGTATACCAAGTCCGATATGTAACCGACGTTTTGTTTGTTATATGCCTCACCCCAACCACACACGGACGAATTTTTTCTTCTAAAATAACTTTTACACGTAACGAATTTTCAATGAAATCTCGGTGTCGAAAATTTTGGTTGGAATATTTTCTATAAATAGGTATTAGAGAATTATCTTTTTCTATTCAGGGAAGCTTATAACGTGTATGTTGTATTGAGGGGAGATCATAACGTGTATTTCCAGCGGAATGCCAGTCATACGTTGCGGTACGTATTTGAGGTGTTGAATAACAGTTATAATACTAACATAAACATATCACTACCCAAATTACTAACACACGCATAAATACACGATTGCTGAACTAATTAGGTCTATGCAACGTTAGCGCTACTGTCGTTGCATGCAAAGCTTGCTATCTTGTTTTGTATCTTCGGTTGGCAATAACCCGTCCATCGCTTCGACTATCCAACCAGCAACAGACCTGCGCATGCGCCAGTACAGGTACAAACGCCCTACACTTACCAAAAAGTGTTCCATGTGAAGGTTAGTTGAGGTGGAGGGATTTTCTTAGAAACCATCGAGTAGCATTCTCGGAATATGCTGAGCTGAAATTATATGTCACTTAACCGAACTTTCGTTTTTAAAGTATGTTTATACATTCAAACACACACACACACACACACACACACACACACACACACACACACACACACACACACACACACACACACACACACACACACAGACACACTGTCTTTCTCTCTCTCTCTCTCACTCACACATACACTCATACACAGACATTTTTTAAAACTAAGATTTTTGTATTCAGGAATTCTCAAAACACGTATTTCCGGTGAAATCTCGTACCGAGTTTTTGGGTGACATTCAATACTTTCTATTTTCTCAGTGGCGGTTCCTGGGTGGTTGCATGCTCGCAAGTGCACACCTATTAATTTTTCCTGTATATAAACGTGTATTTAGTTCTATAGGTCTGTATACGAGAAGGTAAAATGTCCAACTTTCTTCTATATAAACCTGCTCGTTTAATCTTCCCGCGCCTTCTTTCACAAGGCCAGTGCATTCGGTCAACACCAAAGAGACGCATAAACCAGATTTTGCGACTGGCGAAGGAAGCTTTTAGGCGAGAGGGCGCAGGGGGAAAGGAGTAGCTGGGCGATGCGATTCTTACGCTACGCATTACGTTCCCGTACAAGTCACCATTTCCCTCCCTCTCGTTTCGCAGTAGTGCGATCTGCCTGCTACCGGTCTAGCCCACTTTACATTTCTAAATATAATGAAGCCATTTTCTGTATTAGCCTGAGAGTTATGTTAATGTTGCAAACACATTGCACATTTTTTATTAAACCATTGTAAATGCGTATAGTTGATCTTTATAATTTGCTAAGGCCAATGCATCAGTTTGGGATAGTTGTTTTGTTACTGTGTTTATATTTTTTATTTGTTAGCGTTGTGTTTCTGGTAGCGAACTGTGTGCATTTGTGTCTGTCCTTGGCAGTAAATTTCAATTTGTGCAGTTATGGAAATCTGTGATTCCACTTCTCATAAGGTGATTGTTCTGCGTGTGCAACTTTGGAAATGAATAGTATTGCGAAACTAAAGGAGACAAATCTATCCTCCTTTGTCCTTGGAAAAGAAGCTGAAAATTAAAAACGAAGGCAGACCGCTGCCTCCAATCTATTTAGTTCAGGTGACTAATTGTAAAGGAAAATTTAATGAAAGTGTATATTTAACTTTTTCGTGGATATGTGCTTGTAACCAACCGACTCTTCTGTTTTCAGTGTTCATTATTTTCGAGCGACAGAAGCGGCACCTGGGCAAAAAATGATTGTGGTGATATCGGTCACTTAAACTGACAAAATTGAGAGCTCTATGGCCTATATGAATTGAAATTAGAACTATATGTACTAGGAAAATGTATCTTAGGAGTTAGTACCTTTAGGCGTAACGCGGAAAAACACAATGGAGAAATTACTAAGAACGATATGTCTTGTCGCAGATAATTAACTGCATCAATTTCTGCGGAGCGTTCGAGTTGGCTCTCAGGGGATACGACGAAAGTCGAAATTCATTGAACCCCGGAGTGTTTCGAGGACTGATAAACTTCTCAGCAGAATTAGATTCCGCGGTGAAAGAACGTCTTAAGCAAAGTTGCGTTTTTCGGTGAGCGCTGAAAGAAATAGAAAATGATTTATTGCAGTATCTGCTTGACATATACCAAGAGGAAATTATGGGAGAAATTTCTAAAGCAGAGTACATTGCTATAATGGCCGATGAAACATCTCACATTCCATCTCTTTTTCAAACGGTGGTTGTGTTTCGTTACCTGTTACCAAATGGTAAGCCAGTGGAAAGATTCTGGGCATTTTTAAATCCATATGGACAAGATGCGAACGTCCTCTCCCTGTGTGTGAAAAATGCGCTGTAGTAGTATCCGAAAGTGGGGAAAAGAAAAAAAAAAAAAAAAAAAAAAAAAAAAAAACAAAGTCGTGTCTCCTCCCAGGAAAGGAATTCATCTTTGACGAGCCAGGGAAATTATGTAATGGGAGGGAAAAATCCCACCACCGTTAATTCGAACTCTACTGTGTCGTAGAGCAAGTAAAAGTGGCAAACCCACACATATTCAAATAAGAGCAAGAACGATACGGCATCAACCATAATCTATAACTGAAAACTACAAATTGTTCATATTGCACACTTAAGTGCCTCTTACCTTCATGCGCCTGTTGTGTGCAAAGTTCTTGCTCTCTGCCGTCATAGAGGTTCAGGATTTGTACCATGTTGGCCAGTTCATAGTTGAGCATTGCAAGACGCTCAATTTCTCTTGGCTTTCTATCCCGACAGTCTGCTGCAAGAAAGATACCCTGAATGCATCTTGAGGTCTCCTTCAAGTACTCTTGAAGGAAGTCGCAATGTTTGCGTTGCTGAACTATGATGGTCAATTTGTCTAATTCATCCTGTAGCAACTCTAGAATTTCAACTTTCTTAGCCAACAGATTTATATTTACAGTGAGCCTCCTATATCCTTTCATCTGTTTCCTCATACTTATCCTCTTAGGTGGATTATGTGTCTTTAATTTTTTTACTCCCGCAATTATATTGTGCAATACGAGACTCTGTAGATCTGCCAATGTGGTTAGTAAATCAATGACTAATGAGTTAGAATCGCAATAGCTTTCATTGTTTTCCATGATATTGCTGGTGTGTTGATTTTCTTCTCGCTGCGTTTTTTCTAACTAAATGCTCCTTTTTGAGCACGAGAAACCTGATAAATATCAGTACATCTATAACATAAATAGATCTTTTTCCGTTATTCAAATTAACAACGGTCAACAATACGTTGCTATGGCGCACTGAGCCTTCCAGAATACCACAGAGTATACAGCAGGCCAAAGATCATTTTCTTGGTTTTCTAAGGAATTAGCAGAGCGGTGTTGCTAACCTTATGCGGAAGAAGAGAGGGCAAATCTACTGCCCGGCACCTACTTGGCGGTTGGTCGCGCATAGACAGAGACTAGCTATTGCTGCATTGCCATATTGTCCCATGTGGCACAAGTTTCGCGCTATAGCCAACATTTAACAACTAAAGGAAACCGGCGAAACAGTGTATTATACCCGTAATTGTGTACAACCCAATGAAAGTATTAAAATGCCTGTGTATAAAAAGTGTATTCATTATATTTCTTTCATCTTAAACCTTATTTTATTTTCATGTCTTACAGTAAACGTTTACTTTAGTTACAGAGATACAAATGTGATAATCATTTAACAAAATGCAATTATTAAAAGAGAATTAAAAGACAAAAAAAATTAAGATTCATTCCTATAAAATAGTAAATCATAGGTAGAAGTATTTCATTTGTCTTAAAAATAGCATAAAGGGTTCCGTAACGCGCTCTAGCTTATGATATTTCATATAGTTGCACATTCGTCCTCTACAAATTATGTAATATCTCCTTGTGCAACTATGTTGTAAGTTGATGTTTATTACTATGTGGATATTGAATTTCTTTAAACAGCTCTGCACGGCCAATTTGCACACGTTATATACCTTTATTTTATGTTCAATAACAATATAGCATTTGTAATGTAAGTGGGCGATATCGCTAAATTACGTTTATGCCACTATCTAACAGTTTGCAAAACAGCAGTAACGCTTTAAAGTCAGTTTTCGAAAGCGGAATTTTAAGTGAAGAAGATGTAGAAGGAAAGGCAAATGACCTAATAATGTTACCCTTCGTTAACAGCAGATTTAAATCGCAGAGACCTCAAAATGCTTTCTCCCTGTAGGAAATTCCCGTGTTATAACAATCTAAAACTTTACGACGGACACACTTAAGTCAAATTTGTCCATTCCAATTGCAGGTTTCCGCCGTTGCCTATTTCTCTCGGTAATGAAATACGGGATTTGATAAATAATCTACCCTGTCGAACAATTCGTTGCACAATCCTAAGACCTACGCCGCAAGCCTGAGCTGTGCGTTCACCACATTTGGCAACACTGAATAACGGCCCAATATACGGCGTATGGTTTTAGAAGGCACATGAGCTGAGCCAATGCGTGCACACGGTGGCTGCGCTGCTGCCAAGTGTTGCGCCAAAGAGCGCGAGGAGGGAAAGTAACATTCGTCGTGTCACAAATTGTCAGAACGTAATCTTACGCAGCAAAGGATAATGATGGTGACAACATAAACTGTAACACTCAATATTAACGTACTTATTTACTGAAAATAACATACCTGGATTTTTGAAAGCGACTTATTGTAAAGGGGTTGCTAGCTCGTCATCCTCCTCATCTTCCTCCTCGTCTTCTTCCTCATCCTCACTTAATTCGGAATCAGATTCTCGAAGATTTATAAGTAAACTCTGTATTGTATTATCTCGAGCCACTTCGTTATGGAAAACTTCTTCTTGCAATTTCTCACAGTGCGCAACACGACTAGCCCAGTCTTCTTTTGTGAATCTGTCATGTGCAGCATGCATAAGCTTTTCAACGTCCGCGAGACGAAAAGTGATGTTTTCTTTAGCAATTTCCCCCTTTACCTTAGCCCAAATTAAGTATATGGGGTTGTATTGGCAGTAATAAGGAGGTAAACGAATAATTTGGTGCCCTTTTCTAATGCAATTTGATCCAGGTGGTACCTCTTTTCTTGGGTTTTATGTTGATTTACTTTTTGTAATAATTCTGCCCTAGTTTCAGAAGGATGGAATGTTATTTTATTATGTGCCAGTCAGTCCTGAATATCTTGTTTTTTGGAATTAGTAGAGGGAGGTTTATCTAAGAGTTTAGAATGGTAGCTTGAATTATCCATAATGATGATGGACCCCTCTTCTAAAAAATTTATGAATTTGTTTGCGAACCAATCTTTGTAGGAATCTGCATTCATTTCAGAATGGTAGTCAACATTTTTATTCCCTGGTCTGGAACGGAAAACCCACTTGCTTTCGGAAATGAATCCTGTTTGTGCAGAACCTGCATGGCAAATTATAAGTCTGTTCCCTCTCCCTACAGGTATCTGTAGACCACCTCTTTCCGTCGAATCTTGCCATATGTTTTGTTTGCAATGGCTCTGATTTACCCACGTCTCATCAGTATAAAAAATGGGGCGCGAATCTTCAGACACTCTAAGCATGTGCATACTTCTTAAAAATTGTATTCTTGCGGCAACTATATCACTTCTTTCGAGTAAGAATTTACGGCCATCTTTAGTTTTCCTGTATTTGAAGCCCAAATTCTTAAGTATTAATCCCATTGAAGTAGAGGAACCCACATAACCTATATTTTCCCTCATAACGTGAACCAGCATTTTAATGGTGGGGTATTCACCATTGCCATACATTTCATATATTGTGCGGCAAAGTACGTCTTTTTCAAAATCATCTAAATTGGAAACGGTTTTTTGTTTTCTGGCATGTTTTCCTGGAGATTCAAATAAAGGTCCACCTATTTCCGGGCTAGAAGTTTTGCCCTGTTTCACAATACGCGATACAGTATGCACACTCACATTGCACGTTCTGGCTGCGAGATCCCGGCTTTGTGAAAAATTGATCCGGTCACGCACTTCCTCAGATGCCAATTCCTTAAAAAAACTGTACACCTTAAAAATAATATTTCTGGCCTGAGAGCGCAGTACCTTAACCTTAGTACCAACGCGACAGGTACCAGACTTTGAAAGTGACATTAACACTTCACTAAACACAATGTAAACTTGTGAATTTTCTGCTTATTGTCACAGTTACACAAAGCACAATTTGAACAATTTGAACCGAACTAGAGAATTCGCACGCAACTACACTGATCCGTGGTCAGTTAATTTATGAACTAAATATACGCAGTTCCTAACGACTGAAGCTGTCATACAAAATGAGGGTAGAACTATTTCACCCCAGGCCATTAGCACACAGTCTCGGTTAGGTGAATGACTTCTGAACAAGGGGGTGCATTTTCCAAACATAACAGTTGAAAGAGACACGACTCACTTGGACGTCGCTGAAGAGACATTGTGTGAGGAGATAGGGCAGAATAAACATTTTTTCGGCGTGCTAATGCAAACACCTTGTATACACGTAAACCCGGTAGCGAGTGAACTTAGTTTTGAGAATAAAGATATCAAAATACGCATTCGTGTGTTTTCCTAAAAGAAACATACCAAGACGTCTCACACCCTGATATAGATAAGAGTCCACATGCAATAGCGGCACAAGTAAAACCTCGATATCACCCTTCCATTCTACGTAAATTGTGAGGTACTGAGAGGGGTGACTCAGTAACAACGGGCAGCACCATAAATCGGCGCCCAATGCAACAGCCTCACGACACTTCTTAATGTGTTACTCCATAACTGCGTAATGAAAAGGAATAAAACACCCAGACTTGGAAGTTGCATACATGAGCATAAACACGGGGGTCAGTTGTTTATTCTCGAAGCGATAACTCGAGAACTATACGTCGTAGAACAATTACCTTTGTACAGGCTGCTTCAAAAATTCTCGCCGCATACACCAAGGCATATTAGAATATCGAATTTCCAATAATAATTTTGGGCGCATGAAAAAGAGAAATGTCTGTTGCTCACGCTTGTGCTGTGCGTTCCGAACTAGGCAACGCTGCACGACTGTGATAGGACAGTCGCTCTAGACGAGCCCTCTCTAGCTCCGCCTCATGTCCCTTCTAATACCGTACGCCAGGGGAAGACAACTTCGGGCCGTGTGACGTATTTAAACGAAGTTCGGGCAAGCAGGGCAAAGCTGCTTCAGAGGTCAAGAAAGGGGTTTCGTTAGCCAATGCCCTGGCAAGACACGAAAGTGCTCTTGCGCAGGTTGAGGCTACGGAAGAGTCCCCTACAAGCCAGGTTGTCCCGAATATAGCGCCAGTCCCGGAAAGCGTCACGCAAAAGGTTGTTGTCAAGGAGACTGCACCAACCGCCAGCACCGCTCCTAAGGAAAAACGTCCCCCTAAGAAGGGGAAGAAAAAGGCCTCTAAGGCAAAATCTACTGCAATTTCAACTACTGCAGGGGAGCAAGCCAGCAACAAAACTGTTGCAAAACTTCTCCCACCACCAGCACCCGCAACCTCCAATCAGGAACCAGCAGAGCCCAGTGAAGCTGGCCCGTCCTCCCGGACTGGCCCAACCAATGACGAGGCAGCAGTGCCTAGGCAAAACAACCAGCAACAACCCTTAGGAGACACATTCGCTTCCGAGGACATGGCTGAGTTTATTCAGCTGTCAACCTGGTTCGCCGACCTAGTTCAGCGTTCCCTCCCGATCTTACGGCGCTGCAGGGCAGTCATTGATAACCCCGAGATTTCCGCTGTGAAGAAGCACCTCACGGTGCTTCAAACGGCCAAGGAACTGTATTCTAACTCCACGAGCTCTTAATGGCGCATAGAACTGTGCGTTCATTTAGAGCTGCGTTCTGGAACGCAAATGGAGTTAGAGACCAGAGACCTGGCCTGTTAGAGTTCGTAGACAGTCACGGGATTGATATCCTGATGGTCTGTGAAACGCACTTGCACGCCGGTGTACAGTTTACCCTGCCAAGTTACGCCGCTCATCGGTCTGATCGGGTCGGCCGACAGGGCGGCGGTACTGCCATTTTCATAAAGAACCATCACACCCACACTCCTGTTTCCATTCCTCCGCTACAACACTTAGAAGCAACCGCCATAAGGCTATCCTTGGGCGGGAACGACCTAGTGCTTGTGGCGGTATATGACCCGCCGGATGGCCGTTTCCATGAAGCGGACATTACGGCTCTCCTGAACCTACACCATAGGGTTTGCATTGCAGGCGACTTCAACGCAAAACACCCAAGCTGGCACAGCAGCACCCAGAACGTTAAGGGCCGGGGACTGTACCGTCTCATTAGCGGGAACCCCGCCCTTCACGCGCACGGGCCGAGAGGTCCAACTCACTACCCGGCACGCGGCGCCCCGGACGTCATTGATTTCGTAATCACCAAAAACATTCCATTTCACTTGGACCTCTCTGTGATTAACGCTCTGGATTCCGATCACAACCCTGTTGTGGTCGACTCAGACGTTAATCTCACTGCGCTGGGAGTACCGGACTGGGTAGAAGAAGTCGACTGGGACGCGGCCGTCCTTGCCCTTCAAAACTCCGTGGAGGCAAATCCTCGAATAGACTCGCTTGAGGCTCTCGAGGAGGTAGCCGCGGGGTTTTCAACCTCAGTCCTAAATGCGGTGCGTGCTCACACACACCGCATTTCTACCGAAGCACCAAACCCAACATCTATCCCTGTACCTTTGAAACGCCTCATTCAAGCAAAGAATGCTGTCAGACGGCTATGGCAGAGATTCCGACATCCTAGGTTAGGAGTAATACACCAGAGGTTTAAATCCCTAGTGAGACGACTCCTAAGAAAACACAGGCAAGCAGCTTGGGAAAATACGTTGCGTCACGTAAACCTCCAGGAGAGGAAACCGTGGCGCATCGTCCGAGGCTTGCGGAAAGACAAATCTGTACACCAGCATCCTGTGCATAGCCCTCGGGGAAGACTTGTATTCGAACCGAGGGAAAAAGCAGAGGCGCTAGCAGACTATCTGGAAACTCAATTCATTCAGGGAAGATCCACAGAACGATGACCATACTGACCTCGTGAAACAGGCGGTAGAAGACTTCTTAGAAGTCGGACCCGCGGGCCACGAGGAGTTCCACATCCCGATAGTTACCCCTCGCGAGGTAACTAACACCACAAAATCCCTAAGAGCCCGAAAATCCCCTGGACAGGACCGTGTAACAGCGGAAATGCTCCAGCACCTTCCCCCTAGAGCCGTGATTCACTTGACCCGGATTTACAACGCATGCCTCAGCATGCGTCATTTTCCAGCTGTCTGGAAACAGGCGCGTGTGGTATGCGTGTTGAAGCCGGGCAAAAATCCGGTCTTTCCATCTAGCTACCGCTCCATCAGCCTCCTACCAGTTATCTCGAAAGTATTCGAGAAACTGTTCCTGTCCCGCCTTGGACCTCTATTGGAGGAAAAAGGTCTCCTACCGGAACACCAGTTTGGTTTTCGTTCTGGCCACTCCACGACTGATCAACTACTGCGTGTAGCCGAAAAAGCTTCCCTGGCTTACCAGGATAGGGCTAAAACGGTGGCAGTGTTGCTTGACGTGGAAAAGGCATTTTCTACCACTTGGCACGAAGGGCTTGTCTACAAGCTCATACAGCACGAAATCCCCCCTCCATACATTTACTTGGTGGCTAGTTTCCTACAGGAACGTAGCTTCCGGGTGAAGGTGGAGGGATCATTCTCCAGAGTGAGGCCCATTGGCGCAGGAGTCCCCGAGGGCAGTGTACTGTCACCGGCACTCTTCGCAGCTTACATGGCCGATCTCCCCACGCACCCAAACACACACATCTGTCAGTATGCGGACGATCTACTGATCTTCGCTACTAACAAAAACCCGCGCTACAGTTACCACCAAGTACAAGCCCATCTCCGTGCCATCAGTGGATGGTGCGAGAACTGGCGTATGTCTATAAACCCGGAGAAAAGCTCTGCGATTCTCCTGGCGAATACGAAGGCCAACCGGCTCCCGCGGGACCTCGTGTTGCGGCGCCGTCGGATCCCCTAGGTCACTACGGCGAAGTATCTCGGAGTCACGCTGGATCGGCGGCTGACGTATAGACATCACGTCAGGGGCAAGGTACTGCAAGGTCATGCTGCTCTCCGGCAGCTATACCCAACTCTCAGTTCCAAAACCATGCCCCTACGCCTGAAGCTTCAGCTGTATCGTGCGATGATTCCACCTCTGGTTTTGTACGGATGCGAGATCTGGGGAGTGGTGGCGAAATCCACCTTCATCAGACTCCAGACGTTGCAGAATCGGGCGTTAAGGATGATCTATGATACCGGCTGGAGATTTCCTGCCCATATCCTCCATGAACATTCCAGCATCCCGTACATTGTCGACGTGATTAAAACTCGCGCTCGCACAATGTACAATAAACTCCAAAATCACCCTAACCCTCTGGTGAATACTCTGGGTCAATATGACCAGAGCCAGCCGCGCCGACTACCATCCAAAAGACTACCAAAGGACATATTAAGTCCGGCGGTATAATCTCACAGATGGGAAAAACGATAGTACAATCTGTATCCAAAACAGAGAAAATACCTTTTCAGTTCACCTCTCAGTGAGTGACTGATGGCCAGAACCCTGGTGGGAATTAGCGCGTCACCTGATTGGTCAACCAATCAGAAACCGCGCGCTACCAGCTCGTGGACAAATTCCACCCACCCGATCCCTGTACCTATAAAAACCCCTGATCCCAAATAATGTTCCCCAGAAGACAAAAACCCCCGTAGAAAGAACATCAAAACCCATTGCGCAGGTTAAGCCGTACGACGGCTCGGTACTGCGGACAAAGACACTCGGGCGGGGGCAATCACTGTCCCCCCGTTCGACCCGAACTGCCTCTGGAGCCTCTCTACGTTCGTGTGACGTCAGGCAAGAGCGGTGTGTTGCTATGCAGCCTAGATCATCGGCACTACTTGCACGAAACTGAATGAATATGAAAAATATTATTAATTGGGCATGTTTACAACATGCCCGGGCTGTTTAGGGAGAACCCTGATCAGCCTAGTGTGAGGGTTTTTATTTGTTGTGTGAGGGATCTTAACGGCGTTAGTGTGAATTTTGTTTTGTATTTTGTGTTTTTGTCGACGTTGTGTAGTGTTGTGTGTAGTAGTTTTGTGTTTGTGTTCAGTTCCCCGTGTTTCACACCAGTTTGAGACTAGGCTTCAAGATGTAGAAACATTGTGAACTACGTTTCAGATCTTTGCGACCCCGTATTCACTGGATGTTAACAATGTTTCTAGCAGGTAGCAAATTGAATTGATAAATTTACAGTGCGACGATTTGCTTAAGGACAAATATAAACACAAGGAAGACTTGGCTGATTTTTACAAGAATGTCCCTCAAACCAGATTGCTGCGGTTATATGCCCTTGTTATACGGATATTATGTATGTTTGGTTCTCGTATGTGTGCGAACAATTCTTTTCTATTATGAACCTTTCTAAGTCAAAATCCCGAAGCATATTGTCAGATCACAATCTAATATGCAGTTCTCGGTTGCAAATGTGCCGTACATTACGCCTTAACATTGACAAACTAGTTAAAGAAAAGCGAAAAGGAAAATGTCCACCTAATTGTTCTGTATAGCTCTCCTCTAGCTCAGGCAAAATATTGATAATTTATGTTCTATTGGCGTTATAACATGGCTGTTCACATAAACTAGAATATATATAGAATATATATAGCACAAAGCCGAAATGTAATTATTTATAATTGTGACTTCCGTAATTGAAACAGTCAGCATTAAAATTGCGACCTCCCACACGCCTTTCCTCTTGCCCGCTGTGACGTCACACGTTCAACTGGCCGTCGTTGCGAGCAAGTGAGCTGAGTGAGCTGACGTCACAGCAACGATACCTGTCTTCCCCTGCCGTACGCCTTATAGCAGACGCCTCTCTCGCTTAAAGAATGAATCCACCTTATGTATTATATTCCTGACCTGCTTGTGTAAAACCGGCTGCTTCTGTTTCTTTTCTTCCATTATTTACACAAAGTGCTATGTGTTTAACTATCAATTTTAACACGTACTACCACTAAGCTACCAAAAAAAAAAAAAAAAAAAAGAACCACACACCTTGACGTTTAAAAGCTGAACGCAGCCTTCCCTACGAGAACCAACAACAGGCCGAATGCTATTGGTGAACATGATTGACGTCATCAGTAAGTGTCATTGCGCATCCTGCCTCACCCGCCAAGTTAGCTGCCGGTCAGTCTTATAGTTTTTGCCGAGCTATGACGCAACCATGAGATTCAAAATCAAAGCTCTCTGATGCTTGGTTACCTCAGTGAGTGAAGGGAATGTGCCTGATGCACAAAGCGAAGGAGGTAATCGAGAGCAAAAAGGTGACGTCGTGAGAACATAAGAGCCAAGGTGTTGCATAGCCGAGCTAGACGAACAGCGTCATAATTCCTCTACTCGTGTCCATATTCCTTGCGGTAGCCCGTATTATAAAATTTAAAGGGCTGTAGCGAAGGAAAAATTGAATCTCTGGTTTACTGTTTGTCACGTGCAGCTTTGTTCCATTCTTACCTTCAGTCATTAGCAGGGAAAGTACCTTGGTTGGCAAAGTAGCACTGTGTAGTGAGCACAGGTTAACTGCAACCGACGTATGCAAGCGATGTGACGACACATGACGTCACGCGGCTCAGCGCGCAGCTGCGGTGCATACGAGTCAACAGCGTACAGACATAAACACACTGTGGCAGTTGACCGCATGCAGCTGACATTCGTTCTAGAAGACATTAAGTGCTCTTAACAAGGTGAAACCGAAATGCCGAAAACAAAAAGCTCGAAAATTAAGCAACTGATTGAAGAGTGTGGCAGTGCGTATTTTCGAGATAATAAGAAGACAATTACATGTATATTATGTACAACAGAAATACAGATACATGAACGAAGGTTTATCCGGAGACATTGTAACACAAAAAAACATAAGCAACATATACATTTATTATCGCAAAAGGATAAACTTTCTGAATCATCATCGTCAGATTCGCTTTCCAATAAACAATCTGAGTTCTTTACAGATATGTGTGAAATGCTGATAAATGCGCATATACCTTTGTATAAAGTAAATAATTCGCACTTGAAGCCGAAATTGTGAACGCCATAATTATGGATAGAATATTGCATCACACGGCGGAATTAAATAATCAGAAAATGTTAAAATCGTTACATATATAAAGTTACAGGATCTGGGAGATTAGTTGTGACTAAAATTGTCAAAAGGCACGAAAAATTACAGACAAATCATTAGGGGCAAGCTTCAGGTAGTCGAGCGAGACCTGGTAAGACCAGTTTTCCTGGAAATCGCTCAGCGCCGGTGCGAGCCGGAAAACAAGGGGATGGTCGTTTCTTCGAAACCCTGTTGCTAATTAGGAAGTGAAAGATACAGAGAGCGTCATAACGCACAGGGACTTGCCTGCAAGAACCCGGAGAGAAAGAGTCGTTTGGAGTTGCCCTCCAGAATTCGACGGGGCAGTACACGTGCCGCCAAGATCGCCGAGCGAGCATCTCAGCTACGGAACTTGTATTCCGGATCCTCTAGTGTGAGGACACATTATAGTTAATATTAACAATCTTCTGTCTTAGTAAAGACAGGGTAACGACCCAACTAATTTAATAACGATCGGCAAATCTCACGCTTTCTTATTTTGGTGAGAATAAAAGTGTGTCAACGAAATTCTGGTTTTATTCGCAAACACTCACGCATACCCTGATGTTAAGATCACATGCCAGAGCAGCCGGAGCAGAAGACACCAGAAAGCAGCATTCCGTGTAGGAGTACGGAAGTGAGGACCGACGATTCGACATCATATGGCGCGACAACGTGGGCACGAACAGCAGTAGAACCAGACGACAGCGGAGCCGAACAGCAGTAGAACGGGACGACAGTGGAGCTGAATAGCAAAACAGCACGGGAACACCAAAGGGAACCAGGACCACGAGGACAAGGGGATCCGCATCAAAGCAGCAGTAGCAGGTAGCAGATCAAAAGGTATTGAGTGAAAGACTTTTATTTGTATGTTTTGGTAGTAGATGTATTTGAGAAGTGGGAAGATGATAGAGCAGGCTGATGTAACTATGGATGTTCAGGAGGGTGATGTAGATGATAGTATAGAGAATGTAGAAAATGTAGAGGATAGGAGTGGGCAAAATCAGGCAGAACAGTTAGGGGACAGTAATGTGAGCAAAGAAAGTCCAACTCAAAGTTTTACCATGGACAATAATACATATGGGTCACTTATGGCGCTGTTCAACAATTTGGGAAATCAGATCGAGAATATTAGTCGGGAGTTAAGGGAAGAAATGAAAAATAGTCAGAAAGAGTTAAGGGAAGAAATGAGAACGAATAGGGGGAGATGAAAGAAATAGGGAATAAAATAGAAAATCAACAAAAGGTCTTAGAAAGTTTTAAAGACCAGGTCAGAAATGAAATTGAAAATGTGAGACTAGAGGTTAGGGAAAACCAAGAGCAGCTTAGGGAGGAAATAAATATGGTAAAACAAGAAATTAGTACAGGAATATGAGAGGAGATTAGAATTGTAAGACAAGAGGTTAGTGATAGGTTAGAAAAAGAGAACCAGAAATTAAAGGAAGCAATTAAAACTAATTTTCAGAATCTTAGTCGGGATTTAACAGAAAAGTTAGAAAGTAGTCATAGAGAGTTAATGGAAGAAATGAAAACTAGTTATCGGGTTTTAGGTGAAGAGATAGAAAATAGTAACAAAGGGTTAACAGAAAAGATAGACAATAGTAACAAAGGGTTAACAGAAAAGATAGACAATAGTAACAAAGGGTTAACAGGAAGGATAGAAAATAATAACAAAGAGTTAATAGAAAATATAGAAAATAGTAACAAAGGTTTAACAGAAGAGATAGAAAATAGTAACAAAGGTTTAACAGAAGAGATAGAAAATGGTAACGAAGGGTTAACAGGAAAGTTAGAAAACGAGCTAGAGAAAATAGAAAATAGTCAAAAAGACTCAAGGGGGGAGATGAAAGCTAGTAGGGAAGAGATAGTAAAGTTAGAAAATAATCAGGAGTTAAGGGAAGAGATGAAAGCTAGTAGTAAGAGTATTATGGAAAACCATGAAAAGGTTTTAGAAAGTTTTAAGGACGAGGTTAGGAGTGAAATTGGTAACGTGAGATTGGAGGATAGGGAGAGTCACGAGCAGGTTAAGGAGAAAATAAAAATGGTTAAACAAGAAAGTAGTATAGAAATGGGAGAAGAGATAAAGATTGTAAAACAAGAAATTAGTATTGGAGTAGTAGAAGAGGTTAGGAGTGTAGATAAAAGTCCTACAATATTTTTGGGGCAGGGGGCACCGTCAGGAAATATTAGAAGTGATGGCACCCGAGAAAGATATCAAGGTCCCGTACCGAAAAATGGTAACCATTACGAGTATAGGAGCAGAAATCATTTCCACCATAACCATAGGGGTCAATTTGAAACTTTTCAAAGAGGACGGAACGCCCAAGTTAATTTTGTACAGGCAACTAGATTTTCCGGAGATAGAGGGGGATAATTCCATAGAAATAGGTGTTGTTCTGGAAATAGCTGCCATGAGTATACGGACACGATTAGGTTTATGACAAGAGAAGATATGTAAATTATAATAATAGCATTTATAAGGTAATTATAATGACTGTACTGAATAGTAATTATGAAAAGAGGGTATAATTGTGAACAAGTATTAAGTGTGAACTTTTGTATTTATTGGCATCAAACTACGTGGAGAGTACAGGAAAGAGAAGGGAAAAGGTAGAGTTTCAGGCCCTGTTAAATGTTGAGATTTGCGGAGGAATTATTAATTTGTTATTTCAGTTGTACCTAGGCTAGTTACGGATCTTATAATCGGGTATGATAGTCTATATGCTTGGAACGCTATTGTGAAATTCGAACATAGATTTTTGAAAACTGTTACGGAAAAAAACACCATTGTCGTGCCAATTTTAGAAGACAGTAATTTGGGTATAATTGCAAGGGATCAGGTAGATGAAGAAATTCAGGAGGAAACATTTGTCGTGGAAGTAATAAATATTGGAGCAATCTAATTAGCAGAATTTACATTAGAAGAATATTATGATATTGATAAAGAAAACGTCGCGTGTAGAGGATATAATGATCTACGTAATAATGTTAAAAATGAATAAGTATAAAGATCCCAGATTAAACTGGAAGGAGAAGAAAATAAACATGCATGATGGGGTTAATGACTGTATCGAAGTAGAAAATTTGTTAAGAGAACAAGTGAACCAAGCAAATAGATTGAGCGAACCGCACTTAGGGGAAATATCATAGGTTAGAATTATTGTATAAAGGTCCTGCAATAATTACAGCAAAATTTGGGGAACATACCTTCGAACTAACAGATAAGAAAACTAACAAATCTATTGGCCGATGGCATAAACAGCTACTGAGACCCTATCGGGAACCTTTAAATATTCCTGAGAGTACGTAAACGGTGCAAATTTCCTGAGGCTGGTTAGAACATGAATGTACAAACCGGATAGTGTTTAAGAAAAAATTGTAAATAGATATAAGGAAAACAACCAAGTAAAAGCGAAAAGTGAAGTGAAGTGAAAGAGTGGATAACGTTTCTATATTTAAAAAAAAAAAAAATCTAAACCAGCAAAGACTTTTGCAAAATTTTATATAAAAGCAGAAGATAAGATAAAAGAAATATGTAAATAACAGTCGATAAGATAATAACAATTGTAATAGTGAAAAAGGGTATAATTGTGTATTTATTGAGTGTGAACTTTGTACAAATGTTTTAATTGAATTTATGTGAAGGGTGATTTATATGTATGTATGACAAATGTTTACAGGACAAACATAACCATGTTAAAATTATAAAATGAATTGATGTTAACCAGTTGTGAAAGAAAATAAAAAGAAATTGTATGTAATCAGCTCAAGGTTTGCCGATCGATCGCGTAATATTTTTGCAGAAAATTGTTTTCGGGCAAGACATAAACTTTGCAATATTATTGTATAATATGACAATGTCTATGGAGGGCATTTGAAGCCGAAATTGTGAACGCCATAATTATGGATAGAATATTGCATCACACGGCGGAATTAAATAATCAGAAAACGTTAAAGTCGTTACATATATAAAGTTACAGGATCTGGGAGATTAGTTGTGACTAAAATTGTCAAAAGGCACGAAAAGGTACAGACAAGTCATTAGGGGCAAGCTTCAGGTAGTCGAGCGAGACCTGGTAAGACCAATTTTCCTGGAAATCGCTCAGCGCCGGTGCGAGCCGGAAAACAAGGGGATGGTCGTTTCTTCGAAACCCTGTTGCTAATTAGGAAGTGAAAGATACAGAGAGCGTCATAACGCACAGGGACTTGCCTGCGAGAACCCGGAGAGAAAGGGTCGTTTGGAGTTGCCCTCCAGAATTCGACGGGGCAGTACACGTGCCGCCAAGATCGCCGAGCGAGCATCTCAGCTGTGGAACTTGTATTCCGGATCCTCTAGTGTGAGGACACATTATAGTTAATATTAACAATCTTCTGTCTTAGTAAAGACACGATAACGACCCAACTAATTTAATAACGATCGGCAAATCTCACGCTTTCTTATTTTGGTGAGAATAAAAGTGTTTCAACGAAATTCTGGTTTTATTCGCAAACACTCACGCATACCCTGATGTTAAGATCACATGCCAGAGCAGCCGGAGCAGAAGACATCAGAAAGCAGCATCCAGCGTAGGAGAGCGGAAGGAGGAGAGACGAGTCGACAGCACACTTTAAGAAGTTTATTGAAAAATATACGTGTAAAGCTGTTCCACTTGAATCAGCTTTGCGACGTAATTATGTATCGATGTGCTATGAAAGGGTTCTCAATAATATACGAGAAGCTGTGTCAGATAACAAGCCATGGGTGACGACGGATGCTTGTGGCCGATACATTGCAAACGTGGTTGTAGGAATTCTCTCACACGAAACCAGATGTCAAACCTTTCTACCAACAACAGAGATCCTGGAGAAAGTAAATTACACTGCAATTGAAGCTGTTTTCAATAACGCAATGCGTCTTCTGTGGCCCATGGGAATCAAGCATGAAAACGTACTCCTTTTTGTAACCGATGCGGCTGCGTACATGATTAAAGCTGGGCACAAACTTCGGGAAACTTACACAAACATGATTAATTTAACGCGCCTGGCGCATGCTTGCCACAGAGTGGCGGAGAAGATTCGCTCATCTTATGATGACGTAGATAAATTCATTTCAAATATGAAGAGAATATTCCGGAAGGCTCCGGCGAGAATAATGAAGTTCAAAGCAATGGCACCAGGGGTACCTCTACCCCCACCATCCGTCATTACGAGGTGGGGAACCTGGCTCAATATGGTGTCATATTATGACATGCATTATACTACAATTGCTAAAACAGTTAGTACCTTCGACAGTAAGGACTGTTCAGCAACTGGAATAATAAAATCACTGCTTTCCGATCACTTACGTGAAAAGCTCCAGTTTATAAACAACCCTTTTGGGCGTATTTCTGATACAATCACACATCTGCAGACACGTCACACAGAAATGCCCAAAGCTCTTGAGCTAGTTCAGACATTGTCAGAAAGACTTACTAAAGCTCCATCTACATCGATCACCGAAAAAATAAAACAGGAGTTAAACTCTGTTCTCCTGAAAAATGCTGGGTATTCCGTCATGAAAGATATTCAAGATATCTTAGAAGGAAAACCAGCTGCATCAACTATTTGTTTATTTCCTGCAGATAACTCCAGTATTTTCGTTTTGCGTCTGTTACATCCTGTTACGTAGAACCAAGTTTTTCCATGTACAAATGATGCTTGCGGGACAATAGGAGAAGATTTTGCTTTGAAAGCTTTAGAATGTATATAGTAATGCATTGTAATGGTAACAATAACGTCACCATCACGTAAGTGTCGTACTGCTGGTTTTGTATCTAAATGAACACAGGTGGCAGTGCATGTTGCAGCCGCGCGCCGCCAGCAGGAACAAACCGGTTCCGCTGCGCGGCAATGGTCTGTGTGTTGTGTACCTCATTTCCCAACCAACCAAAATACTTTCCCTGGTCATTAGTTTATGGCTTGGCAGCACATTAACCACATACACTAACGCCTGCTTGCACCATCCCTACGGCCGCGCCGTAGCCAAGTGGTTAGACCATTCGCTTCTCACCAAAGCGGTCTGGGTTCGATCCCAGGCAACTTCATGTGGGTTCCTGGTGGATAAAGCGGCACTGGGGCGGGATTCATCCGGGTTGTGCGGTTTCCCCCGCCATCTCATTCCACCGATGCTCCATCTTCATAGTAACAGCGGGTGTTAAACACTAATATATAAGCATATATATATAATTACATACAAACACACACACACAAGCAGAGTAGCTTGCCCATATATATACTGGCTGGAAATGAAGTAATTAATTTAAACCAGTGGTGTTTGGAATACATTTTATATCTTACGTTTTTGTCTCTGATCATTTTCTACGGAGATATTTTAGTTTTGTCAAAAACAAGCTGGCAACACTGCAGATTGTGTGGGTGATACTTTCCGTAGCTCAGTACGTTAACAGAAACCCTAATGGTGCCGCTTGAGAACATAAACAGCTACCGTGCCCTGTTCTTCTGTGTTTACTGTGCATGTGTAGGCCAATCACAAGTGTTAGCTTCCAAAATATAAGGCGAAAGCGAAAGTGTTTACATTCACAAACCAGGTCAATTCCCTAAGCAACCTCAACGCAACGTTGTCGACATGTTACACGCCCGAAGGAGCTCAACGTAGTATTCCTTCACGTCTTGTAAGTGATTAATTATTTTGAAACGCTGTGTGATGTCTCATTATTACTACCGATGGTATTTCAGAAACTAGTTCCTCTACGCGTTTTACCAGTAACGAACTGTTATCTTCGTACATTCTTGTGGAATCACGCATCCAATTTGGATCAAAAACCATTTATTCTTTCGAAATCAGCTGACCAAAGAACAAAATGTCATTAGTGCTTTTTGTTTGCAATGCTTCTATGAAGCACATATTAGAAGGCATGTAATGACTTCCCTTTCACCCTTTAGGGATGATATATATCTGCCAGGAATACCACCACACACATTAAAGTTGAAACTAGGCGTGCCAATTATCATATTGCGTAATGATGATGGCGTTTGCAATCACAATCAATAAAGCTCAAGGTCAATCTTTAGAATTGTGTGGTTTAGGCTCACGTGCGGATTGCTTACACATGGACAATTGTACGTATGTTGCGTGCTCCTGTGTAGGCAAACCAGAAAACCTTTATATCTACGCAAACAATGGAAAAACAAAAAATTTTGTGTACCTACAAGTATTGCAAAATTAAGCTTTTTTGAAACGTAAATGTATACACAGAGTGGAAGTGAAATAATCCGCCAAACTTCAACAGTGGGTTCCTCGTACTGTGAATAACAAAAAAGCTTATACGAAAAGGCTGAAAAGTTCATAGTTTTCTGAAAAAAAAAATGCTTTTATTAAAATAAATTATCCTTACTTGGCTGAATTATTATTGATTAAAGGCTCTTAATTTATGGCTGTATTCACAGAAAATTGAATAAACAACACTTTCCTTTGCCTTATTTCAATAGGTTCAACGGTTTTCGTGTAAATTAAATTTAAGTTCTGAATATCTGGACATGATATTAATTTACGGAGAAACGCAGTGCAGTTGGCGATCTGCTCAGCGGCTTTATGCTGAAAGATTTTGCAATAGGGTCGTGCCAAGCAGAGATACATTTGTTGCACTTTGCCAGCAGGTGCGTGATACAGGTAGTGTAATTCCAAGCTGCCGTAATCGGGGACGACAACGACCTGACGCAGTCATAAACATGGAAGAAGAAATGTTAAATTTGGTGGATGAAAAGCCTGAAAGGAGCAGCCACGATATCGCTCGCGAGGTGGGAGTGTCGCACTGGACTGTCCTTAGAACTTTTAAAGAACAACTGTTGCACCCATATCACATCCAGCGAGTGCAATGTTTATCACCAAATGACTTTCACCCACGTGTTAGGTTTTTCGAGTGGCTCCTTCATCAGTTTGCAGAAAATCCAGATTTTGTAACAAATGTGTTGGTGACGGACGAGGCCTGTTTTACGTGAAGTGGCGTCACAAACTTCCACAACACACACGTGGGCAGTAGAGAACCCTACAACTATCGTACGTAGCTGCGGGATTTTGAACATAGGTTCTCGATTAACGTTTGGTCCGGCATAATTGGAGATTATCTTATTGGGCCACCGCGCTTGAATGGTCTAGTGTATCGGCAGTTTTTACAGTACCAATTGTCTAATCTGTTGGAGGACGTCCTGTTAGAGATAAGGAGGAAGATGTGGTTCCTTTATGATGATGCACCACCCCACATCACTCTTGCAGTCCGTCGGCAACGGACGAAGACCTTCCCGAACCGCTGGACCGGTCGATTTGGCCTGCCAGGTCGCCAGACTTGAATCCCCATGATTTTCATTTCTGGGGTGATATGAAAAATAAAGTGTACAGGGGTGAAATATCAAATGAGAACGAGCTGCATCAGCGCATTTTCCTAGCAGCTGAGGAAATTAGAAACAATCCAGGTCTCTTCGCTAGAGTGCGTCAAATTGGCTAAAGAGGTGCGAAGCCAATGGTGGACATATGGAACACTTCCTCTAAACGCTTATTTCAACTTTAGAGCCTGGAGACAAGTTCAGATATGTTAAATTAATTGTGCTGCTTTCCCAAACCTGTCAATGCTAATAAATGTTAGCGAACAAAATAATGGTCAGTTTTTATTTCTAAAGCGACCAAACAAATAATGGTTAGTCGTGAGTGTGGAATTCGTTAAACACCAAAAACAGTATTAATTTTGTTTACCTCTAAGCTTCCTGAAATAATTCACGCATACTCACTCACGCTCACAAATCTTATCAGAAACGTTAGTCTTGCAAATTTCACTAACTCGAGTTTTTCGGCGCTCATAAACTGCTTGTTAAATAATGTTGGAGTAACTGTTGGGGAAAGTGCTTCGTAAACTTCTGCATCATGTTCTACAAATACATTCACGTTATGTAAATTCCATTTTTATACCATTAATTAGATGCACCTGCTGATATAAAGCGTTTTAATTCCAGTTTAAAACGGGTATTTTGAAAATTAAATAAAATCATACATCTCCCGACTGCTGAAACCTGAAAACAATTGCACGTAAATTCCGTTTAAGCATATTGCGGTGGAGAGTAAATTCGCATTATAAATTATACTTCAATAAAAATTTAGCAATTATTAGGATTGGTCTAAGTAAGGGTGTAGGGCATTTGTACCTGGCCGCCGTCTACACGAAACAGCGAAATACTGGCGCGTGCGCAGGTCTGTTGCTGGTCGGCTAGTCGAAGCGATGGATCGGTTATTGCCAACCGAAGATAGATGGTTAAATGCAATGTAACACAGAATAACGGTATTAATAATGGAAGAGGTGTTTCACACATGAGTAACATAACCTTTGAAATGCTGTAATAGTTGCAGTACCAGATCCACCTGGCACCTACATATGCTCACCACAAGTGCCAGTGTTGGAAGCAAGCTAGCTTTACTATTTATTGTGAAAATGAATGTCCTGTTCGATCTCTGCTATTCAGTAAATAAAATTCGTAAGTGTAAGTTGAATTCAACTCGTTAATAATGTTGATCTCGCATCATTGTGCCACGACGTATGCAGTTCCTATACGAGAAAGCTGATCAAGAACGCGCATGTTATGTCCGGATTACGGGCAACTTTCACCAGTTTATTTAACTACAACGTACTGGCGTTCTTAAGGTTAACAACAAATGCTTGGGTGCCACCACGCGGGAGTACTGTTGGCAGCAATGTTGCTACAAACTGGGCGCATGCGCAGTAAGTAGATTTGGACACGTATGCATTTTATTTCAAGTGAATTTATGTCTTTCTGGCCGTTTAGAGCGTATTTAAAGTTAGTATTTATGTTTCCATCATATTTGTGATTTCCTAAAGGATGCAATACCGCAACTGATGTCGAAAGTTAGTAAAAATGTTTTCTGGACGTAAAGTAAGGAACCGCCCAACTACAGAACACCTAGTCCAACATCATTTAATTAATTAAAACATGCGTTCGTTAGATTATCATGGTGTAAGCCTCTCAAATGGAACAATTGAACAATTCTGGCATTTAAGCATTTCAAATAAAATCTTGTAAATATGCAGAAATGTAGAATTCGAAGTCAGTTTGCTTACAGTACAATGAATAATAACCTCATACTTTCAAGGAATTTTCTGGCTCTCGTGCCCAGCGGCAGAACATCTGAATTCCATGCATGACCAACGTTACTTAAATGCTTTTTATGGAGCGTTAGAATAGTTAATTGAGCTGCAAGTAGAAACAAATTACGCGATCAACAAACCAACATAATATTTGTACGCATATACATATATACACTACCGGTCAAAAGTTTTCGATCACCTATGAACAAAACTAGATACTTTATTTCAATGTACAAACACATCATAAAAACTAAATAGACCAACAAAAAATACATTTTCTCTCTCTACCATTAAGTACAATATCATATGGTTTATATTTTAGGGTCGTCAAAGTATCCACCCTTTGCCCTCCGAACAGCTGCACAAACTTGTGGCATTCTGGAAATAAGATTTGTAGTGTTTGTGCAGATATTGCAGTCCAACAGCACTGTAAATTATTCCATAGCTATTCAACATTAACTGACCTCAATTTTCGGATCTCCCTGTCAAGTTCATCCCATAACAGTTCAATGGGACTTAAGTTTGGTGACTGACTTGGCCAAATCATATTTTTCAGTTCCCCACATTTCTCTTTTCTATTGACATAGCTCTACACAATTTAGAAGAATGTTTGGGGTCATTGTCCTGCTGCAGAATAAACCCACAACCAATAAGCCTCTTGCCAGATGGAACTGCATTGTTGATCAGCACCCTGTGATATCCTTCCTTTTTTAATTGTCCATTAATTCGCACGAGATCACCAATAATATATATATATATATATAGACACACACACACATTTGTACGTATATATATACACCCATTTGTACATATATATATATATATATATATACACGTACAAATGTTATGTTGGTTTGTTGATCTCGTAATTTCACATCAGGCTCTACCCCCAATACTGTGTGATGTTATACCGGAAGAGGGTTATCTGCGAAGTGGACACTGATTCCTGAAGTTCCTGGGTACATTTGCTAGGGAAAATCTGGTTAACAACTGCAAGATCTCTTCGGGGCTCACCGGCATTTTTAGAGATTGCGGAAGATGTGCTAAAGAAACGCAATCTGGGAACAAACAACAGACCGACAGACCTTCACTACACACCTGACAAAAAGGAGCAGGGTCCCTCTTAAAGAGGTAATTTTACATAAAATTGCAGCGCCCACTATGCCAAAATCGTCTCCTCGCGACGAGATACGTGACAGTAAGTTAACCAGTTTGTCGAAAACGTGCATGACTACTCTAAACCTATTTCCGCGCAGAGCTGATCAGTTTTTGCGCCAGACGTACGTACCTACCGAGCTACCTATCTACCTACCCACCTACCTACCTACCCATCTACCCACCTACCCAACTACCGATCTACCCACCTATCCACCTACCCACCCTCACACTCGCGCACATGCGCACGCACGCACACATACACATATGCGCATACACACAAGTTACCCAGTTTATCAAAAACGTGCATGACTACTCTAAACCTATGTCCTCTCAAAGCTGATCAGTTTTTGAGCCAGACGTACTTACCTACCGATCTACCCATCTACCTACCCACCTACACCCATACCTATCTACCTACCCACCTACCTACCTAACTACCTACCTACTGAAACTGTCCGTACAAAGTGAGGGTAGGATTCCTTCACCCCACGCTCTCAGTTAACAGCACTGTTCAGGTGAATGACTTCTAAACAAAAGGGTAAATTTCCAGGTAAGCGGATAGAACGGTAGAAAGAGACACAACTCACTTGGACGTCGCTGAAGACGAGTGTTTGAAGACTGTGCAGAACAAACATTTTTCGGCGCACTACTGCAAACAACTTCTTGTATACATGTAAACCTAGTAGCGAGCGAACCTAAGACAGTTTTGGGAAAATAAAGTTATTAAATTATGTAGTCGTGTGTTTTCCTAAAAGAAACATATCCAGGACGCTCCACTCCCTGATATAGATAAGAGTGTACATGCAAGAGCGGCCCAAGGAAAACTCCGACATCCCAAAACTTCACCCTTCAATTCTACGTAAATTGTGAGGTGCTGAGGGGGTGACTCAGTAACAACTGGCAGTATCCTAAATTGGCGCCCGACAACAGCCTTATAAATTGGTGCAACAACGTGCGGCTTTTCTTCGCGGAAGTCCTGGATGCAAAGCATAGACGACGGAGGACGACGAAACTATGCATAGGCCATCGCAAGACCAACAGCAGCAGGAAGCCAATGTCGAGAGGAGTAACTGGAACTCAACAGGACCTCCAGTGAAGGTGCCAAAATAGTGTTACTCATCATGCAGGTACAACGCGACGCAGAAATGTATTACATGAAGGAGTAAGTGTGAATGTCTTTGTTTATATGCCAATGTATATATGTATTTCGTTGTAGTTTTAAGAGAGTTGTAGATGTACACAGGTGCTGCCAATATAGGGATTAAAATAAGTATTTAGTTAGAGGGGGATAAGTGAATGTTGCTGAGAAGTAAAAAAAAAAAAAAAAAAAAAAAAAAAAAAAAAAAATAGTAAGTGTAATAGACAAAATGGCTGATAACGAAAGCATAGATAGGGTTAGTGACTTGATGGAGATGCAAAGTCGCAAGAATCAGCAGAAATTGAAGTTAGGCAGGGAGAGCAGTCTACCTCTTCACAAAATTTAGAATCGAGAACTATAGAGTATCTCATGCAGCAACTTTTGGGGAAAATGACGAACCTGGAAACCAAAATGTCTTCCCAAGTAACACAGAACAGCAAATCACATCACACACAACACAGTTAGAGAGTGGATTAACCTAACAGGAGGAAAGATTAAGTCAACAGCTTGACAATCAGGAGCGTAAGCTTGCAGAGAAACGGAGAACTAAACAATAAGTTGGAAAAACAAATTAATAATGTGATGAACAAGGTGAAATTGGTGCAAAGTTCTCTGCAAGGAGAAATCAGCCTTGTGAGAAGTGAATTACAATCCACTCAGGAGGAGGTAATGCAAGTCAGGCTAGAGTGTGGCCAAGAGATTGGCAGCATCAGAAATACTATAAATGAAAATGTAAGTAGTGATTTAAAGAAAGTGCAAACTGAGACGAGAACTGCTTGTGTTGCATTACAGGACAAGCAAAAATCATTTGAAACCGGTTTAAATGCCGAAATGGAAAGCATAAAAAAATAGTAAGTGACGCTCAAGATTAAAAAATGAGCGAAATTAACGAATTGACAGGCGAGATAACACAAGCAGTTGCCGACCAGAATGAAACTTTGCACGTCAGGATAAGGGAAATCGCAGTCCAACAGGTGAAGGAGGCGATGAAAAATTGTAATATAGGTAATGTACGGGACCACGCTTCTCCGCTTCCCGTAGCCTCAGGTAGTAGATTAAGTGTTGAGTGTAGGACGAGACCAGCTGTGTGCTCACTCGTCATGCCCGAATGCGAGCTACAATCTGTCCAGTGTATCCGAGCCACGACAACTAATAACAATCACAATGCCGTTTCTAAATGAATTACCAGTGCCAAAATTTGACAGTGAATGCAAAACAGTTCATAAACGATATTGAGGCATATTTCGGTTTGAGGGGAATTCCCGATAATTATCGGATGATTATTATACAAAGAAGCCTGACAGGTTCTGCTCTGAGTTGGTTCAGGTTAACAATCGGGGAATTGGCCCAATATGCGCATTTTAGGACCGCATTCTTAAAGAAATATTGGAGCGGGACCGCACAGCATAATGTAAGAAGCCAAATAAATAATGGAAAGTACCATCAGGGAAGCCGAGAATCAATGACCGATTACTTTCTGCGATTAGGTCAGTTAAGTAAATTGCTAGAGCCACCAATGCCCGAGTCGGAATGTATATCGTTAATGGTAAGGCACTATCCTGACGTAATCCGCCACCACCTGGTAGTATCGAGACCGCGAACTCTCAGTGAAGCCATTGAATTGCTAGTAGCTCTGCAGGGTCACGGATCACAGTTTGTCGAACAAAGTTCCTGGGAGAGGGCAAACCGTCACAACCAACCACCACATCGAAATGATGGGATGAGGGCACAGGGACCTCCAAATAGACCTAATAACGTGGGTCAGTCAGGGAGGCCGAGAAATAACAGGCCGTATGACAGAAATGCCGAAGTGACTTACGGTCACAGGAATGACCGATATAACCCGAGGTCATACCAAGATTATCCGGTGCATTACATGCTTCTGACAGGAAACCAGCATGAGAGGCTAACCAAAATATGGGAAGATATCCCTCCTATGGATGCGGACAATAAAGGCAAGTACGGAAAATTGGACGGCGTCGTTTACAAACTGGATGGCCAATACGCGCCGGCGTGGAAGGCCTATATTCCGTCAGCGTTAGAGGAACTAGTCATCGAAGCCTATCACGTGGCTCTCATTCATGCAGGCGTGGAGAGGACCAGCATGGTCATAGCGGAACACTTATACATGCCTAAACTAGGTCGGAAAGTGCGAGCGTTCATAGCTACATGCGAGATGTGTCAGAAAGCTAAATCCTTGCATTTCCGGTTTGATCAGCCACCCAAGGTGATATTAAGAGAGGCCCCATTACAGTTAGTAGCGGCCAATGCACACGGTCCTTTACCAACAGCGAGAACCGATTTAAAGTATATATTTGTACTGGTTGACGTAATGTCGAAGTTTGTGACGTTATACCCGCTAAAGAAACTTACAAGTGCTAGTTGCGCGGATAAAATAGTCTCTGATTATATACCGAGACACGGCCAGATCGCATCACTTTTAGTTGACAACGCTACAGTGCATAGAGGGTGAAAGTTCATTGACAAGCTCCACGAAACAGGAGTAAAAGTGCATCACATAAGCAATTATCACCCTCAAGGGAATCCATGCGAGAGAACCATGCGGGATCTGAATTTTTATCTAAGGGTGCTATGCCATGTTAAACAAGGAACCTGGCCGCAATATCTAAATTATATTCAGTGGGTTATGAATAATGCGGTCAATCCAAATCACGGGTATTCGTCAATAATGCTTCTGACAGGAAACCAGCATGAACCCATCATAAAAGGAGTTCCATCGGCATTACCGATAATGACCGAAACGGACGCTGAAAGGATCCGAAAGGCCTTTGCCAGGCTAAAGGACAGGACTGAGAAAAGGAATGCAAAAAAGAAAAGGTATTTGCGTAGCTGGGATCCGCAGGTAAACGACAGAGTACTAGTGAGAAACTTCGAAAAGTCGTCGTTAGCAAAAAGACAATACAAAAAGTTGAATTTGCTATGGAAAGGCCCGGTCAAGATAGTGGAGAAAATAGGCGACAGAACGTACATCCTGCAGGACATAAAGACTGGGAAACGTATAGGAAAATATAATATAAGTTCTATACGCCCGTTTAAAGTAGCATCAGAAAATTAATTTAAGCGTTAGTAACTGTTATGCATTGCAGTAACATTAGGAACAAACCAAGAATTGTTTGAGATCTAATTTGATGGGAGATGTTACGCGGTCAGGCATGAATGATGTAAAAAAAGTTATAATTCCCTCATTAAAATGCAATCACTAAAGGTAAAAGAGTGAATGAATGATATGAAGATTAAAGCAGCTTTAAAAAAAATGTAATTATTACGACCGAGAAAACTGGCGCAAGGAGCCCCCAAGACAAAAAGTAGCTACGCCAGAGTATGTATGAAAACTGTTGTGTTATGTATGATTGCTAGAAAAATAAATGTGTAAAATACCTTAACATATGAGTATGATTGATGGAATACGATTTGTTAAAAAAAAATGCAGTTTTGTTTTATGTACATGCATGTAGATGTGGACATTAAAAAATGTATGTTTGATGACAATTTTGTTGTAACCAAATATGAATGACCCAAATATGAAATTATTGTATGCAGATTATAACAGCTAAATTTATGTCAATGTGTGTAAATCACAAAACAGTGGACCTGGACATAAGCATGGTCAAAACAAATGTGAATCACCAGGTTAGATTCAGTGATATACAATTGGTAAGACAGACAGAAAACTATCCACAAAGGAATATCAGAGGGGAGAAATTCCGAAGTGAATGTGCTTGTATAAAATTGTTGTATATTTAATAGTAAATGGAATTTGCCCACATGACATAGGTGGCAGTAGTGAGAATTATGTATTGCATTAGTTAGTGTTTAAAATTACTGTGTATTCAAATGTAATCAACTGTGTCCATATGTTATGGTTTCTATATGTGAAATATTGTTATGTATTGTATTGTATATTTATTTATTGATTCAGTAATAAGGTTCACCCGCTCACCCCAATCAGATATAGTCACGCTAGGAGAAAAAGAAAAACAAAAATCTAATGAGCAAGGAAAATGCACTAACTAGGCATACATTACAGTAACATGCCACTTACACCATGATGGGATATTACGAGAATTTTGACATCGTCTTTCAAAAAATTCCATGACTAAATTCTAGTGAGGGCATATGAAACTGTCCGTACAAAGTGAGGGTAGGATTCCTTCACCCCACGCTCTCAGTTAACAGCACCGTTTAGGTGAATGACTTCTAAACAAAAGGGTAAATTTCCAGGTAAGCGGATAGAACGATAGAAAGAGACACAACTCACTTGGACGGCGCTGAAGACGAGTGTGTGAAGACTGTGCAAAACAGACATTTTTCGGCGTGCTACTGCAAACAACTTCTTGTATACATGTAAACCTAGTAGCGAGTGAACCTAAGACACTTCTGGGCAACTAAAGTTATTAAATTATGTAGTCCTGTGTTTTCCTAAAAGAAACATATACAGGACGCTCCACTCCCTGATATAGATAAGAGTGTACATGCAAGAGCGGCCATAGGAAAACTCCGACATCCCAAAACTTCACCCTTCGATTCTACGTAAATTGTGAGGTGCCGAGGTGACTCAGTAACAACGGGCAGTATCCTAAATTGGCGCCCGCCAATAGCCTCACTACCTACCTACCTACCTACCTACCTACCTACCTACCTACCTACCTACTTACCTACCTACCGACCTACCTACCTAACTACCTACCGACCTACCTACTTACCTACCTACCTACCTACCTACCTACCTACCTACCTACCTACCTACCTACCTACCTACCTACCTACCTACCTACCTACTTACCTACCTACCGACCTACCTACCTAACTACCTACAGACCTACCTACCTACCTACTTAGCTACCTAACTACCTACAGACCTACCTACCTAGCTACCTACCCACCTACCTAACTACCTAACTAATTACCTACCTACCTACCTACCTACCTACCTAACTACCTACCTACATACCTACCTACCCACCTAACTACCTACAGACCTACGTACCTACCTACCTACCTACCTGCCCACCTACCTAACTACCTACCTACCTACCTACCTAAATAGTACATACCTACCTACCTAACTACCTACACAACTACCTACCTACCTACCTACCTACCTAACAACCTACCTACCTAACTACCTACCTACCTACCTACCTAACTAACTACCTAACTACCTACCTAACTACCTTCCAAATTAATTACCTAACTACCTACCTAACTACCTACCTACATACCTACCTACCTACCAAACTACCTACCTACTTACCTACCTACCTACCTAACTAACTACCTACCTACCTACATAACTACCTACCTAACTACCTACCTAACTACCTACCTAACTACCTACCTAACTACCTACCTACCTAACTAACTACCTACCTACTTACCTACCTACCTACCTACCTACCTAACTAACTACCTACCTACCTAACTACCTACCTAACTAACTACCTAACTAACTACCTAACTACCTACCTACCTAACTACCGACCTACCTAACTACCTACCTACCTACCTACCTAACTGCTTACCTAACTACCTACCTACCTAACTACCTACCTAACCACCTACCTAACTAAATACCTACCTAACTACCTACCTACCTACCTACCTAACTACCTCACTTCTTACCTAACTACCTACCTAACTACATACCTAACTACCTACCTACCTACCTACCTACCTAACTACCTCACTTCTTACCTAACTACCTACCTACCTACCTACCTAACTACCTCACTTCTTACCTAACTACCTACCTAACTACATACCTAACTACCTACCTACCTAACTACCTACCTAACCACCTACCTAACTACCTACCTACCTAACTACCTACCTACCTACCTACCTACCTACCTAACTACCTCACTTCTTACCTAACTACCTACCTAACTACATACCTAACTACCTACCTAACTACGTACCTAACTAACTACCTACCTAACTACCTACCTAACTACCTACCTACATAACTACCTACCTAACTACCTACCTACCCACCTACCTACCTAACTACCTACCGACCTACCTACCTACTTACCTACCTAACTACCTACAGACCTACATACCTACCTAGCTACCTACCCACCTACCTAACTACCTAACTAATTACCTACCTACCTAACTAACTACCCACCGACCTACCTACCTAACTACCTACAGACTTACCTACCTACCTAACTACCTACCTACCTACCTACCTAACTAGTACCTACTTACCTACCTAACTAACTACCTACCTACCTACCTACCTACACAACTACCTACCTACCCACCTACCTAACTACCTACCTACCTAACTACCTCCCTACCTACCTACCTAACTACCTACCTAACTACCTACCTAACTACCTTCCAAACTAGCTACCTAACTACACACCTATCTATCTACCTACCTACCTACCTACCTACCTACCAAAGTACCTACCTATCTACCTAACTAACTAACTACCTACCTACCTACCTACCTAACTACCTACCTACATAAATACTTAGCTACCTACCTAACTACCTAACTAACTACCTACCTAACTATCTACCTAACTACCAACTACCAACCTACCTAACAACCTACCTACCTACCTACCTACCTACCTAACTGCCTACCTAACTACCTACCTAACTACCTACCTACCTACCTAACTACCTACCTACCTAACTACCTACCTAACTAACCACCTACCTAACTACCTACCTACCTAACTACCTACCTACCTAACCACCTACCTAACTAAATAACTACCTAACTACCTACCTACCTACCTAACTACCTACCTACATACCTAACTACCTACCTACCTACCTAACTACCTACCTAACTAACCACCTACCTAACTACCTACCTACCTAACTACCTACCTAACTAACCACTTACCTAACTACCACCCTACCTAACTACCTACCTACCTAACTACCTACCTACCTAACCACCTACCTAACTAAATAACTACCTAACTACCTACCTACCTACCTACCTACCTAACTACCTACCTAACTACCTACCTACCTAACCACCTACCTAACTACCTACCTACCTAACTACCTACCTACCTAGCTACCTACCTACCTAACTACCTACCTACATACCTAACTACCTACCTAACTACCTACCTAACTACGTACCTAACTAAATAACTACCTAACTACCTAACTACCTACCTACCTACCTAACTACCTACCTACATACCTAACTACCTACCTAACCACCTACCTAACTAAATAACTACCTAACTACCTACCTACCTACCTAACTACCTACCTACATACCTAACTACCTACCTACCTAACTACCTACCTAACTACGTACCTAACTACGTACCTAACTAACTACCTAACTACCCACCTAACTACCTACCTACCTAACTACCTACCTAACTACCTACCTACCTAACTACCTACCTACCTACCTAACTACGTACCTAACTACCTACCTAACTACCTACCTACCTAACTACCTACCTAACTACCTACCTACCTAACTACCTACCTAACTACCTACCTAACTACGTACCTAACTACGTACCTACCTAACTACCTAACTACCTACCTAACTACCTACCTACCTAACTACCTACCTAACTACCTACCTAACTACCTACCTACCAAACTACCAACCTACCTTACTACCTACCAAACTACCTACCTACCTAACTGCCTACCTACCTACCTAACTACCTACCTAACTACCTACCTAACTACCTATCTACCTATTTAACTACCTGCCTACCTACCTAATTACCTACCTACCTACCTACCTACCAACCTAACCACCTACCTACATACATACCTACCTACCTAACTACCTACCTACCTAACTACCTACCTACCTAACTACCTACCTACCTAACTACCTACCTAACTACCTACCTACCTACCTAACTAAATACCTACCTTACTACCTACCTACCTAACTACCTAACTACCTATTTAACTACCTACCTAACTACCTACCTAACCACCTACCTAACTACGTACCTAACTAACTACCTACCTAACTACCTACCTAACTACGTACCTACCTAACTACCTACATACCTAACTACCTACCTACCTAACTACCTACCTAACTACCTACCTACCTAACTACCTACCTAACTACCTACCTAACCACCTACCTAACTACGTACCTAACTACCTACCTAACTACGTACCTAACTACCTACCTAACTACCTACCTACCTACATACCTACCTACCTACCTAACAACCTACCTACCTACCTAACTACCTACCTACCTAACTACCTACCTACCTACCTACCTAACTACCTACCTACCTAACTACCTACCTAACTACCTACCTACCTACCTACTTAACCACCTACCTACCTACCTAATTACCTACCTACCTACCTAACTACCTACCAACCTAACCACCTACCTACATACATAACTACCTACCTAACTACCTACCTACCTAACTACCTACCTACCTACCTAACTACCTGCCTAACTACTTACCTACCCACCTACCTACCTACCTAACTACCTACCTACCTACCTAACTACTTACCTACATACCTACCTACCTAACTACCTACCTACCTACCTACCTAACTACCTAACTACCTAACTACCTACCTACCTATCTACGTAACTACCTACGTACCTAAGTACTTACCTACCTACGTAACTACCCACCTACCTACATACCTAACTACCTACCCTAGTAATTACCCACCTACGTAACTACCTACCTACGTAACTACCTACCTATCTACCTAACTACCTACCTACCTAACTACCTACCTACCTACCTAAATACCTACCTACCTACGACACTACCTACCTAACTACCTACCTACATAACTACCTACCTAATTACCTACCTAACTACCTACCTACCTAACTACCTACCTACCTAACTACCTACCTACCTATCTACGTAACTACCTACGTACCTAAGTACTTACCTACCTACGTAACTACCCACCTACCTACATACCTAACTACCTACCCTAGTAATTACCCACCTACGTAACTACCTACCTACGTAACTACCTACCTATCTACCTAACTACCTACCTACCTAACTACCTACCTACCTACCTAAATACCTACCTACCTACGACACTACCTACCTAACTACCTACCTACATAACTACCTACCTAGGTACCTACCTACCTAACTAGCTACCTACCTATCTACTTACCTACCTACCTTACTACCTACCTACCTAACTACCTACCTACTCAACTACATACCTAACTACCTACCTAAATACCTACCCAACTAGCTAACTACCTACCTAACTACCTACCTAACTACGTACCTAACTACCTACCTACCTACCTACCAAACTACCTACCTAACTACCTACCTACCTAACTACCTATCTAAATACCTACATAACTACCTACCAAACTACCTACCTAACTAACTACCTACCTAACTACCTACCTAACTACCTACCTAACTACCTACCTACCTACCAAACTACCTACCTAATTACCTACCTACCTAACGACCTACCTAACTACTTACCCACCCACCTAACTACCTAACTACCTACCTAGCTACCTAACTACCTACCTAATTAACTACCTACCTAACCACCTACCTACCTGCCTAACTACCTACCTAACTAACCGACTACCTACCTACCTACCTACCTAATTACCTACCTACCTAACTACCTACCTGCCCAACTACCTACCTACCTAACTACCTACCTATCTACCTACCTACCTAACTACCTACCTACGTAACTACCTACCTACCTACGTAACTACCTACCTATCTACCTAACTACCTACCTACGTAACTACCTACCTATCTACTTAACTACCTACCTACCTAACTACCTACCTACCTACCAAACTAACTACCTAACTACCTACCTACGTACCTACCTACCTATCTCACTATCTAGCTAACTACCTACCTAACTACCTAACTAACTACCTACCTAACTGACTACCTACCTACCTACCTACCTACCTACATAACTACCTACCTAACTACCTACCTAACTACCTACCTAACTACCTACCTAACTACCTACCAACCTAACTACCTAACTACCTACCTACGTAACTACCTAACTACCTACCTACCTAACTACCTAACTACCCACCTACCTACCTAACTACCAAACTACGTACCTATCTAACTACCTACATAACTACCTACCTACCTAACTACCTACATAACTACCTAACTGCCTAACTACCTACCTAACTATCTACCTACCTACCTAACTACCTACCTAACTACATACCTACGTAACTACCTACCTACCTACCTAACTACCTACCTATCTACCTACCTGCCTAACTACCTAACTACATAACTAACTACCTACCTACCTAACTACAAAAACAACTAACTACCAACCGAACTACCTACCTACCTACCTACCTACCTACCAACCTACCTACTTAACTACTCACCTACCTACCTACCTACCTAACTCCCTAACTACATAACTAACTACCTACCTACCTAATTACCTACCTAACTACCTACCTACCTAACTACCTACCTACCTAACTACCTACCTACGTACCTAACTACCTACCTACCTAACTACCTAACTAACTACCTACCAACCTAACTACCTAACTAACTACCTACCTACCTAACTACCTAACCACCTACCTACCTAACTACCTACCTACCTACCCACCTACCTAACTACCTAACTACCTACCTACCTAACTACCTACCTACCCACCTAACTGCCTAACTACCTACCTAAATGTCTACCTACATAACTACCTAACTACCTACCTACCTAACTACCTACCTACCTACCTAACTACCTACCTAACTACCTACCTACCTAAATACCTACCTACGTAACTACCTAACTACCTACCTAACTACCTACCTACCCAACTACATACCTAACTACCTACCTAAATACCTACCTACCTAACTACCTACCTACCTATCTACCTACCTAACTAACTACCTACCTAACTACCTACCTAACTACCTACCTACTTACCTACCTACCAAATTACCTACCTAACTACCTACCTACCTAACTACTTACCTACCTAACTACCTACCTAACTACTCACCTACCCACCTACCTACCTAACTACCTACCTACCTACCTACCTACCTAACTACCTACCTACCTACCTACCTAACTACCTACCTAACTACCTACCTAACTACCTACCTACCTACTTAACTACCTACCTACCTAAATATTACCTACCTAACTACCTACCTAACTACCTACCTACCTACCTACCTACCTAACTACCTACCTACCCAACTACCTACCTACCTATCTACCTAACTACCTACCTACCTAACTACTTACCTACCTACGTAACTACCCACCTACCTACCTACCTAACTACCTACCCTAGTAACTACCCACCTACGTAACTACCTACCTACGTAACTACCTACCTATCTACCTAACTACCTACCTACCTACCTACCTACCACACTACCTACCTAACTAACTACCTACCTAACTACCTACCTAACTACCCACCTACCTACCTATCTACCTACCTATCTACTTACCTACCTAACTACCTACCTAACTACCTACCTACCTACCTAACTACCTACCTACCGAACCACCTACCTACCTACCTACCTAACTACCTACCTACCTAACTACCTACCTGACTACTGACTCACCCACCTACCTACTTAACTACCTACCTAGCTACCTACCTAAATAAATACCAACCTACCTAACTACCTACCTAACCACCTACCTACCTAACTACGTAACTACCTACCTAACTAATTACCTACCCACCTACCTACCTAACTACCTACCTACCTACCTAACTACCTACCTACATACTTACCTAACTACTTACCTACCTACCTACCTACCTAACTACCTACCTACCGACCTAACTACCTACCCAACTACCTACCTAACTACCTACCTACCTACTTAACTACCTACCTAACTACCTAATAACCTACCTAACTACCCTCCTACCTAACTACATACCTAACTACCTACCTAAATACCTACCTACCTAACTACTTACCTACCCAACTACCTACCTAACTACCTACCTAAATACCTACCTACCTACCGAACTACCTACCTAACTACCTACCTACCTAACTACCTACCTAAATACCTACCTAACTACCCACCTAACTACCTACCTACCTAACTACCTACCTAACTACCTACCTACCTACCTAACTACCTACCTAACCACCTACCTACCTACCTACCGACCTAACTACCTACCTAACTACCTACCTACCTAAGTACCTACCTAACTACTTACCCACCCACCTACCTACCTAACTAATTACCTAGCTACCTAACTACCTACCTACCTAATTAACTACCTACATACCTAACCACCTACCTACCTACCTATTTACCTACTTAACTAACCACCTACCTACCTACCTAATTACCTAACTACCTAACTACCTACCTACCTACCTACCTACCTACCTGCCTAACTACCTACTTAACTAACCACCTACCTACCTACCTAATTACCTAACTACCTAACTACCTACCTAACTACCTGCCTACCTACCTACCTAATTAACTACCTACCTACCTAACCACCTACCTACCTGCCTAACTACCTACTTAACTAACCACCTACCTACCTAACTAATTACCTAACTACCTAACTACCTACCTACCTAACTACCTACCTACCTACCTACTACCTACCTACCTAACTACCTACCTAGCTAACTACCTAGCTACCTACCTAACTACCTACCTACGTAAATACCTACCTACTTAACTACCTACCTACGTAACTACCTACCTTTCTACCTAACTACCTACCTACCTAACTACCACACTACCTACCTAACTAACTACCTACCTAACTACCTACCTAACTACCCACCTACCTACCTATCTACCTACCTATCTACTTACCTACCTAACTACCTACCTAACTACCTACCTACCTACCTACCTAACCACCTACCTACCTACCTACCTAACTACCTACCTACCTAAATACCTACCTGACTACTGACTCACCCACCTACCTACTTAACTACCTACCTAGCTACCTACCTAAATAAATACCAACCTACCTAACTACCTACCTAACCACCTACTTACCTAACTACGTAACTACCTACCTAACTAATTACCTACCTACCTACCTACCTAACTACCTACCTCCCTACTTAACTACCTACCTACCTCCCTACCTAACTACCTACCTAACTACCTACCTACCTACCTAACTGTCTACCTACATAACTACCTAACTACCTACCCACCTACCTAACTATCTACCTACCTCCCTACCTACGTACCTACCTAACTACCTACCTAACTACCTACCTACCCAACGACATACCTAACGACCTACCTAAATACCTACCTACCTAACTACCTACCTACCTAACTACCTACCTAACTACCTACCTACCAAACTATATACCTAACCACCTACCTACCTAACTACCTACCTAAATACCTACCTAACTACCTACCTACCTAACTACCTACCTACCTAAATACCTACCTAACTACCTACCTACCTAACTACCTACCTACCTACCTAACTACCTAACTACCTACCTAACTAGCTACCTAACTACCTACCTACCTAACCACCTACCTACCTACCTAACTACCTACCTAACTACCTACCTAACTCTTACCCACCCGCCTACCTACCTAACTACCTACCTATCTACCTAACTACCTACCTACCTAATTAACTACCTACCTACCTAACCACCTACCTACCTGCCTAACTACCTACCTAACTACCTCCCTAACTACCTACCTACCTAACTAACCACCTACCTACCTACGTAATTACCTACCTACCTAATTACCTACCTACCTAACTACGTACCTACCTACCTAACTACCTACCTACCTAATTACCTACCTACCTTAACTACCTACCTACTTAACTACCTACCTACCTAACTACCTACCTAACTACCTACCTAACTACCTACCTACGTAAATACCTACCTACATAACTACCTACCTACGTAACTACCTACCTATCTACCTAACTACCTACCTACCTACCTAACTACCTACCTACCTACATACCTTCCTAACTACCTACCTACCTAACTACCTAACTACCTACCTACCTACCTAACTACCTAACTACTTACCTACCTAACTATCTACCTACCTAACTACCTAACTGCCTAACTACCTACCTAACTATCTACCTACCTACCTACCTAACTACCCACCTAACTACCTACCAACCGAACTACCTCCCTACCTACCTACCAACCTACTTAACTACCCACCTACCTACCTACCTAACTACCTAACTACATAACTAACTACCTACCAAATTACCTACCTAACTACCTACCTACCTAACTACCTACCTACCTAACTACCTACCTACGTACCTAACTACCTATCTACCTAACTACCTACCTACCTAACTACTTACCTACGTACCTAACTACCTACCTACCTACCTACCTAACTACCTACCTAACTACCTACCAACCTAAGTACCTAACTGACTACCTACCTAACTACATAACTACCTACTTACTTACTTAACTACCTACCTACCAACCTACCTAACTACCTACCTAACTACCTACCTACCTAACTACCTGCCTACCTACCCACCTAACTGCCTAACTACCTACCTAACTGTCTACCTACATAACTACCTAACTACCTACCTACCTACCTACCTACCTAACTACCTACCTACCTACCTACCTACCTACCTCACTACCTACCTAACTACCTACCTATCTAAATACCTACCTACGTACCTACCTAACTACCTACCTAACTACCTACCTACCCAACTACGTACCTAACTACCTACCTAAATACCTGCCTAACTACCTACCTACCTAACTACCTACCTAATTACCTACCTAACTACCTACCTACCTACCTACCAAACTACCTACCTAACTACCTACCCACCTAACTACCTACCTAAATACCTACCTAACTACCTACCTAACTACCTACCTATCTACCTAACTACTTACCTAACTACCTACCTAGCTACCTAACTACGTACCTACCTAACCACCTACTTACCTACCTAACTACCCACCTAACTACCTACCTACCTAACTACCTACCTAACTACTTACCCACCCACCTACCTACCTAACTACCTACCTAGCTACCTAACTACCTACCTACCTAATTAACTACCTACCTAACCATCTACCTACCTGCCTAACTACCTACCTAATTACCTCCCTAACTACCTACCTACCTAACTAACCACCTACCTACCTACCTACCTAATTACCTACCTACCTAACTACCTACCTACCTAACTACCTACCTACCTAACTACCCACCTACCTAACTACCTACCTACCTAACTACCTACCTTCCTAACTATCTACCTACGTAACTACCTACCTACATAACTACCTACGTACGTAAATACCTACCTACATAACTAGCTCCCTACGTAACTACCTACCTATCTACCGACCTACCTACCTAACTACCTACCTACCTACCTACCAAACTATCTACCTAACTACCTACCTACGTACCTACCTACCTATCTCACTATCTAGCTAACTACCTACCTAACTACCTACCTAACTACCTAACTAACTACCTACCTAACTACCTAACTACCTACTTACCTAATTACCTAACTACCTACCTACCTACCTAACTACCTAACTACCTACCTATTTAACTACCTACCTAACTACCTACCTAACTACCTACCTAACTACCTACCTAGCTACCTAACTACCTACCTACCTAATTAACTACCTACCTACCTAACCACCTACCTACCTGCCTAACTACCTACCTAACTACCTCCCTAATTACCTACCTACCTAACTAACTACCTACCTACCTACCTAATTACCTCCCTACCTAACTACCTACCTACCTAACTACCTACCTCCCTAATTACCTACATACCTAACTACCTACCTAGCTAACTACCTACCTACCTACCTAACTACCTACCTACCTAACTACGTACCTACGTAAATACCTACCTACATAACTACCTACCTACGTAACTACCTACCTATCTACCTAACTACCTACCTACCTAACTACCTACCTACCTACCAAACTACCTACCTAACTACCTACCTACGTACTTACCTACCTATCTCACTATCTAGCTAACTACCTACCTAACTACCTACCTAACTACCTACCTACCTAACTACCTAACTACCTACCTATCTAACTACCTACCTAACTACCTATCTACCTAACTACCTACATAACTACCTAACTGCCTAACTACCTACCTAACTATCTAGCTACCTAACTACCCACCTAACTACCTACCTACCTAACTACCTACCTACCTACCTAACTACCTACCTATCTACCTACCTGCCTAACTACCTAACTACATAACTAACTACCTACCTACCTAACTACAAAAATAACTAACTACCAACCGAACTACCTACCTACCTACCAACCTACGTAACTACCCACCTACCTACCTATCTAACTACCTAACTACATAACTAACTACCTACCTACCTAAGTACCTACCTACGTACCTAACTACCTACCTACCTAACTACCTACCTAACTACCTACCTACGTACCTAACTACCTACCTACCTAACTACCTACCTACCTAAGTACCTACCTACGAACCTAGCTACCTACCTACCTAACTACCTACCTAACTACCTATTAAGCTAAGTACCTACCTACGTACCTAACTACCTACCTAACTACGTACCTACCTAACTACCTACCTACGTACCTAACTACCTACCTACCTAACTACCTACCTAAGTACCTACCTACGTACCTAACTACCTAGCTACCTAACTACCTACCTAACTACCTACCAACCTAAGTACCTTCCTACGTATCCAACTACCTACCTACCTAACTACGTACCTACCTAACTACCTACCTACGTACCTAACTACCTACCTACCCAACTACATACCTAACTATCTACCTAAATACCTACCTACCTAACTACCTACCTACCTAACTACCTACCTACGTAAATACCTACCTACATAACTACCTACCTACGTGACTACCTACCTATCCACCTAACTACCTACCTACCTAACTACCTACCTACCTACCAAACTACCTACCTAACTACCTACCTACGTACCTACCTACCTATCTCACTATCTAGCTAACTACCTACCTAACTACCTACCTACCTAACTACCTACCTAACTACCTATCTACCTAACTACCTACATAACTACCTAACTGCCTAACTACCTACCTAACTATCTACCTACCTACCTAACTACCTACCTAACTACCTACCTGCCTAACTACCTACCTACTTAACTACCTACCTATCTACCTACCTGCCTAACTACCTAACTACATAACTAACTACCTACCTACCTAACTACAAAAATAACTAACTACCAACCGAACTACCTACCTACCTACCAGCCTACTTAACTACCCAGCTACCTACCTATCTAAATACCTAACTAACTACCTACCTACCTAAGTACCTACCTACGTACCTAACTACCTACCTACCTAACTACCTACCTACCTAACTACCTACCTACGTACCTAACTACCTACCTACCTAACTACCTAACTAACTACCTACCAACCTAACTACCTAACTAACTACCTACCTACCTAACTACCTAACCACCTACCTACCTAACTACCTACCTACCTACCCACCTACCTAACTACCTAACTACCTACCTACCTAACTACCTACCTACCCACCTAACTGCCTAACTACCTACCTAAATGTCTACCTACATAACTACCTAACTACCTACCTACCTAACTACCTACCTACCTAACTACCTACCTAACTACCTACCTACCTAAATACCTACCTACGTAACTACCTAACTACCTACCTAACTACCTACCTACCCAACTACATACCTAACTACCTACCTAAATACCTACCTACCTAACTACCTACCTACCTATCTACCTACCTAACTAACTACCTACCTAACTACCTACCTAACTACCTACCTACTTACCTACCTACCAAATTACCTACCTAACTACCTACCTACCTAACTACTTACCTACCTAACTACCTACCTAACTACTCACCTACCCACCTACCTACCTAACTACCTACCTACCTACCTACCTACCTAACTACCTACCTACCTACCTACCTAACTACCTACCTAACTACCTACCTAACTACCTACCTACCTACTTAACTACCTACCTACCTAAATATTACCTACCTAACTACCTACCTAACTACCTACCTACCTACCTACCTACCTACCTAACTACCTACCTACCCAACTACCTACCTACCTATCTACCTAACTACCTACCTACCTAACTACTTACCTACCTACGTAACTACCCACCTACCTACCTACCTAACTACCTACCCTAGTAACAACCCACCTACGTAACTACCTACCTACGTAACTACCTACCTATCTACCTAACTACCTACCTACCTACCTACCACACTACCTACCTAACTAACTGCCTACCTAACTACCTACCTAACTACCCACCTACCTACCTATCTACCTACCTATCTACTTACCTACCTAACTACCTACCTAACTACCTACCTACCTACCTAACTACCTACCTACCTAACCACCTACCTACCTACCTACCTAACTACCTACCTACCTAACTACCTACCTGACTACTGACTCACCCACCTACCTACTTAACTACCTACCTAGCTACCTACCTAAATAAATACCAACCTACCTAACTACCTACCTAACCACCTACCTACCTAACTACGTAACTACCTACCTAACTAATTACCTACCCACCTACCTACCTAACTACCTACCTACCTACCTAACTACCTACCTACATACTTACCTAACTACCTACCTACCTACCTACCTACCTACCTAACTACCTACCTACCGACCTAACTACCTACCCAACTACCTACCTAACTACCTACCTACCTACTTAACTACCTACCTAACTACCTAATAACCTACCTAACTACCCTCCTACCTAACTACATACCTAACTACCTACCTAAATACCTACCTACCTAACTACTTACCTACCCAACTACCTACCTAACTACCTACCTAAATACCTACCTACCTACCGAACTACCTACCTAACTACCTACCTACCTAACTACCTACCTAAATAACTACCTAACTACCCACCTAACTACCTACCTACCTAACTACCTACCTAACTACCTACCTACCTACCTAACTACCTACCTAACCACCTACCTACCTACCTACCGACCTAACTACCTACCTAACTACCTACCTACCTAAGTACCTACCTAAGTACTTACCCACCCACCTACCTACCTAACTAATTACCTACCTACCTAACTACCTACCTACCTAATTAACTACCTACATACCTAACCACCTACCTACCTACCTATTTACCTACTTAACTAACCACCTACCTACCTACCTAATTACCTAACTACCTAACTACCTACCTACCTAGCTACCTACCTGCCTAACTACCTACTTAACTAACCACCTACCTACCTACCTACCTAATTACCTAACTACCTAACTACCTACCTAACTACCTGCCTACCTACCTACCTAATTAACTACCTACCTACCTAACCACCTACCTACCTGCCTAACTACCTACTTAACTAACCACCTACCTACCTAACTAATTACCTAACTACCTAACTACCTACCTACCTAACTACCTACCTACCTACCTACTACCTACCTACCTAACTACCTACCTACCTAACTACCTAGCTACCTACCTAACTACCTACCTACGTAAATACCTACCTACATAACTACCTACCTACGTAACTACCTACCTTTCTACCTAACTACCTACCTACCTAACTACCACACTACCTACCTAACTAACTACCTACCTAACTACCTACCTAACTACCCACCTACCTACCTATCTACCTACCTATCTACTTACCTACCTAACTACCTACCTAACTACCTACCTACCTACCTGCCTAACCACCTACCTACCTACCTACCTAACTACCTACCTACCTAACTACCTACCTGACTACTGACTCACCCACCTACCTACTTAACTACCTACCTAGCTACCTACCTAAATAAATACCAACCTACCTAACTACCTACCTAACCACCTACTTACCTAACTACGTAACTACCTACCTAACTAATTACCTACCTACCTACCTACCTAACTACCTACCTCCCTACTTAACTACCTACCTACTTCCCTACCTAACTACCTACCTAACTACCTACCTACCTACCTAACTGTCTACCTACATAACTACCTAACTACCTACCCACCTACCTAACTACCTACCTACCTCCCTACCTACGTACCTACCTAACTACCTACCTAACTACCTACCTACCCAACGACATACCTAACGACCTACCTAAATACCTACCTACCTAACTACCTACCTACCTAACTACCTACCTAACTACCTACCTACCAAACTATATACCTAACCACCTACCTACCTAACTACCTACCTAAATACCTACCTAACTACCTACCTACCTAACTACCTACCTACCTACCTAACTACCTAACTATCTACCTAACTAGCTACCTAACTACCTACCTACCTAACCACCTACCTACCTACCTAACTACCTACCTAACTCTTACCCACCCGCCTACCTACCTAACTACCTACCTATCTACCTAACTACCTACCTACCTAATTAACTACCTACCTACCTAACCACCTACCTACCTGCCTAACTACCTACCTAACTACCTCCCTAACTACCTACCTACCTAACTAACCACCTACCTACCTACGTAATTACCTACCTACCTAATTACCTACCTAACTAACTACGTACCTACCTATCTAACTACCTACCTAACTAATTACCTACCTACCTAACTACCTACCTACTTAACTACCTACCTACCTAACTACCTACCTAACTACCTACCTAACTAGCTACCTACGTAAATACCTACCTACATAACTACCTACCTACGTAACTACCTACCTATCTACCTAACTACCTACCTACCTACCTAATTACCTACCTGCGTACCAAACTACCTACCTAACTACCTACCTACGTACCTACCTACCTATCTCACTATCTAGCTAACTACCTACCTAACTACCTACCTACCTACCTACCTTCCTAACTACCTACCTACCTAACTACCTAACTACCTACCTACCTAACTACCTAACTACCTACCTACCTAACTACCTACCTACCTAACTACCTAACTGCCTAACTACCTACCTAACTATCTACCTACCTACCTACCTACCTAACTACCCACCTAACTACCTACCAACCGAACTACCTCCCTACCTACCTACCAACCTACTTAACTACCCACCTACCTACCTACCTAACTACCTAACTACATAACTAACTACCTACCAAATTACCTACCTAACTACCTACCTACCTAACTACCTACCTACCTAACTACCTACCTACGTACCTAACTACCTATCTACCTAACTACCTACCTACCTAACTACTTACCTACGTACCTAACTACCTACCTACCTACCTACCTAACTACCTACCTAACTACCTACCAACCTAAGTACCTAACTGACTACCTACCTAACTACATAACTACCTACTTACTTACTTAACTACCTACCTACCAACCTACCTAACTACCTACCTAACTACCTACCTACCTAACTACCTGCCTACCTACCCACCTAACTGCCTAACTACCTACCTAACTGTCTACCTACATAACTACCTAACTACCTACCTACCTACCTAACTACCTACCTACCTACCTACCTCACTACCTACCTAACTACCTACCTATCTAAATACCTACCTACGTACCTACCTAACTACCTACCTAACTACCTACCTACCCAACTACGTACCTAACTACCTACCTAAATACCTACCTAACTACCTACCTACCTAACTACCTACCTAATTACCTACCTAACTACCTACCTACCTACCTACCAAACTACCTACCTAACTACCTACCCACCTAACTACCTACCTAAATACCTACCTAACTACCTACCTAACTACCTACCTATCTACCTAACTACTTACCTAACTACCTACCTAGCTACCTAACTACCTACCTACCTAACCACCTACTTACCTACCTAACTACCCACCTAACTACCTACCTACCTAACTACCTACCTAACTACTTACCCACCCACCTACCTACCTAACTACCTACCTAGCTACCTAACTACCTACCTACCTAATTAACTACCTACCTAACCATCTACCTACCTGCCTAACTACCTACCTAATTACCTCCCTAACTACCTACCTACCTAACTAACCACCTACCTACCTACCTACCTAATTACCTACCTACCTAACTACCTACCTACCTACCTACCTAACTACCTACCTACCTAACTACCCACCTACCTAACTACCTACCTACCTAACTACCTACCTTCCTAACTATCTACCTACGTAACTACCTACCTACATAACTACCTACGTACGTAAATACCTACCTACATAACTAGCTCCCTACGTAACTACCTACCTATCTACCGACCTACCTACCTAACTACCTACCTACCTACCTACCAAACTACCTACCTAACTACCTACCTACGTACCTACCTACCTATCTCACTATCTAGCTAACTACCTACCTAACTACCTAACTAACTACCTACCTAACTACCTAACTACCTACTTACCTAATTACCTAACTACCTACCTACCTACCTACCTACCTAACTACCTAACTACCTACCTATTTAACTACCTACCTAACTACCTACCTAACTACCTACCTAACTACCTACCTAGCTACCTAACTACCTACCTACCTAATTAACTACCTACCTACCTAGCCACCTACCTACCTGCCTAACTACCTACCTAACTACCTCCCTAACTACCTACCTACCTAACTAACCACCTACCTACCTACCTAATTACCTCCCTACCTAACTACCTACTTACCTAACTACCTACCTCCCTAATTACCTACATACCTAACTACCTACCTAGCTAACTACCTACCTACCTACCTAACTACCTACCTACCTAACTACGTACCTACGTAAATACCTACCTACATAACTACCTACCTACGTAACTACCTACCTATCTACCTAACTACCTACCTACCTAACTACCTACCTACCTACCTAACTACCTACCTAACTACCTACCTACCTAACTACCTAACTACCTACCTATCTAACTACCTACCTAACTACCTATCTACCTAACTACCTACATAACTACCTAACTGCCTAACTACCTACCTAACTATCTAGCTACCTAACTACCTACCTAACTACCTACCTACCTAACTACCTACCTACCTAACTACCTACCTACCTACCTAACTACCTACCTATCTACCTACCTGCCTAACTACCTAACTACATAACTAACTACCTACCTACCTAACTACAAAAATAACTAACTACCAACCGAACTACCTACCTACCTACCAACCTACGTAACTACCCACCTACCTACCTATCTAACTACCTAACTACATAACTAACTACCTACCTACCTAAGTACCTACCTACGTACCTAACTACCTACCTACCTAACTACCTACCTAACTACCTACCTACGTACCTAACTACCTACCTACCTAACTACCTACCTACCTAAGTACCTACCTACGAACCTAGCTACCTACCTACCTAACTACCTACCTAACTACCTATTAAGCTAAGTACCTACCTACGTACCTAACTACCTACCTAACTACGTACCTACCTAACTACCTACCTACGTACCTAAGTACCTACCTACCTAACTACCTACCTAAGTACCTACCTACGTACCTAACTACCTACCTACCTAACTACCTACCTAACTACCTACCAACCTAAGTACCTTCCTACGTACCCAACTACCTACCTACCTAACTACGTACCTACCTAACTAGCTACCTACGTACCTAACTACCTACCTACCCAACTACATACCTAACTATCTACCTAAATACCTACCTACCTAACTACCTACCTACCTAACTACCTACCTACGTAAATACCTACCTACATAACTACCTACCTACGTGACTACCTACCTATCCACCTAACTACCTACCTACCTAACTACCTACCTACCTACCAAACTACCTACCTAACTACCTACCTACGTACCTACCTACCTATCTCACTATCTAGCTAACTACCTACCTAACTACCTACCTACCTAACTACCTACCTAACTACCTATCTACCTAACTACCTACATAACTACCTAACTGCCTAACTACCTACCTAACTATCTACCTACCTACCTAACTACCTACCTAACTACCTACCTGCCTAACTACCTACCTACTTAACTACCTACCTATCTACCTACCTGCCTAACTACCTAACTACATAACTAACTACCTACCTACCTAACTACAAAAATAACTAACTACCAACCGAACTACCTACCTACCTACCAACCTACTTAACTACCCAGCTACCTACCTATCTAAATACCTAACTAACTACCTACCTACCTAAGTACCTACCTACGTACCTAACTACCTACCTACCTAACTACCTACCTACCTAACTACCTACCTATGTACCTAACTACCTACCTACCTAACTACCTACCTACCTAACTACCTACCTACCTAAGTACCTACCTACGTACCTAATTACCTACCATCTAACTACCTACCTAACTACCTACCAACCTAAGTACCTACCTACGTACCTAACTACCTACCTAGCTAACTACGTACCTACCTAACTACCTACCTACGTACCTAACTACCTACCTAACTAACTACCTACCTACCTACCTACCTACCTAAGTACCTACCTACGTACCTAACCACCTACCTACCTAACTACCTACCTAACTACCTACCAACCTAAGTACCTACCTAAGTACCTAACTACGTACCTACCTAACTACCTACCTACCTAACTACCTACCTACCTAACAACTCCCTACGTACCTAACTACCTACCTAACCAACTACCTACCTAACTACCTACCTAACTACCTACCAACCTAACTACCTAACTAACTACCTACCTACCTAACTACCTAACTACCTACCTACCTACCTAACTACCTACATAGCCACCTAACTGCCTAACTATCTACCTAACTGTCTACCTACATAACTACCTAACTACCTACCTAGCTAACTAACTACCTACCTACCTAACTACCTACCTAACTACCTACCTACCTAAATACCTACCTACGTACCTCCCTAACTACCGACCTAACTACCTTCCTACCCAACTACATACCTAACTACCTACCTAAATACCTACCTACCTAACTACCTACCTACCTACCTAACTACCTACCTAACTACCTACCTAACTACCTACCTACTTACCTACCTACCAAACTACCTACCTAACTTCCTACCTACCTAACTACCTACCTACCTAACTACCTACCTAACTACTCACCTACCCACCTACCTACCTACCTACCTACCTAACCACCTACCTACATACCTACCTAACTACCTACCTACCTACCTAACTACCTACCTACCTACCTAACTACCTACCTAACTACCTACCTATCTACTTAACTACCTACCTACCTACCTACCTACCTAATTACCTACCTAACTACCTACCTACCTAACTACCTACCTACCTACCTACCTACCTAACTACCTACCTACCTACCTACCTAACTACCTACCTATCTACCTAACTAGCTACCTACATAACTACTTACCTATCTACGTAACTACGCACCTACCTACCTAACTACCTACCCTAGTAATTACCCACCTACGTAACTACCTACCTACGTAACTACCTACCTATCTACCTAACTACCTACCTACCTACCAAACTACCTACCTAACTACCTACCTAACTACCTACCTAATTACCTACCTACCTACCTATCTTCCTACCTACCTATCGACTTACCTACCTACCTAACTACCTACCTAACTACCTACCTACCTACCTAACTACCTACCTACCTAACCACCTACCTACCAACCTAACTACCTACCTAACTACCTACCTAACTACCTACCTAACTACTTACTCACCCACCTACCTACCTAACTACCTACCTATCTACCTACCTACCTAAATACCTACCTACCTAACTACCTACCTAACTACCTACCTACCTAACTACGTAACTACCTACCTAACTACTTACCTACCCACCTACCTAACTAACTACGTACCTACCTGACTACCTACCTACATACCTACCTAACTACTTACCTACCTACCTACCTAACTACCTACCTACCGACCTAACTACCTACCTAACTACCTACCTAACTACCTATCTACCTACCTACTTAACTACCTACCTAACTACCTAATAACCTACCTAACTACCTACCTATATAACTACATACCTAATTACCTACCTAAATACCTACCTACCTAACTACTTACCTACCTAACTACCTACCTACCAAACTACCTACCTAACTGCCTACCTACATAACTACCTACCTAAATACCTACCTAACTACCTACCTAACTACCTACCTACCTAACTAACTACCTACCTAACTACCTACCTAACTACCTACCTAACTACCTACCTAGCTACCTAACTACCTACCTAACTACCTACCTAACCACCTACCTAGCTACCTAACTACCTACCTAACTACCTACCTACCTAACTACCTACCTAACTACTTACCCACCCGCCTACCTACCTGACTACCTACCTAGCTACCTAACTACCTACCTACCTATTTAACTACCTACCTACCTAACCACCTACCTACCTGCCTAACTACCTACCTAACTACCTCCCTTACTACCTACCTACCTAACTAACCACCTACCTACCTACCTACCTAATTACCTACCTACCTAACTACCTACCTACCAAACTACCTACATACCTAACTACCTACCTACCTACCTATCTACCTACCAACCTAACTACCTAACTAACTACCTACCTACCTAACTACCTAACTACCTACCTACCTACCTAACTAACTACCTACCCACCTACCTAACTACCTAACCACCTACGTAAATACCTACCTACATAACTACCTACCTACGTAACTACCTACCTATCTACCTAACTACCTACCTACCTAACTACCTACCTACCTACCTACCTACCAATATACCTACCTACCTACCTACCTACGTACCTACCTACCTATCTCACTATCTAGCTAACTACGTACCTAACTACCTACTACCTACCTACCTACCTACATACCTAACTACCAACCTAACTACCTAACTAACTACCAACCTACCTAACTACCTCACTACCTACCTACCTAACTACCTAACTACCTACCTAACTACCTACCTACCTAACTACCTACATAACTACCTAACTGCCTAACTACCTACCTAACTATCTACCTACCTACCTAACTACCTACCTAACTACCTACCTACCTAACTACCTACCTATCTACCTAACTACCTACCTATCTACCTACCTGCCTAACTACCTAACTACCTACCTAACTACCTACCTATCTACCTACCTGCTAACTACCTAACTACATAACTAACTACCTACCTACCTAACTACAAAAATAACTAACTACCTACCTACTTAACTACCCACCTACCTACCTACCTAACAACCTAACTACATAACTAACTACCTACCTACCTAATTACCTACCTAACTACCTACCTAACTACCTACCTAACTACCTACGTACCTAACTACCCACCTACCTAACTACCTACCTAACTACCTATCAACCTAACTACCTAACTAACTACCTACCTACCTAACTAACTAACTACCTACCTAACTATCTACCTACCTACCCACCTACCTAACTTCCTATCTAACTACCTACCTACCTAACTAGCTAACTACCTACCTACCCACCTACCTAACTAACCACCTACCTACCTGCCTAACTACCTACCTACCTACCCTCCTAACTGCCTAACTACCTACCTAACTGTCTACCTACATAACTACCTAACTACCTACCTACCTACCTAACTACCTACCTACCTCCCTACCTAACTACCTACCTAACTACCTACCTAACTGTCTACCTACATAACTACCTAACTACCTACCTACCTACCTAACTACCTACCTACCTCCCTACCTACGTACCTACCTAACTACCTACCTAACTATCTACCTACCTACCCAACTACATACCTAACGACCTACCTAAATACCTACCTAACTACCTACCTACCTAACTACCTACCTAACTACCTACCTACCAAACTACCTACCTAACCACCTACCTACCTAACTACCTACCTAAATACCTACCTAACTACCTACCTACGTAACTACTTACCTACCTACCTAACTACCTAACTATCTACCTTACTAGATACCTAACTACCTACCTAACCACCTACATACCTACCTAACTACCTACCTAACTACCTACCTAACTACCTACCTAACTCTTACCCACTGGCCTACCTACCTAACTACCTACCTAGCTACCTAACTACCTACCTACCTAATTAACTACCTACCTACCTAACCACGTACCTACCTGCCTAACTACCTACCTAACTACCTCCCAAACTACCTACCTACCTCACTAACCACCTACCTACCTACCTAATTACCTACCTACCTAACTACGTACCTACCTACCTAACTACCTACCTACCTAACTACCTACCTACGTAAATACCTACCTACATAACTACCTACCTACGTAACTACCTACCTATCTACCTAACTACCTACCTACCTACCTAACTACCTACCTACCTACCAAAATACGTACCTAACTACCTACCTACGTACCTACCTAACTATCTCACTATCTAGCTAACTACCTACCTAACTACCTACCTAACTACCTACCTAAGTACCTAACTACCTACCTAACTACCTAACTACCTACCTAACTACCTAACTAACTGCCTACCAACCTAACTACCTACCAACCTAACTACCTAACTAACTACCTAACTAACTACATAACTACCTACCTACCTAACTACCTAACTACCTACCTAACTAGCTACCTACCTAACTACCTACCTAACTACCTACATAACTACCTAACTGCCTAACTACCTACCTAACTATCTACCTACATACCTAAGTACCTACCTAACTACCTAACTACCTACCTAACTACCTACCTACGTACCTAACTACCTACCTAACTACCTACCTAACTACCTACCAACATACAGTACCTAACTAACTACCTACCTAACTACATAACTACCTACCTACCTAACTACCTACCCACCTACCTAACTACCTACCTAACTACCTACCTACCTAACTACCTGCCTACCTACCCACCTAACTGCCTAACTACCTACCTAACTGTCTACCTACATAACTACCTAACTACCTACCTACCTACCTACCTAACTACCTACCTAACTACCTAACTACCTACCTAACTACCTACCTATCTAAATACCTACCTACGTACCTAACTACCTACCTAACTACCTACCTACCCAACTACGTACCTAACTACCTACCTAAATACCTACCCACCTAACTACCTACCTACCTACCTAACTACCTACCTAACTACCTACCTAACTACCTACCTACTTACCTACCTACCTACCAAACTACCTACCTAACTACCTACCCACCTAACTACCTACCTAAATAGCTACTTAACTACCTACCTAACTACCTACCTATCTACCTAACTACTTACCTAACTACCTACCTAGCTACCTAACTACCTACCTACCTAACCACCTACTTACCTACCTATCTACCTACCTAACTACCTACCTACCTAACTACCTACCTAACTACTTACCCACCCACCTACCTACCTAACTACCTACCTAGCTACCTAACTACCTACCACCTAATTAACTACCTACCTAACCACCTACCTACCTGCCTAACTCCCTACCTAATTACCTCCCTAACTACCTACCTACCTAACTAACCACCTACCTACCTACCTAATTACCTACCTACCTAACTACCTACCTACCTAACTACCTACCTACCTACCTATCTACCTACCTACCTAACTACCTACCTAACTACCTACCTTCCTAACTATCTACCTACGTAACTACCTACCTACCTAACTACCTACGTACGTAAATACCTACCTACATAACTACCTAACTACCTACCTACCTACCTAACTACCTACCTACCTCCCTACCTACGTACCTACCTAACTACCTACCTAACTACCTACCTACCTACCCAACTACATACCTAACGACCTACCTAAATACCTACCTAACTACCTACCTACCTAACTACCTACCTAACTACCTACCTACCAAACTACCTACCTAACCACCTACCTACCTAACTACCTACCTAAATACCTACCTAACTACCTACCTACGTAACTACTTACCTACCTACCTAACTACCTAACTATCTACCTTACTAGCTACCTAACTACCTACCTAACCACCTACATACCTACCTAACTACCTACCTAACTACCTACCTAACTACCTACCTAACTCTTACTCACTGGCCTACCTACCTAACTACCTACCTAGCTACCTAACTACCTACCTACCTAATTAACTACCTACCTACCTAACCACGTACCTACCTGCCTAACTACCTACCTAACTACCTCCCTAACTACCTACCTACCTCACTAACCACCTACCTACCTACCTAATTACCTACCTACCTAACTACGTACCTACCTACCTAACTACCTACCTACCTAACTACCTACCTACGTAAATACCTACCTACATAACTACCTACCTACGTAACTACCTACCTATCTACCTAACTACCTACCTACCTACCTAACTACCTACCTACCTACCAAAATACGTACCTAACTACCTACCTACGTACCTACCTAACTATCTCACTATCTAGCTAACTACCTACTTAACTACCTACCTAACTACCTACCTAAGTACCTAACTACCTACCTAACTACCTAACTACCTACCTAACTACCTAACTAACTGCCTACCAACCTAACTACCTACCAACCTAACTACCTAACTAACTACCTAACTAACTACATAACTACCTACCTAACTAACTACCTAACTACCTACCTAACTAGCTACCTACCTAACTACCTACCTAACTACCTACATAACTACCTAACTGCCTAACTACCTACCTAACTATCTACCTACATACCTAAGTACCTACCTAACTACCTAACTACCTACCTAACTACCTACCTACGTACCTAACTACCTACCTAACTACCTACCTAACTACCTACCAACATACAGTACCTAACTAACTACCTACCTAACTACATAACTACCTACCTACCTACCTACCCACCTACCTAACTACCTACCTAACTACCTACCTACCTAACTACCTGCCTACCTACCCAACTAACTGCCTAACTACCTACCTAACTGTCTACCTACATAACTACCTAACTACCTACCTACCTACCTAACTACCTACCTAACTACCTAACTACCTACCTAACTACCTACCTATCTAAATACCTACCTACGTACCTAACTACCTACCTAACTACCTACCTACCCAACTACGTACCTAACTACCTACCTAAATACCTACCCACCTAACTACCTACCTACCTACCTAACTACCTACCTAACTACCTACCTAACTACCTACCTACTTACCTACCTACCTACCAAACTACCTACCTAACTACCTACCCACCTAACTACCTACCTAAATAGCTACTTAACTACCTACCTAACTACCTACCTATCTACCTAACTACTTACCTAACTACCTACCTAGCTACCTAACTACCTACCTACCTAACCACCTACTTACCTACCTATCTACCTACCTAACTACCTACCTACCTAACTACCTACCTAACTACTTACCCACCCACCTACCTACCTAACTACCTACCTAGCTACCTAACTACCTACCTACCTAATTAACTACCTACCTAACCACCTACCTACCTGCCTAACTCCCTACCTAATTACCTCCCTAACTACCTACCTACCTAACTAACCACCTACCTACCTACCTAATTTCCTACCTACCTAACTACCTACCTACCTAACTACCTACCTACCTACCTACCTATCTACCTACCTACCTAACTACCTACCTAACTACCTACCTTCCTAACTATCTACCTACGTAACTACCTACCTACCTAACTACCTACGTACGTAAATACCTACCTACATAACTACCTACCTACGTAACTACCTACCTATCTACCTACCTACCTACCTAACTACCTACCTACCTACCTACCAAACTACCTACCTAACTACCTACCTACGTACCTACCTACATATCTCACTATCTAGCTAACTACCTACCTAACTACCTACCTAACTACCTACCTACCTAACTACCTACCTAACTACCTACCAACCTAACTACCTAACTAACTACCTACCTAACTACCTAACTACCTACTTACCTAACTACCTAACTACCTACCTACCTACCTAACTACCTAACTACCTACCTATCTAACTACCTACCTAACTACCTACCTAACTACCTACCTAACTACCTACCTAGCTACCTTACTACCTACCTACCTAATTAACTACCTACCTAACTAACCACCTACCTACCTACCTAACTACCTACCTACCTAACTACTTACCTACCTAACTACCTACCTACCTAACTACCTACCTACCTCATTACCTACCTACCTAACTACCTACTTACCTAACTACCTACCTACCTACGTAAATACCTACCTACATAGCTACCTACCTACGTAACTACCTACCTATCTAACTAACTACCTACCTACCTAACTACCTACCTACCTACCAAACTACGTACCTAACTGCCTACCTACGTACCTACCTACCTATCTCACTATCTAGCTAACTACCTAACTGCCTACCTAACTACCTACCTACCTAACTACCTAACTACCTACCTACCTATCTAACTACCTACCTAACTACCTATCTACCTAACTACCTACATAACTACCCAACTGCCTAACTACCTAACTACCTACATACCTCATTACCTACCTACCTAACTACCTACTTACCTAACTACCTACCTACCTACGTAAATACCTATCTACATAGCTACCTACCTACGTAACTACCTACCTATCTAACTAACTACCTACCTAACTACCTACCTACCTACCAAACTACCTACCTAACTACCTACCTACGTACCTACCTACCTATCTCACTATCTAGCTAACTACCTACCTAACTACCTTCCTAACTAACTACCTACCTAACTAACTACCTAACTACCTACCTACCTACCTAACTACCTACCTACCTACCCACCTACCTAACTACCTAACTACCTACCTACCTAACTACCTAGCTACCCACCTAACTGCCTAACTACCTACCTAACTGTCTACCTACATAACTACCTAACTACCTACCTACCTAACTACCTACCTACCTACCTACTTACCTAACTACCTACCTAACTACCTACCTACCTAAATACCTACCTACGTACCTACCTAACTACCTACCTAATTACCTACCTACCTAACTACCTACCTACCTAACTACCTACCTACCTAACTACCTACCTACCTCATTACCTACCTACCTAACTACCTACTTACCTAACTACCTACCTACCTACGTAAATACCTACCTATATAGCTACCTACCTACGTAACTACCTACCTACCTAACCAACTACCTACCTAACTACCTACCTAACTACCTACCAACCTAACTACCTAACTAACTACCTACCTACCTAACTACCTAACTACCTACCTACCTACCTAACTACCTACATACCCACCTAACTGTCTAACTACCTACCTAACTGTCTACCTACATAACTACCTAACTACCTACCTAGCTAACTAACTACCTACCTACCTAACTACCTACCTAACTACCTACCTACCTAAATACCTACCTACGTACCTCCCTAACTACCGACCTAACTACCTTCCTACCCAACTACATACCTAACTACCTACCTAAATACCTACCTACCTAACTACCTACCTACCTACCTACCTAACTACCTACCTAACTACCTACCTAACTTCCTACCTACTTACCTTCCTACCAAACTACCTACCTAACTACCTACCTACCTAACTACCTACCTACCTAACTACCTACCTAACTACTCACCTACCCACCTACCTACCTAACTACCTACCTACCTACCTAACCACCTACCTACATACCTACCTAACTACCTACCTACCTACCTAACTACCTACCTACCTACCTAACTACCTACCTAACTACCTACCTATCTACTTAACTACCTACATACCTAGCTACCTAATTACCTACCTAACTACCTACCTACCTAACTACCTACCTACCTACCTACCTAACTACCTACCTACCTAACTACCTACCTACCTATCTACTTAACTAGCTACCTACTTAACTACTTACCTACCTACGTAACTACGCACCTACCTACCTAACTACCTACCCTAGTAATTACGCACCTACGTAACTACCTACCTACGTAACTACCTACCTATCTACCTAACTACCTACCTACCTACCTACCAAACTACCTACCTAACTACCTACCTAACTACCTACCTAATTACCTACCTACCTATCTTCCTACCTACCTATCGACTTACCTACCTACCTAACTACCTACCTAACTACCTACCTACCTACCTAACTACCTACCTACCTAACCACCTACCTACCTACCTAACTACCTACCTAACTACCTACCTAACTACCTACCTAATTACTTACTCACCCACCTACCTAACTAACTACCTACCTATCTACCTACCTACCTAAATACCTACCTACCTAACTACCTACCTAACTACCTACCAACCTAACTACCTAACTAACTACCTACCTAACTACCTAACTACCTACTTACCTAACTACCTAACTACCTACCTACCTACCTAACTACCTAACTACCTACCTATCTAACTACCTACCTAACTACCTACCTAACTACCTACCTAACTACCTACCTAGCTACCTTACTACCTACCTACCTAATTAACTACCTACCTAACTAACCACCTACCTACCTACCTAATTACCTACCTACCTAACTACTTACCTACCTAACTACCTACCTACCTAACTACCTACCTACCTCATTACCTACCTACCTAACTACCTACTTACCTAGCTACCTACCTACCTACGTAAATACCTACCTACATAGCTACCTACCTACGTAACTACCTACCTATCTAACTAACTACCTACCTACCTAACTACCTACCTACCTACCAAACTACGTACCTAACTGCCTACCTACGTACCTACCTACCTATCTCACTATCTAGCTAACTACCTACCTAACTGCCTACCTAACTACCTACCTACCTAACTACCTAACTACCTACCTACCTATCTAACTACCTACCTAACTACCTATCTACCTAACTAGCTACATAACTACCCAACTGCCTAACTACCTAACTACCTACCTACCTCATTACCTACCTACCTAACTACCTACTTACCTAACTACCTACCTACATACGTAAATACCTATCTACATAGCTACCTACCTACGTAACTACCTACCTATCTAACTAACTACCTACCGACCTAACTACCTACCTACCTACCAAACTACCTACCTAACTACCTACCTACGTACCTACCTACCTATCTCACTATCTAGCTAACTACCTACCTAACTACCTACCTAACTAACTACCTACCTAACTAACCACCTAACTACCTACCTACCTACCTAACTATCCACCTACCTACCCACCTACCTAACTACCTAACTACCTACCTACCTAACTACCTAGCTACCCACCTAACTGCCTAACTACCTATCTAACTGTCTACCTACATAACTACCTAACTACCTACCTACCTAACTACCTACCTACCTACCTACTTACCTAACTACCTACCTAACTACCTACCTACCTAAATACCTACCTACGTACCTACCTAACTACCTACCTAATTACCTACCTACCTAACTACCTACCTACCTAACTACCTACCTACCTAACTACCTACCTACCTCATTACCTACCTACCTAACTACCTACTTATCTAACTACCTACCTACCTACGTAAATACCTACCTATATAGCTACCTACCTACGTAACTACCTACCTACCTAACCAACTACCTACCTAACTACCTACCTAACTACCTACCAACCTAACTACCTAACTAACTACCTACCTACCTAACTACCTAACTACCTACCTACCTACCTAACTACCTACATACCCACCTAACTGCCTAACTACCTACCTAACTGTCTACCTACATAACTACCTAACTACCTACCTAGCTAACTAACTACCTACCTACCTAACTACCTACCTAACTACCTACCTACCTAAATACCTACCTACGTACCTCCCTAACTACCGACCTAACTACCTTCCTACCCAACTACATACCTAACTACCTACCTAAATACCTACCTACCTAACTACCTACCTACCTACCTACCTAACTACCTACCTAACTACCTACCTAACTTCCTACCTACTTACCTACCTACCAAACTACCTACCTAACTACCTACCTACCTAACTACCTACCTACCTAACTACCTACCTAACTACTCACCTACCCACCTACCTACCTAACTACCTACCTACCTACCTAACCACCTACCTACATACCTACCTAACTACCTACCTACCTACCTAACTACCTACCTACCTATCTAACTACCTACCTAACTACCTACCTATCTACTTAACTACCTACATACCTACCTACCTAATTACCTACCTAACTACCTACCTACCTAACTACCTACCTACCTACCTACCTAACTACCTACCTACCTAACTACCTACCTACCTATCTACATAACTAGCTACCTACTTAACTACTTACCTACCTACGTAACTACGCACCTACCTACCTAACTACCTACCCTAGTAATTACCCACCTACGTAACTACCTACCTACGTAACTACCTACCTATCTACCTAACTACCTACCTACCTACCTACCAAACTACCTACCTAACTACCTACCTAACTACCTACCTAATTACCTACCTACCTACCTATCTTCCTACCTACCTATCGACTTACCTACCTACCTAACTACCTACCTACCTACCTACCTAACTACCTACCTACCTAACCACCTACCTACCTACCTAACTACCTACCTAACTACCTACCTAACTACCTACCTAACTACTTACTCACCCACCTACCTACCTAACTACCTACCTATCTACCTACCTACCTAAATACCTACCTACCTAACTACCTACCTAACTACCTACCTACCTAACTACGTAACTACCTACCTAACTACTTACCTACCCACCTACATAACTAACTACGTACCTACCTGACTACCTACCTACATACCTACCTAACTACTTACCTACCTACCTACCTAACTACCTACCTACCGACCTAACTACCTACCTAACTACCTACCTAACTACCTATCTACCTACCTACTTAACTACCTACCTAACTACCTAATAACCTACCTAACTACCTACCTATATAACTACATACCTAATTACCTACCTAAATACCTACCTACCTAACTACTTACCTACCTAACTACCTACCTACCAAACTACCTACCTAACTGCCTACCTACATAACTACCTACCTAAATACCTACCAAACTACCTACCTAACTACCTACCTACCTAACTAACTACCTACCTAACTACCTACCTAACTACCTACCTAACTACCTACCTAGCTACCTAACTACCTACCTAACTACCTACCTAACCACCTACCTAGCTACCTAACTACCTACCTAACTACCTACCTACCTAACTACCTACCTAACTACTTACCCACCCGCCTACCTACCTGACTACCTACCTAGCTACCTAACTACCTACCTACCTATTTAACTACCTACCTAACCACCTACCTACCTGCCTAACTACCTACCTAACTACCTCCCTTACTACCTACCTACCTAACTAACCACCTACCTACCTACCTACCTACCTAATTACCTACCTACCTAACTACCTACCTACCTAACTACCTACCTACCTAACTACCTACCTACCTACCTAACTACCTACCAACCTAACTACCTAACTATCTACCTACCTACCTAACTACCTAACTACCTACCTACCTAACTAACTACCTACCCACCTACCTAACTACCTAACCACCTACGTAAATACCTACCTACATAACTACCTACCTACGTAACTACCTACCTATCTACCTAACTACCTACCTACCTAACTACCTACCTACCTACCTACCAATATACCTACCTACCTACCTACCTACGTACCGACCTACCTATCTCACTATCTAGCTAACTACGTACCTAACTACCTACTACCTACCTACCTACCTACATACCTAACTACCAACCTAACTACCTAACTAACTACCAACCTACCTAACTACCTCACTACCTACCTACCTAACTACCTAACTACCTACCTAACTACCTACCTACCTAACTACCTACATAACTACCTAACTGCCTAACTACCTACCTAACTTTCTACCTACCTACCTAACTACCTACCTAACTACCTACCTACCTAACTACCTACCTACCTACCTAACTACCTACCTATCTACCTACCTGCCTAACTACCTAACTACCTACCTAACTACCTACCTATCTACCTACCTGCTAACTACCTAACTACATAACTAACTACCTACCTACCTAACTACAAAAATAACTAACTACCTACCTACTTAACTACCCACCTACCTACCTACCTAACAACCTAAGTACATAACTAACTACCTACCTACCTAATTACCTACCTAACTACCTACCTAACTACCTACCTAACTACCTACGTACCTAACTACCTACCTACCTAACTACCTACCTAACTACCTATCAACCTAGCTACTTAACTAACTACCTACCTACCTAACTAACTAACTACCTACCTAACTATCTACCTACCTACCCACCTACCTAACTTCCTACCTAACTACCTACCTACCTAACTAGCTAACTACCTACCTACCCACCTACCTAAGTTCCTACCTAACTACCTACCTGCCTTACTACCTACCTACCTACCCTCCTAACTGCCTAACTACCTACCTAACTGTCTACCTACATAACTACCTAACTACCTACCTACCTACCTACCTAACCACCTACCTACCTCCCTACCTAACTACCTACCTAACTACCTACCTACCTAACTGTCTACCTACATAACTACCTAACTACCTACCTACCTACCTAACTACCTACCTACCTCCCTACCTAAATACCTACCTAACTACCTACCTACCTAAATACCTACCTAACTACCTACCTACCTAACCACCTACCTACCTAACTACCTACCTAAATACCTACCTAACTACCTACCTACGTAACTACTTACCTACCTACCTAACTACCTAACTATCTACCTAACTAGCTACCTAACTACCTACCTACCTAACCACCTACATACCTACCTAACTACCTACCTAACTACCTACCTAACTACCTACCTAACTCTTACCCACCGGCCTACCTACCTAACTACCTACCTAGCTACCTAACTACCTACCTACCTAGTTAACTACCTACCTACCTAACCACGTACCTACCTGCCTAACTACCTACCTAACTACCTCCCTAACTACCTACCTACCTAACTAACCACCTACCTACCTACCTAATTACCTACCTACCTAATTACCTACCTACCTAACTACGTACCTACCTACCTAACTACCTACCTACCTAACTACCTACCTACCTAACTACCTACCTACGTAAATACCTACCTACATAACTACCTACCTACGTAACTACCTACCTATCTACCTAACTACCTACCTACCTACCTAACTACCTACCTACCTACCAAACTACGTACCTAACTACCTACCTACGTACCTACCTAACTATCTCACTATCTAGCTAACTACCTACCTAACTACCTACCTAACTACCTACCTAAGTACCTAACTACCTACCTAACTACCTAACTACCTACCTAACTACCTAACTAACTACCCACCAACCTAACTACCTACCAACCTAACTACCTAACTAACTAACTAACTAACTACCTAACTACCTACCTACCTAACTACCTAACTACCTACCTAACTAGCTACCTACCTAACTACCTACCTAACTACCTACATAACTACCTAACTGCCTAACTACCTACCTAACTATCTACCTACATACCTAAGTACCTACCTTACTACCTAACTACCTACCTAACTACCTACCTACGTACCTAACTACCTACCTACCTAACTACCTACCTAACTACCTACCAACATACAGTACCTAACTAACTACCTACCTAACTACATAACTACCTACCTACCTACCTAACTACCTACCTACCCACCTACCTAACTACCTACCTAACTACCTACCTACCTAACTACCTGCCTACCTACCCACCTAACTGCCTAACTACCTACCTAACTGTCTACCTACATAACTACCTAACTACCTACCTACCTACCTAACTACCTACCTAACTACCTAACTACCTACCTAACTACCTACCTATCTAAATACCTACCTACGTACCTACCTAACTACCTACCTAACTACCTACCTACCCAACTACGTACCTAACTACCTACCTAAATACCTACCCACCTAACTACCTACCTACCTACCTAACTACCTACCTAACTACCTACCTAACTACCTACCTACTTACCTACCTACCTACCAAACTACCTACCTAACTACCTACCCACCTAACTACCTACCTAAATAGCTACTTAACTACCTACCTAACTACCTACATATCTACCTAACTACTTACCTAACTACCTACCTAGCTACCTAACTACCTACCTAACCACCTACTTACCTACCTATCTACCTACCTAACTACCTACCTACCTAACTACCTACCTAACTACTTACCCACCCACCTACCTACCTAACTACCTACCTAGCTACCTAACTACCTACCTACCTAATTAACTACCTACCTAACCACCTACCTACCTGCCTAACTACCTACCTAATTACCTCCGTAACTACCTACCTCCCTAACTAACCACCTACCTACCTACCTACCTAATTACCTACCTACCTAACTACCTACCTACCTAACTACCTACCTACCTACCTATCTACCTACCTACCTAACTACCTACCTAACTACCTACCTTCCTAACTATCTACCTACGTAACTACCTACCTACCTAACTACCTACGTACGTAAATACCTACCTACATAACTACCTACCTACGTAACTACCTACCTATCTACCTACCTACCTACCTAACTACCTACCTACCTACCTACCTACCAAACTACCTACCTAACTACCTACCTACGTACCTACCTACATATCTCACTATCTAGCTAACTACCTACCTAACAACCTACCTAACTACCTACCTAGCTACCTTACTACCTACCTACCTAATTAACTACCTACCTAACTAACCACCTACCTACCTACCTAATTACCTACCTACCTAACTACCTACCTACCTAACTACCTACCTACCTAACTACCTACCTACCTCATTACCTACCTACCTAACTACCTACTTACCTAACTACCTACCTACCTACGTAAATACCTACCTACATAGCTACCTACCTACGTAACTACCTACCTATCTAACTAACTACCTACCTACCCAACTACCTACCTACCTACCAAACTACCTACCTAACTACCTACCTACGTACCTACCTACCTATCTCACTATCTAGCTAACTACCTACCTAACTACCTACCTAAGTAACTACCTACCTACTTTACTACCTAACTACCTACCTACCTACCTAACTACCTACCTACCTACCCACCTACCTAACTACCTAACTACCTACCTACCTAACTACCTGGCTACCCACCTAACTGCCTAACTACCTACCTAACTGTCTACCTACATAACTACCTAACTACCTACCTACCTAACTACCTACCTACCTACCTACTTACCTAACTACCTACCTAACTACCTACCTACCTAAATACCTACCTACGTACCTACCTAACTACCTACCTAATTACCTACCTACCTAACTACCTACCTACCTAACTACCTACCTACCTAACTACCTACCTACCTCATTACCTACCTACCTAACTACCTACTTACCTAACTACCTACCTACGTAAATACCTACCTACATAGCTACCTACCTACGTAACTACCTACCTATCTAACTAACTACCTACCTACCTAACTACCTACCTACCTACCAAACTACCTACCTAACTACCTACCTACGTACCTACCTACCTATCTCACTATCTAGCTAACTACCTACCTAACTACCTACCTAGCTACCTTACTACCTACCTACCTAATTAACTACCTACCTAACTAACCACCTACCTACCTACCTAATTACCTACCTACCTAACTACCTACCTACCTAACTACCTACCTACCTAACTACCTACCTACCTAACTACCTACCTACCTCATTACCTACCTACCTAACTACCTACTTACCTAACTACCTACCTACCTACGTAAATACCTACCTACATAGCTACCTACCTACGTAAGTACCTACCTATCTAACTAACTACCTACCTACCTAACTACCTACCTACCTACCAAACTACCTACCTAACTACCTACCTACGTACCTACCTACCTATCTCACTATCTAGCTAACTACCTACCTAACTACTTACCTAACTACCTACCTACCTAACTACCTAACTATCTACCTACCTACCTCACTACCTACCTAACTACCTACCTACCTAACTATCTACCTACCTACCTAACTACCTACCTAACTACCTAACTACATAACTAACTACCTACCTACCTAACTACAAAAATAACTAACTACCAACCGAACTACCTACCTACCTACCAACCTACTTAACTACCCACCTACCTATCTAACTACCTAACTACATAACTAACTACCTACCTACCTAAGTACCTACCTACGTACCTAACTACCTACCTACCTAACTACCAACCTACCTAACTACCCACCTACGTACCTAACTACCTTCCTACCTAACTACCTACCTACCTAACTACCTACCTACCTAAGTACCTACCTACTTACCTAACTACCTACCTACCTAACTACCTACCTAACTACCTACCAACCTAAGTACCTACCTACATACCTAACTACCTAGCTACCTAACTACGTACCTACCTAACTACCTACCTACGTATCTAACTACCTACCTACTAACTACCTACCTAAGGACCTACCTACGTACCTAACTACCTACCTACCTAACTACCTTCCTAACTACCTACCAACCTAAGTACCTACCTACGTACCTAACTACCTACCTACCTAACTACGTACCTACCTAACTACCTACCTACGTACCTAACTAGCTAACTACCTAACTACCTACCTAACTACCTACCTACGTACCTAACTACCTACCTACCCAACTACATACTTAACTACCTACCTAAATATCTACCTAACTACCTACCTACCTAACTACGTACCTACGTAAATACCTACCAACATAACTACCTACCTACGTAACTACCTACCTATCTACCTAACTACCTACCTACCTAACTACCTACCTACCAAACTACCTACCTAACTACCTACCTACGTACCTACCTACCTATCTCACTATCTAGCTAACTACCTACCTAACTACCTACCTAACTACCTACCTACCTAACTACCTAACTACCTGCCTATCTAACTACCTACCTAACTACCTATCTACCTAACTACCTACATTACTACCTAACTGCCTAACTACCTACCTAACTATCTACCTACCTAACTACCTACCTAACTACCTACCTACCTAACTACCTACCTACCTACCTAACTACCTACCTACATGCCTAACTACGTAACTACATAACTAACTACCTACCTACCTAACTAACTGCAAAAATAACTAACTACCAACCGAACTACCTACCTACCTACCAACCTACTTAACTACCCAGCTACCTACCTATCTAACTACCTATCTACCTAACTAACTACCTACCTACCTAAGTACCTACCTACGTACCTAACTACCTACCTACCTACCTAACTACCTACCTAACTACCTACCAACCTAAGTACCTACCTACGTACTTAACTACCTACCTACCTAACTACGTACCTACCTTACTACCTACCTACGTACCTAACTACCTACCTACCTAAGTACCTACCTACGTACCTAACTACCTACCTACCTAACTACCTACCTAACTACCTACCAACCTAACTACCTACCTAACTATCTACCTAACTACCTATCTACCTAACTACCTACATAACTACCTAACTGCCTAACTACCTACCTAACTATCTACCTACCTAACTACCTACCTAACTACCTACCAACCTAACTACCTACCTCCCTAATTACCTACCTATCTACCTACCTGCCTAACTACGTAACTACATAACTAACTACCTACCTACCTACCTAACTACAAAAATAACTAACTACCAACCGAACTACCTACCTACCTACCAACCTACTTAACTACCAAGCTACCTACCTATCTAACTACCTAACTACCTAACTAACTACCTACCTACCTAAGTACCTACCTACGTACCTAACTACCTACCTACCTAACTACCTACCTACCTAACTACCTACCTACGTACCTAACTACCTACCTACCTAACTACCTACCTACCTAAGTACCTACCTACGTACCTAACTACCTACCTACATACCTAACTACCTACCTAACTACCTACCAACCTAAGTACCTACCTACGTACTTAACTACCTACCTACCTAACTACGTACCTACCTAACTACCTACCTACGTACCTAACTACCTACCTACCTAAGTACCTACCTACGTACCTAACTACCTACCTACCTAACTACCTACCTAACTACCTACCAACCTAACTACCTACCTACCTAACTATCTACCTAACTACCTATCTACCTAACTACCTACATAACTACCTAACTGCCTAACTACCTACCTAACTATCTACCTACCTAACTACCTACCTAACTACCTACCAACCTAACTACCTACCTCCCTAACTACCTACCTATCTACCTACCTGCCTAACTACGTAACTACATAACTAACTACCTACCCACCTACCTAACTACAAAAATAACTAACTACCAACCGAACTACCTACCTACCTACCAACCTACTTAACTACCCAGCTACCTACCTATCTAACTACCTAACTACCTAACTAACTACCTACCTACCTAAGTACCTACCTACGTACCTAACTACCTACCTACCTAACTACCTACCTACCTAACTACCTACCTACGTACCTAACTACCTACCTACCTAACTACCTACCTACCTACCTAAGTACCTACCTACGTACCTAACTACCTACCTACCTAACTACCTACCTAAGTACCTAACTACCTACCTACCCAACTACATACCTAACTACCTACCTAAATACCTACCTACCTAACTACCTACCTACCTACCTAACTACCTACCTAACTACCTACCTAACTACCTACCAACCTAACTACCTAACTAACTACCTACCTACGTACCTACCTACCTATCTCACTATCTAGCTAACTACCTACCTAACTACTTACCTAACTACCTACCTACCTAACTACCTAACTATCTACCTACCTACCTAACTACCTACCTAACTACCTACCTACCTAACTATCTACCTACCTACCTAACTACCTACCTAACTACCTAACTACATAACTAACTACCTACCTACCTAACTACAAAAATAACTAACTACCAACCGAACTACCTACCTACCTACCAACCTACTTAACTACCCACCTACCTATCTAACTACCTAACTACATAACTAACTACCTACCTACCTAAGTACCTACCTACGTACCTAACTACCTACCTACCTAACTACCAACCTACCTAACTACCCACCTACGTACCTAACTACCTTCCTACCTAACTACCTACCTACCTAACTACCTACCTACCTAAGTACCTACCTACTTACCTAACTACCTACCTACCTAACTACCTACCTAACTACCTACCAACCTAAGTACCTACCTACATACCTAACTACCTAGCTACCTAACTACGTACCTACCTAACTACCTACCTACGTATCTAACTACCTACCTACTAACTACCTACCTAAGGACCTACCTACGTACCTAACTACCTACCTACCTAACTACCTTCCTAACTACCTACCAACCTAAGTACCTACCTACGTACCTAACTACCTACCTACCTAACTACGTACCTACCTAACTACCTACCTACGTACCTAACTAGCTAACTACCTAACTACCTACCTAACTACCTACCTACGTACCTAACTACCTACCTACCCAACTACATACTTAACTACCTACCTAAATATCTACCTAACTACCTACCTACCTAACTACGTACCTACGTAAATACCTACCAACATAACTACCTAACTACGTAACTACCTACCTATCTACCTAACTACCTACCTACCTAACTACCTACCTACCAAACTACCTACCTAACTACCTACCTACGTACCTACCTACCTATCTCACTATCTAGCTAACTACCTACCTAACTACCTACCTAACTACCTACCTACCTAACTACCTAAATACCTGCCTATCTAACTACCTACCTAACTACCTATCTGCCTAACTACCTACATTACTACCTAACTGCCTAACTACCTACCTAACTATCTACCTACCTAACTACCTACCTAACTACCTACCTACCTAACTACCTACCTACCTACCTAACTACCTACCTACATGCCTAACTACGTAACTACATAACTAACTACCTACCTACCTAACTAACTGCAAAAATAACTAACTACCAACCGAACTACCTACCTACCTACCAACCTACTTAACTACCCAGCTACCTACCTATCTAACTACCTATCTACCTAACTAACTACCTACCTACCTAAGTACCTACCTACGTACCTAACTACCTACCTACCTACCTAACTACCTAACTAACTACCTACCAACCTAAGTACCTACCTACGTACTTAACTACCTACCTACCTAACTACGTACCTACCTTACTACCTACCTACGTACCTAACTACCTACCTACCTAAGTACCTACCTACGTACCTAACTACCTACCTACCTAACTACCTACCTAACTACCTACCAACCTAACTACCTACCTAACTATCTACCTAACTACCTATCTACCTAACTACCTACATAACTACCTAACTGCCTAACTACCTACCTAACTATCTACCTACCTAACTACCTACCTAACTACCTACCAACCTAACTACCTACCTCCCTAATTACCTACCTATCTACCTACCTGCCTAACTACGTAACTACATAACTAACTACCTACCTACCTACCTAACTACAAAAATAACTAACTACCAACCGAACTACCTACCTACCTACCAACCTACTTAACTACCAAGCTACCTACCTATCTAACTACCTAACTACCTAACTAACTACCTAATTACCTAAGTACCTACCTACGTACCTAACTACCTACCTACCTAACTACCTACCTACCTAACTACCTACCTACGTACCTAACTACCTACCTACGTAACTACCTACCTACCTAAGTACCTACCTACGTACCTAACTACCTACCTACATACCTAACTACCTACCTAACTACCTACCAACCTAAGTACCTACCTACGTACTTAACTACCTACCTACCTAACTACGTACCTACCTAACTACCTACCTACGTACCTAACTACCTACCTACCTAAGTACCTACCTACGTACCTAACTACCTACCTACCTAACTACCTACCTAACTACCTACCAACCTAACTACCTACCTACCTAACTATCTACCTAACTACCTATCTACCTAACTACCTACATAACTACCTAACTGCCTAACTACCTACCTAACTATCTACCTACCTAACTACCTACCTAACTACCTACCAACCTAACTACCTACCTCCCTAACTACCTACCTATCTACCTACCTGCCTAACTACGTAACTACATAACTAACTACCTACCCACCTACCTAACTACAAAAATAACTAACTACCAACCGAACTACCTACCTACCTACCAACCTACTTAACTACCCAGCTACCTACCTATCTAACTACCTAACTACCTAACTAACTACCTACCTACCTAAGTACCTACCTACGTACCTAACTACCTACCTACCTAACTACCTACCTACCTAACTACCTACCTACGTACCTAACTACCTACCTACCTAACTACCTACCTACCTACCTAAGTACCTACCTACGTACCTAACTACCTACCTACCTAACTACCTACCTAAGTACCTAACTACCTACCTACCCAACTACATACCTAACTACCTACCTAAATACCTACCTACCTAACTACCTACCTACCTACCTAACTACCTACCTAACTACCTACCTAACTACCTACCAACCTAACTACCTAACTAACTACCTACCTACCTAACTACCTAACTACCTACCTACCTACCTAACTACCTACCTACCTACCCACCTACCTAACTACCTAACTACCTACCTACCTAACTACCTAGCTACCCACCTAACTGCCTAACTACCTACCTAACTGTCTACCTACATAACTACCTAACTACCTACCTACCTAACTACCTACCTACCTACCTACTTACCTAACTACCTACCTAACTACCTACCTACCTAAATACCTACCTACGTACCTACCTAACTACCTACCTAACTACCTACCTACCCAACTACATACCTAACTACCTACCTAAATACCTACCTACCTAACTACCTACCTACCTAGCTACCTAACTACCTACCTAACTACCTACCTAACTACCTACCTAACTACCTACCTACCTAACTACGTAACTACCTACCTAACTACTTACCTACCCACCTACCTACCTAACTACCTACCTACCTACCTAACTACCTACCTACATACCTACCTAACTACTTACCTACCTACCTACCTACCTACCTAACTACCTACCTACCGACCTAACTACCTACCTAACTACCTATCTAACTACCTACCTACCTACTTAACTACCTACCTAACTACCTAATAACCTACCTAACTACCTACCTACCTAACTACATACCTAACTACCTACCTAAATACCTACCTACCTAACTACTTACCTACCTAACTACCTACCTAACTACCTACCTAAATACCTACCTAACTAGCTACCTGACTACCTACCTACCTAACTACCTACGTAACTACCTACCTACCTAACTACCTACCTACCTAACCACCTACCTAACTACCTACCTAACTACCTACCTAACTACTTACCCACCCACCTACCTACCTATCTACCTACCTAGCTACCTAACTACCTACCTACCTAATTAACTACCTACCTACCTAACCACCTACCTACCTGCCTAACTACCTACTTAACTAACCACCTACCTACCTAATTACCTAACTACCTAACTACCTCCCTACCTAACTACCTACCTACCTACCTACCTAACTACCTACCTACATAACTACCTACCTACCTACCTAACTACCTACCTACCTACCTACCTAACTTCCTACCTACGTAAATACCTACCTACATAACTACCTACCTACGTTACTACCTACCTATCTACCTAACTACCTACCTACCTAACTACCTACCTACCTACCTACCAAACTACCTACCTAACTACCTACCTACGTACCTACCTAACTATCTCACTATCTAGCTAACTACCTACCTAACTACCTACCTAACTACCTACCTACCTAACTACCTACCTAACTACCTACCTAACTACCTAACTAACTACCTACCAACCTAACTACCTACCAACCTAACTACCTAACTAACTACCTACCTAACTACTTAACTACCTACCTACCTAACTACCCAACTACCTACCTATCTAGCTACCTACCTAACTACCTACATAACTACCTACATAACTACCTAACTGCCTAACCACCTACCTAACTATCTACCTACATACCTAAGTACCTACCTAACTACCTACCTACCTAACTACCTACCTACCTACCTAACTACCTAACTACGTACCTAACTACCTACCTACCTAACTACCTACCTAACTACCTACCTAACTACCTACCTACCTAACTACGTAACTACCTACCTAACTACTTACCTACCCGCCTACCTACCTAACTACCTACCTACCTACCTAACTACCTACCTACATACCTACCTAACTACTTACCTACCTACCTACCTACCTACCTAACTACCTACCTACCGACCTAACTACCTACCTAACTACCTATCTAACTACCTACCTACCTACTTAACTACCTACCTAACTACCTAATAACCTACCTAACTACCTACCTACCTAACTACATACCTAACTACCTACCTAAATACCTACCTACCTAACTACTTACCTACCTAACTACCTACCTAACTACCTACCTAACTACCTACCTAACTACCTACCTGACTACCTACCTACCTAACTACCTACGTAACTACCTACCTACCTAACTACCTACCTACCTAACCACCTACCTAACTACCTACCTAACTACCTACCTACCTAACTACCTACCTAACTACTTACCCACCCACCTACCTACCTATCTACCTACCTAGCTACCTAACTACCTACCTACCTAATTAACTACCTACCTAACCACCTACCTACCTGCCTAACTACCTACTTAACTAACCACCTACCTACCTAATTACCTAACTACCTAACTACCTCCCTACCTAACTACCTACCTACCTACCTAACTACCTACCTACCTAACTACCTACCTACCTACCTAACTACCTACCTACCTACCTACCTAACTTCCTACCTACGTAAATACCTACCTACATAACTACCTACCTACGTCACTACCTACCTATCTACCTAACTACCTACCTACCTAACTACCTACCTACCTACCAAACTACCTACCTAACTACCTACCTACGTACCTACCTAACTATCTCACTATCTAGCTAACTACCTACCTAACTACCTACCTAACTACCTACCTACCTAACTACCTACCTAACTACCTACCTAACTACCTAACTAACTACCTACCAACCTAACTACCTACCAACCTAACTACCTAACTAACTACCTACCTAACTACTTAACTACCTACCTACCTAACTACCCAACTACCTACCTATCTAGCTACCTACCTAACTACCTACATAACTACCTACCTACCTACCTAACTACCTACCTACGTACCTAACTACCTACCTACCTAACTACCTACCTAACTACCTACCTACCTACCACACTACCTACCTAACTACCTACCTACGTACCTACCTACCTATCTCACTATCTAGCTAACTACCTACCTAACTACCTACCTAGCTACCTTACTACCTACCTACCTAATTAACTACCTACCTAACTAACCACCTACCTACCTACCTAATTACCTACCTACCTAACTACCTACCTACCTAACTACCTACCTACCTAACTACCTACCTACCTCATTACCTACCTACCTAACTACCTCCTTACCTAACTACCTACCTACCTACGTAAATACCTACCTACATAGCTACCTACCTACGTAAGTACCTACCTATCTAACTAACTACCTACCTACCTAACTACCTACCTACCTACCAAACTACCTACCTAACTACCTACCTACGTAACTACCTACCTATCTCACTATCTAGCTAACTACCTACCTAACTACTTACCTAACTACCTACCTACCTAACTACCTAACTATCTACCTACCTACCTAACTACCTACCTAACTACCTACCTACCTAACTATCTACCTACCTACCTAACTACCTACCTAACTACCTAACTACATAACTAACTACCTACCTACCTAACTACAAAAATAACTAACTACCAACCGAACTACTTACCTACCTACCAACCTACTTAACTACCCACCTACCTATCTAACTACCTAACTACATAACTAACTACCTACCTACCTAAGTACCTACCTACGTACCTAACTACCTACCTACCTAACTACCAACCTACCTAACTACCTACCTACGTACCTAACTACCTACCTACCTAACTACCTACCTAACTACCTACCAACCAAAGTACCTACCTACATACCTAACTACCTAGCTACCTAACTACGTACCTACCTAACTACCTACCTACGTATCTAACTACCTACCTACCTAACTACCTACCTAAGGACCTACCTACGTACCTAACTACGTACCTACCTAACTACCTTCCTAACTACCTACCAACCTAAGTACCTACCTACGTACCTAACTACCTACCTACCTAACTACGTACCTACCTAACTACCTACCTACGTACCTAACTAGCTAACTACCTAACTACCTACCTAACTACCTACCTACGTACCTAACTACCTACCTACCCAACTACATACTTAACTACCTACCTAAATATCTACCTAACTACCTACCTACCTAACTACGTACCTACGTAAATACCTACCAACATAACTACCTACCTACGTATCTACCTACCTATCTACCTAACTACCTACCTACCTAACTACCTACCTACCAAACTACCTACCTAACTACCTACCTACGTACCTACCTACCTATCTCACTATCTAGCTAACTACCTACCTAACTACCTACCTAACTACCTACCTACCTAACTACCTAACTACCTGCCTATCTAACTACCTACCTAACTACTTATCTACCTAACTACCTACATTACTACCTAACTGCCTAACTACCTACCTAACTATCTACCTACCTAACTACCTACCTAACTACCTACCTACCTAACTACCTACCTACCTACCTAACTACCTACCTACATGCCTAACTACGTAACTACATAACTAACTACCTACCTACTTACCTAACTGCAAAAATAACTAACTACCAACCGAACTACCTACCTACCTACCAACCTACTTAACTACCCAGCTACCTACCTATCTAACTACCTATCTACCTAACTAACTACCTACCTACCTAAGTACCTACCTACGTACCTAACTACCTACCTACCTAACTACCTACCTAACTACCTACCAACCTAAGTACCTACCTACGTACTTAACTACCTACCTACCTAACTACGTACCTACCTTACTACCTACCTACGTACCTAACTACCTACCTACCTAAGTACTTACCTACGTACCTAACTACCTACCTACCTAACTACCTACCTAACTACCTACCAACCTAACTACCTACCTAACTATCTACCTAACTACCTATCTACCTAACTACCTACATAACTACCTAACTGCCTAACTACCTACCTAACTATCTACCTACCTAACTACCTACCTAACTACCTACCAACCTAACCTCCTACCTCCCTAACTACCTACCTATCTACCTACCTGCCTAACTACGTAACTACATAACTAACTACCTACCTACCTACCTAACTACAAAAATAACTAACTACCAACCGAACTACCTACCTACCTACCAACCTACTTAACTACCCAGCTACCTACCTATCTAACTACCTAACTACCTAACTAACTACCTACCTACCTAAGTACCTACCTACGTACCTAACTACCTACCTACCTAACTACCTACCTACCTAACTACCTACCTACGTACCTAACTACCTACCTACCTAACTACCTACCTAACTACCTACCTACCTACCAAACTACCTACCTAACTACCTACCTACGTACCTACATACCTATCTCACTATCTAGCTAACTACCTACCTAACTACCTACCTAGCTACCTTACTACCTACCTACCTAATTAACTACCTACCTAACTAACCACCTACCTACCTACCTAATTACCTACCTACCTAACTACCTACCTACCTAACTACCTACCTACCTAACTACCTACCTACCTCATTACCTACCTACCTAACTACCTACTTACCTAACTACCTACCTACGTAAATACCTACCTACATAGCTACCTACCTACGTAAGTACCTACCTATCTAACTAACTACCTACCTACCTAACTACCTACCTACCTACCAAACTACCTACCTAACTACCTACCTACGTACCTACCTACCTATCTCACTATCTAGCTAACTACCTACCTAACTACTTACCTAACTACCTACCTACCTAACTACCTAACTATCTACCTACCTACCTAACTACCTACCTAACTACCTACCTACCTAACTATCTACCTACCTACCTAACTACCTACCTAACTACCTAACTACATAACTAACTACCTACCTACCTAACTACAAAAATAACTAACTACCAACCGAACTACCTACCTACCTACCAACCTACTTAACTACCCACCTACCTATCTAACTACCTAACTACATAACTAACTACCTACCTACCTAAGTACCTACCTACGTACCTAACTACCTACCTACCTAACTACCAACCTACCTAACTACCTACCTACGTACCTAACTACCTTCCTACCTAACTACCTAATTACCTAACTACCTACCTACCTAAGTACCTACCTACTTACCTAACTACCTACCTACCTAACTACCTACCTAACTACCTACCAACCTAAGTACCTACCTACATACCTAACTACCTAGCTACCTAACTACAAACCTACCTAACTACCTACCTACGTATCTAACTACCTACCTACCTAACTACTTACCTAAGGACCTACCTACGTACCTAACTACCTACCTAACTAACTACCTACCTACCTACCCACCTACCTAACTACCTAACTACCTACCTACCTAACTACCTAGCTACCCACCTAACTGCCTAACTACCTACCTAACTGTCTACCTACATAACTACCTAACTACCTACCTACCTAACTACCTACCTTCGTACCTACTTACCTAACTACCTACCTAACTACCTACCTACCTAAATACCTACCTACGTACCTACCTAACTACCTACCTAACTACCTACCTACCCAACTACATACCTAACTACCTACCTAAATACCTACCTACCTAACTACCTACCTACCTAGCTACCTAACTACCTACCTAACTACCTACCTAACTACCTACCTAACTACCTACCTACCTAACTACGTAACTACCTACCTAACTACTTACCTACCCACCTACCTACCTAACTACCTACCTACCTACCTAACTACCTACCTACATACCTACCTAACTACTTACCTTCCTACCTACCTACCTACCTACCTAACTACCTACCTACCGACCTAACTACCTACCTAACTACCTATCTAACTACCTACCTACCTACTTAACTACCTACCTAACTACCTAATAACCTACCTAACTACCTACCTATCTAACTACATACCTAACTACCTACCTAAATACCTACCTACCTAACTACTTACCTACCTAACTACCTACCTAACTACCTACCTAAATACCTACCTAACTACCTACCTGACTACCTACCTACCTAACTACCTACGTAACTACCTACCTACCTAACTACCTACCTACCTAACCACCTACCTAACTACCTACCTAACTACCTACCTACCTAACTACCTACCTAACTACTTACCCACCCACCTACCTACCTATCTACCTACCTAGCTACCTAACTACCTACCTACCTAATTAACTACCTACCTACCTAACCACCTACCTACCTGCCTAACTACCTACTTAACTAACCACCTACCTACCTAATTACCTAACTACCTAACTACCTCCCTACCTAACTACCTACCTACCTACCTAACTACCTACCTACCTAACTACCTACCTACCTACCTAACTACCTACCTACCTACCTACCTAACTTCCTACCTACGTAAATACCTACCTACATAACTACCTACCTACGTAACTACCTACCTATCTACCTAACTACCTACCTACCTAACTACCTACCTACCTACCAAACTACCTACCTAACTACCTACCTACGTACCTACCTAACTATCTCACTATCTAGCTAACTACCTCCCTAACTACCTACCTAACTACCTACCTACCTAACTACCTACCTAACTACCTACCTAACTACCTAACTAACTACCTACCAACCTAACTACCTACCAACCTAACTACCTAACTAACTACCTACCTAACTACTTAACTACCTACCTACCTAACTACCCAACTACCTACCTATCTAGCTACCTACCTAACTACCTACATAACTACCTACATAACTACCTAACTGCCTAACCACCTACCTAACTATCTACCTACATACCTAAGTACCTACCTAACTACCTAACTACCTACCTACCTAACTATCTACCTACCTACCTAACTACCTACCTACGTACCTAACTACCTACCTACCTAACTACCTACCTAACTACCTACCTAACTACCTACCTACCTAACTACGTAACTACCTACCTAACTACTTACCTACCCACCTACCTACCTAACTACCTACCTACCTACCTAATTACCTACCTACATACCTACCTAACTACTTACCTACCTACCTACCTACCTACCTAACTACCTACCTACCGACCTAACTACCTACCTAACTACCTATCTAACTACCTACCTACCTACTTAACTACCTACCTAACTACCTAATAAGCTACCTAACTACCTACCTACCTAACTACATACCTAACTACCTACCTAAATACCTACCTACCTAACTACTTACCTACCTAACTACCTACCTAACTACCTACCTAAATACCTACCTAACTACCTACCTGACTACCTACCTACCTAACTACCTACGTAACTACCTACCTACCTAACTACCTACCTACCTAACCACCTACCTAACTACCTACCTAACTACCTACCTACCTAACTACCTACCTAACTACTTACCCACCCACCAACCTACCTATCTACCTACCTAGCTACCTAACTACCTACCTACCTAATTAACTACCTACCTACCTAACCACCTACCTACCTGCCTAACTACCTACTTAACTAACCACCTACCTACCTAATTACCTAACTACCTAACTACCTCCCTACCTAACTACCTACCTACCTACCTAACTACCTACCTACCTAACTACCTACCTACCTACCAAACTACCTACCTAACTACCTACCTACGTACCTACCTAACTATCTCACTATCTAGCTAACTACCTACCTAACTACCTACCTAACTACCTACCTACCTAACTACCTACCTAACTACCTAACTAACTACCTACCAACCTAACTACCTACCAACCTAACTACCTAACTAACTACCTTCCTAACTACTTAACTACCTACCTACCTAACTACCCAACTACCTACCTATCTAGCTACCTACCTAACTACCTACATAACTACCTACATAACTACCTAACTGCCTAACCACCTACCTAACTATCTACCTACATACCTAAGTACCTACCTAACTACCTAACTACCTACCTACCTAACTACCTACCTACCTACCTAACTACCTACCTACGTACCTAACTACCTACCTACCTAACTACCTACCTAACTACCTACCTACCTACCAAACTACCTACCTAACTACCTACCTACGTACCTACCTACCTATCTCACTATCTAGCTAACTACCTACCTAACCACCTACCTACCTACCTAATTACCTACCTACCTAACTACCTACCTACCTAACTACCTACCTACCTAACTACCTACCTACCTCATTACCTACCTACCTAACTACCTACTTACCTAACTACCTACCTACCTACGTAAATACCTACCTACATAGCTACCTACCTACGTAAGTACCTACCTATCTAGCTAACTACCTACCTACCTAACTACCTACCTACCTACAAAACTACCTACCTAACTACCTACCTTCGTACCTACCTACCTATCTCACTATCTAGCTAACTACCTACCTAACTACTTACCTAACTACCTACCTACCTAACTACCTAACTATCTACCTACCTACCTAACTACCTACCTAACTACCTACCTACCTAACTATCTACCTACCTACCTAACTACCTACCTAACTACCTAACTACATAACTAACTACCTACCTACCTAACTACAAAAATAACTAACTACCAACCGAACTACCTACCTACCTACCAACCTACTTAACTACCCACCTACCTATCTAACTACCTAACTACATAACTAACTACCTACCTACCTAAGTACCTACCTACGTACCTAACTACCTACCTACCTAACTACCAACCTACCTAACTATCTACCTACGTACCTAACTACCTTCCTACCTAACTACCTACCTACCTAACTACCTACCTACCTAAGTACCTACCTACTTACCTAACTACCTACCTACCTAACTACCTACCTAACTACCTACCAACCTAAGTACCTACCTACATACCTAACTACCTAGCTACCTAACTACGTACCTACCTAACTACCTACCTACGTATCTAACTACCTACCTACCTAACCACCTACCTAAGGACCTACCTACGTACCTAACTACCTACCTACCTAACTACCTTCCTAACTACCTACCAACCTAAGTACCTACCTACGTACCTAACTACCTACCTACCTAACTACGTACCTACCTAACTACCTACCTACGTACCTAACTAGCTAACTACCTAACTACCTACCTAACTACCTACCTACGTACCTAACTACCTACCTACCCAACTACATACTTAACTACCTACCTAAATATCTACCTAACTACCTACCTACCTAACTACGTACCTACGTAAATACCTACCAACATAACTACCTACCTACGTAACTACCTACCTATCTACCTAACTACCTACCTACCTAACTACCTACCTACCAAACTACCTACCTAACTACCTACCTACGTACCTACCTACCTATCTCACTATCTAGCTAACTACCTACCTAACTACCTACCTAACTACCTACCTACCTAACTACCTAACTACCTGAATATATAACTACCTACCTAACTACCTATCTACCTAACTACCTACATTACTACCTAACTGCCTAACTACCTACCTAACTCTCTACCTACCTAACTACCTACCTAACTACCTACCTACCTAACTACCTACCTACCTACCTAACTACCTACCTACATGCCTAACTACGTAACTACATAACTAACTACCTACCTACCTACCTAACTGCAAAAATAACTAACTACCAACCGAACTACCTACCTACCTACCAACCTACTTAACTACCCAGCTACCTACCTATCTAACTACCTATCTACCTAACTAACTACCTACCTACCTAAGTACCTACCTACGTACCTAACTACCTACCTACCTACCTAACTACCTACCTAACTACCTACCAACCTAAGTACCTACCTACGTACTTAACTACCTACCTACCTACCTAACTACGTACCTACCTTACTACCTACCTACGTACCTAACTACCTACCTACCTAAGTACCTACCTACGTACCTAACTACCTACCTACCTAACTACCTACCTAACTACCTACCAACCTAACTACCTACCTAACTATCTACCTAACTACCTATCTACCTAACTACCTACATAACTACCTAACTGCCTAACTACCTACCTAACTATCTACCTACCTAACTACCTACCTAACTACCTACCAACCTAACTACCTACCTCCCTAACTACCTACCTATCTACCTACCTGCCTAACTACGTAACTACATAACTAACTACCTACCTACCTACCTAACTACAAAAATAACTAACTACCAACCGAACTACCTACCTACCTACCAACCTACTTAACTACCCAGCTACCTACCTATCTAACTACCTAACTACCTAACTAACTACCTACCTACCTAAGTACCTACCTACGTACCTAACTACCTACCTACCTAACTACCTACCTACCTAACTACCTACCTACGTACCTAACTACCTACCTACCTAACTACCTACCTACCTAAGTACCTACCTACGTACCTAACTACCTACCTACCTACCTAACTACCTACCTAACTACCTACCAACCTAAGTACCTACCTACGTACTTAACTACCTACCTACCTAACTACGTACCTACCTAACTACCTACCTACGTACCTAACTACCTACCTACCTAAGTACCTACCTACGTACCTAACTACCTACCTACCTAACTACCTACCTAACTACCTACCAACCTAACTACCTACCTACCTACCTAACTATCTACCTAACTACCTATCTACCTAACTACCTACATAACTACCTAACTGCCTAACTACCTACCTAACTATCTACCTACCTAACTACCTACCTAACTACCTACCAACCTAACTACCTACCTCCCTAACTACCTACCTATCTACCTACCTGCCTAACTACGTAACTACATAACTAACTACCTATCTACCTACCTAACTACAAAAATAACTAACTACCAACCGAACTACCTACCTACCTACCAACCTACTTAACTACCCAGCTACCTACCTATCTAACTACCTAACTACCTAACTAACTACCTACCTACCTAAGTACCTACCTACGTACCTAACTACCTACCTACCTAACTACCTACCTACCTAACTACCTACCTACGTACCTAACTACCTACCTACCTAACTACCTACCTACCTACCTAAGTACCTACCTACGTACCTAACTACCTACCTACCTAACTACCTACCTAAGTACCTAACTACCTACCTACCCAACTACATACCTAACTACCTACCTAAATACCTACCTACCTAACTACCTACCTACCTACCTAACTACCTACCTACCAAACTACCTACCTAACTACCTACCTACGTACCTACCTACCTATCTCACTATCTAGCTAACTACCTACCTAACTACCTACCTAACTACCTACCTACCTAACTACCTAACTACCTGCCTATCTAACTACCTACCTAACTACCTATCTACCTAACTACCTACATTACTACCTAACTGCCTAACTACCTACCTAACTATCTACCTACCTAACTACCTACCTAACTACCTACCTACATGCCTAACTACGTAACTACATAACTAACTACCTACCTACCTACCTAACTGCAAAAATAACTAACTACCAACCGAACTACCTACCTACCTACCAACCTACTTCACTACCCAGCTACCTACCTATCTAACTACCTATCTACCTAACTAACTACCTACCTACCTAAGTACCTACCTACGTACCTAACTACCTACCTACCTACCTACCTAACTACCTACCTAACTACCTACCAACCTAAGTACCTACCTACGTACTTAACTACCTACCTACCTAACTACGTACCTACCTTACTACCTACCTACGTACCTAACTACCTACCTACCTAAGTACCTACCTATGTACCTAACTACCTACCTACCTAACTACCTACCTAACTACCTACCAACCTAACTACCTACCTAACTATCTACCTAACTACCTATCTACCTAACTACCTACATAACTACCTAACTGCCTAACTACCTACCTAACTATCTACCTACCTAACTACCTACCTAACTACCTACCAACCTAACTACCTACCTCCCTAACTACCTACCTATCTACCTACCTGCCTAACTACGTAACTACATAACTAACTACCTACCTACCTACCTAACTACAAAAATAACTAACTACCAACCGAACTACCTACCTACCTACCAACCTACTTAACTACCCAGCTACCTACCTATCTAACTACCTAACTACCTAACTAACTACCTACCTAACTAAGTACCTACCTACGTACCTAACTACCTACCTACCTAACTACCTACCTACCTAACTACCTACCTACGTACCTAACTACCTACCTACCTAACTACCTACCTACCTAAGTACCTACCTACGTACCTAACTACCTACCTACCTACCTAACTACCTACCTAACTACCTACCAACCTAAGTACCTACCTACGTACTTAACTACCTACCTACCTAACTACGTACCTACCTAACTACCTACCTACGTACCTAACTACCTACCTACCTAAGTACCTACCTACGTACCTAACTACCTACCTACCTAACTACCTACCTAACTACCTACCAACCTAACTACCTACCTACCTAACTATCTACCTAACTACCTATCTACCTAACTACCTACATAACTACCTAACTGCCTAACTACCTACCTAACTATCTACCTACCTAACTACCTACCTAACTACATACCAACCTAACTACCTACCTCCCTAACTACCTACCTATCTATCTACCTGCCTAACTACGTAACTACATAACTAACTACCTATCTACCTACCTAACTACAAAAATAACTAACTACCAACCGAACTACCTACCTACCTACCAACCTACTTAACTACCCAGCTACCTACCTATCTAACTACCTAACTACCTAACTAACTACCTACCTACCTAAGTACCTACCTACGTACCTAACTACCTACCTAACTACCTACCTACCTAACTACCTACCTACGTACCTAACTACCTACCTACCTAACTACCTACCTACCTACCTAAGTACCTACCTACGTACCTAACTACCTACCTACCTATCTACCTACCTAAGTACCTAACTACCTACCTACCCAACTACATACCTAACTACCTACCTAAATACCTACCTACCTAACTACCTACCTACCTACCTAACTACCTACCTAACTACCTACCTAACTACCTACCAACCTAACTACCCAACTAACTACCTACCTACCTAACTACCTAACTATCTACCTACCTACCCACCTACCTAACTACCTAACTACCTACCTACCTAACTACCTAGCTACCCACCTAACTGCCTAACTACCTACCTAACTGTCTACCTACATAACTACCTAACTACCTACCTACCTAACTACCTACCTACCTACCTACTTACCTAACTACCTACCTAACTACCTACCTACCTAAATACCTACCTACGTACCTACCTAACTACCTACCTAACTACCTACCTACCCAACTACATACCAAACTACCTACCTAAATACCTACCTACCTAACTACCTACCTACCTAGCTACCTAACCACCTACCTAACTACCTACCTAACTACCTACCTAACTACCTACCTACCTAACTACGTAACTACCTACCTAACTACTTACCTACCCACCTACCTACCTAACTACCTACCTACCTACCTAACTACCTACCTACATACCTACCTAACTACTTACCTACCTACCTACCTACCTACCTAACTACCTACCTACCGACCTAACTACCTACCTAACTACCTATCTAACTACCTACCTACCTACTTAACTACCTACCTAACTACCTAATAACCTACCTAACTACCTACCTACCTAACTACATACCTAACTACCTACCTAAATACCTACCTACCTAACTACTTACCTACCTAACTACCTACCTAATTACCTACCTAAATACCTACCTAACTACCTACCTGACTACCTACCTAACTACCTACGTAACTACCTACCTACCTAACTACCTACCTACCTAACCACCTACCTAACTACCTACCTAACTACCTACCTACCTAACTAAAAACCTAACTACTTACCCACCCACCTACCTACCTATCTACCTACCTAGCTACCTAACTACCTACCTACCTAATTAACTACCTACCTATCTAACCACCTACCTACCTGCCTAACTACCTACTTAACTAACCACCTACCTACCTAATTACCTAACTACCTAACTACCTCCCTACCTAACTACCTACCTACCTACCTAACTACCTACCTACGTAACTACCTACCTATCTACCTAACTACCTACCTACCTAACTACCTACCTACCTACCAAACTACCTACCTAACTACCTACCTACGTACCTACCTTACTATCTCACTATCTAGCTAACTACCTACCTAACTACCTACCTAACTACCTACCTACCTAACTACCTACCTAACTACCTACCTAACTACCTAACTAACTACCTACCAACCTAACTACCTACCAACCTAACTACCTAACTAACTACCTACCTAACTACTTAACTACCTACCTACCTAACTACCCAACTACCTACCTATCTAGCTACCTACCTAACTACCTACATAACTACCTACATAACTACCTAACTGCCTAACCACCTACCTAACTATCTACCTACATACCTAAGTACCTACCTAACTACCTAACAACCTACCTACCTAACTACCTACCTAACTACATAACTACCTACCTAGCTACCTAACTACCTACCTACTCACCTACCTAACTACCTACCTACCTAACTACCTGCCTACCTACCCACCTAACTGCCTAACTACCTACCTAACTGTCTACCTACATAACTACTTAACTACCTACCTACCTACATAACTACCTACCTACCTACCTAACTACCTACCTAACTAACTACCTACCTATCTAAATACCTACCTACGTACCTACCTAACTACCTAACTACCTAACTAACTACCTACCTAACTACGTACCTACCTAACTACCTACCTACGTACCTAACTACCTACCTAACTAACTACCTACCTATCTAAATACCTACCTACGTACCTACCTAACTACCTACCTAACTACCTAACTAACTACCTATTAACCTAACTACCTACCAACCTAACTACCTAACTAACTACCTACCTAACTACCTAACTACCTACCTACCTAACTACCTAACTACCTACGTATCTAGCTACCTACCTAACTACCTACCTAACTACCTACATTACTACCTAACTGCCTAACTACCTACCTAACTATCTACCTACATACCTAAGTACCTACCTAACTACCTAACTACCTACCTACCTAACACCTACCTACGTAACTAACTACCTACCTACCTAACTACCTACCTAACTACCTACCAACCTACAGTACCTAACTAACTACCTACCTAACTACATAACTACCTACCTACCTAACTACCAACCCACCTACCTAACTACCTACCTAACTACCTACGTACCTAACTACCTGCCTACCTACCCACCTAACTGCCTAACTACCTACCTAACTGTCTACCTACATAACTACCTAACTACCTACCTACCTACCTAACTACCTACCTACCTACCTAACTACCTACCTAACTACCTACCTATCAAAATACCTACCTACGTACCTACCTAACTACCTACCTAACTACCTACCTACCCAACTACGTACCTAACTACCTACCTAAATACCTACCCACCTAACTACCTACCTACCTACCTAACTACCTACCTAACTACCTACCTAGCTACCTACCTACTTACCTACCTACCTACCAAACTACCTACCTAACTACCTACCTAAATAGCTACCTAACTACCTACCTAACTACCTACCTATCTACCTAACTACTCACCTAATTACCTACCTAGCTACCTAACTACCTACCTACCTAACCACCTACTTACCTACCTATCTACCTACCTAACTACCTACCTACCTAACTACCTAGCTAACTACTTACCCACCCACCTACCTACCTAACTACCTACCTAGCTACCTAACTACCTACCTAATTAACTACCTACCTAACCACCTACCTACCTGCCTAACTACCTACCTAATTACCTCCCTAACTACCTACCTACCTAACTAACCACCTACGTACCTACCTACCTAATTACCTACCTACCTAACTACCTACCTAACTACCTACCTACCTACCTAACTACTTACCTACCGACCTAACTACCTACCTAACTACCTACCCACCTACCTAGCTACCTAACTACTACCTATCTAACTACCTACCTAACTACCTACCTAACTACCTACCTAACTACCTACCTAGCTACCTAACTACCTACCTACCTAATTAACTACCTACCTATATAACCACCTACCTACCTGCCTAACTACCTACCTAACTACCTCCCTAACTACCTACCTACCTAACTAACTACCTACCTACCCAATTACCTACCTACCTAACTACCTACCTACCTAACTACCTACCTACCTAACTACCTACCTACCTAATTACCTATCTACCTAACTACCTACCTACCTAACTACCTACCTACCTACGTAAATACCTACCTACATAACTACCTACCTACGTAACTACCTACTTATCTACCTAACTACCTACCTACCTAACTACCTACCTACCTACCAAACTACCTACCTAACTACCTACCTACGTACCTACCTACCTACCTCACTATCTAGCTAACTACCTACCTAACTACCTACCTAACTACCTACCTACCTAACTACCTAACTACCTACCTATCTAACTACCTACCTAACTACCTATCTACCTAACTACCTACATAACTACCTAACTGCCTAACTACCTACCTAACTATCTACCTACCTACCTAACTACCTACCTAACTACCTACCTACCTAACTACCTACCTACCTACCTACCTAACTGCCTACCTATCTACCTACCTGCCTAACTACCTAACTACATAACTAACTACCTACCTACCTAACTACAAAAATAACTAACTACCAACCGAACTACCTACCTACCTACCAACCTACTTAACTACCCACCTACCTATCTAACTACCTAACTACATAACTAACTACCAACCTACCTAACTACCTACCTACGTACCTAACTACCTACCTACCTACCTAACTACCTACCTACCTAAGTACCTAGCTACGTACCTAACTACCTACCTAACTACCTACCTATCTACCTACCAACCTAAGTACCTACCTACGTACCTAACTACCTAGCTACCTAACTACGTACCTACCTAACTACCTACCTACCTAACTACGTACCTACCTAACTACCTACCTATGTACCTAACTACCTAACTACCTAACTACCTACCTACCTACCTAACTGCCTACCTACCTACCTAACTACCTACCTACGTACCTAACTACCTACCTACCCAACTACATACCTAACTACCTACCTAAATATCTACCTACCTAACTACCTACCTACATAACTACCTACCTACCTAACTACCTACCTACGTAAATACCTACCTACATAACTACCTACCTACGTAACTACCTACCTATCTACCTAACTACCTACCTACCTAACTACCTACCTACCAAACTACCTACCTAACTACCTACCTACGTACCTACCTACCTATCTCACTATCTAGCTAACTAACTACCTAACTACCTACCTAACTACCTACCTACCTAACTACCTAGCTACCTGCCTATCTAACTACCTACCTAACTACCTATCTACCTAACTACCTACATAACTACCTAACTGCCTAACTACCTAACTATCTACCTACCTAACAACCTACCTAACTACCTACCTACCTAACTACCTACCTAACTACCTACCTATCTACCTACCTGCCTAACTACGTAACTTCATAACTAACTACCTACCTACCTAACTACAAAAATAACTAACTGCCAACCGAACTACCTACCTACCAACCTACTTAACTACCCAGCTACCTACCTATCTAACTACCTAACTACCTATCTAACTACCTACCTACCTAAGTACCTACCTACGTTACTCACTACCTACCTACCTAACTACCTACCTACCTAACTACCTACCTACGTACCTAACTACCTACCTACCTAACTACCTACCTACCTAAGTACCTACCTACGTACCTAACTACCTACCTACCTAACTACGTACCTACCTAACTACCTACCTACGTACCTAACTACCTACCTACCTAAGTACCTACCTACGTACCTAATTACCTACCTACCTAACTACCTACCTAACTACCTACCAACCTAACTACCTACCTACCTAACTACCTACCTAACTACCTATCTACCTAACTACCTACATAACTACCTAACTGCCTAACTACCTACCTAACTACCTACCAACCTAAGTACCTACCTACGTACCTAACTACCTACCTACCTAACTACGTACCTACCTAACTACCTACCTACGTACCGAACTACCTACCTACCTAACTACCTACCTACCTAACTACCTACCTAACTACCTACCAACCGAACTAACTACCTACCTAACTACCTACCTAACTACCTATCTACCTAACTACCTACATAACTACCTAACTGCCTAACTACCTACCTAACTATCTACCTACCTAACTACCTACCTAACTACCTACCTACCTAACTACCTACCTACCTAACTACCTACCTATCTACCTACCTGCCTAACTACGTAACTACATAACTAACTACCTACCTACCTAACTACAAAAATAACTAACTACCAACCGAACTACCTACCTACCTACCAACCTACTTAACTACCCAGCTACCTACCTATCTAACTACCTAACTACCTAACTAACTACCTACCTAAGTACCTACCTACGTACCTAACTACCTACCTACCTAACTACCTACCTACCTAACTACCTACCTACGTACCTAACTACCTACCTACCTAACTACCTACCTACCTAAGTACCTACCTACGTACCTAACTACCTACCTACCTAACTACCTACCTAACTACCTACCAACCTAAGTACCTACCTACGTACCTAACAACCTACCTACCTAACTACGTACCTACCTAACTACCTACCTACGTACCTAACTACCTACCTACCTAACTACCTACCTAACTACCTACCTACGTACCTAACTACCTACCTACCCAACTACATACCTAACTACCTACCTAAATACCTACCTACCTAACTACCTACCTACCTAACTAACTACCTACCTAACTACCTATATAACTACCTACCAACCTAACTACCTAACTAACTACCTACCTACCTAACTACCTAACTACCTACCTACCTATCTAACTACCTACCTACCTACCCACCTACCTAACTACCTAACTACCTACCTACCTAATTACCTACCTACCCACCTTACTGCCTAACTACCTACCTAACTGTCTACCTACATAACTACCTAACTACCTACCTAACTACCTACCTACCTACCTAACTACCTACCTAACTACCTACCTACCTAAATACCTACCTACGTACCTACCTAACTACCTACCTAACTAACTACCTACCCAACTACATACCTAACTACCTACCTAAATACCTACCTACCTAACTACCTACCTACCTGGCTACCTAACTACCTACCTATCTACCTACCTAACTACCTACCTACCTACATAACTACGTAACTACCTACCTAACTACTTACCTACCCACCTGCCTACCTAACTACCTACCTACCTACCTACCTAACTACCTACCTACATACCTACCTAACTACATACCTAATTACCTACCTAAATACCTACCTACCTAACTACTTACCTACCTAACTACCTACCTAACTACCTACCTACCTACCGAACTACCTACATAACTAACTACCTACCTAACTACCTACCTTAATACCTACCTAGCTACCTACCTAACTACCTACCTACCTAACTACCTACGTAACTACCTACCTACCTAACTACCTACCTACCTAACCACCTACCTACCTAACTACCTACCTAACTACCTACCTACCTAACTACCTACCTAACTACTTACCCACCCACCTACCTACCTATCGAACTACCTAGCTACCTAACTACCTACCTACCTAATTAACTACCTACCTACCTAACCACCTACCTACCTGCCTAACTACCTACTTAACTAACCACCTACCTTCCTACCTAATTACCTAACTACCTAACTACCTACCTACCTAACTACCTACCTACTTACCTAACTACCTACCTACCTAACTACCTACCTACCTAACTACCTACCTACCTAGCTACCTAACTACCTACCTACGTAAATACCTACCTACATAACTACCTACCTACGTAACTACCTACCTATCTACCTAACTACCTACCTACCTAACTACCTACCTACCTACCTACCTACCAAACTACCTACCTAACTACCTACCTACGTACCTACCTAACTATCTCACTATCTAGCTAACTACCTACCTAACTACCTACCTAACTACCTACCTACCTACCTACCTACCTACCTAACTACCTACCTAACTACCTACCTAACTACCTAACTAACTACCTACCAACCTAACTACCTACCAACATAACTACCTAACTAACTACCTACCTACCTAACTACCTAACTACCTACCTACCTAACTACCCAAATACCTACTTATCTAGCTACCTACCTAACTACCTACCTAACTACCTACATAACTACCTAACTGCCTAACTACCTACCTAACTATCTACCTACATACCTAAGTACCTACCTAACTACCTAACTACCTACCTACCTAACTACCTACCTACCTAACTACCTACCTACGTACCTAACTACCTACCTACCTAACTACCTACCTAACTACCTACTAACCTAAGTACCTAACTAACTACCTACCTAACTACATAACTACCTACCTACCTAACTACCTACCTACTCACCTACCTAACTACCTACCTACCTAACTACCTGCCTACCTACCCACCTAACTGCATAACTACCTACCTAACTGTCTACCTACATAACTACCTCACTACCTACCTACCTACCTAACTACCTACCTAACTAACTACCTATCTAAATACCTACCTACGTACCTACCTAACTACCTACCTAACTACCTACCTACCCAACTACGTACCTAACTACCTACCTAAATACCTACCTAACTACCTATCTACCTACCTACCTAACTACCTACCTAACTACCTACCTAACTACCTACCTACCTACCTACCAAACTACCTACCTAACTACCTACCCACCTAACTACCTACCTAAATACCTACCTAACTACCTACCTAACTACCTACCTATCTACCTAACTACTTACCTAACTACCTACCTAGCTACCTAACTACCTACCTACCTAACCACCTACTTACCTACCTAACTACCTACCTAACTACCTACCTACCTACCTAACTACCAACCTAACTACTTACCCACCCACCTACCTACCTAACTACCTACCTAGCTACCTAACTACCTACCTACCTAATTAACTACCTACCTGCCTAACTACCTACCTAATTACCTCCCTAACTACCTACCTACCTAACTAACCACCTACCTACCTACCTAATTACCTACCTACCTAACTGCCTACCTACCTACCTAACTACCTACCTACCTACCTACCTAACTACCTACCCACCTAACTACCTACCTAACTACCTACCTTCCTAACTATCTACCTACGTAACTACCTACGTACGTAAATACCTACCTACATAACTACCTACGTACGTAACTACCTACCTATCTACCTACCTACCTACCTAACTACCTACCTACCTACTTGCCAACCTACCTACCTATCTACCTACCTACGTACCTACCTACCTATCTCACTATCTAGCTAACTACCTACCTAACTACCTACCTAACTACCTACCTACCTAACTACCTACCTACGTACCTACCTACCAATCTACCTACCTACCTACCTACCTACCTAACTACCTACCTACCTACCTACCAAACTACCTACCTAACTACCTACCTACGTACCTACCTACATATCTCGCTATCTAGCTAACTACCTACCTAACTACCTACCTAACTACCTACCAACCTAACTACCTACCTAACTACCTACCTAACTACCTCCAAACCTAACTACCTAACTAACTACCTACCTAACTACCTAACTACCTACTTACCTAACTACCTAACTACCTACCTACCTAACTACCTAACTACCTACCTATCTAACTACCTACCTAACTACCTACCTACCTAACTACCTACCTAACTACCTACCTAGCTACCTAACTACCTACGTACCTAATTAACTATCTACCTACCTAACCACCTACCTACCTGCCTAACTACCTACCTAATTACCTCCCTAACTACCTACCTACCTAACTAACCACCTACCTACCTACCTAATTACCTACCTACCTAACTACCTACCTACCTAGCTACCTACCTACCTACCTAATTACCTGCCTACCTAACTACCTACCTACCTAACTACCTACCTACCTAACTACCTACCTACGTAAATACCTACCTACATAACTACCTACCTACGTAACTACCTACCTATCTACCTAACTACCTACCTGCCTAAATACCTACCTACCTACCAAACTACCTACCTAGCTACCTACCTACGTACCTACCTACCTATCTCACTATCTAGCTAACTACCTACCTAACTACCTACCTAACTACCTACCGACCTAACTACCTAACTACCTACCTATCTAACTACCTACCTAACTAGCTATCCACCTAACTACCTACATAACTACCTAACTGCCTAACTACCTACCTAACTATCTACCTACCTACCTAACTACCTACCTAACTACCTGCCTAAATACCTACCTATCTACCTACCTGCCTAACTACCTAACTACATAACTAACTACCTACCTACCTAACTACAAAAATAACTAACTACCAACCGAACTACCTACCCACCTACCAACCTACTTAACTACCCAGCTACCTACCTATCTAACTACCTAACTACATAACTAACTACCTACCTACCTAAGTGCCTACCTACGTACCTAACTACCTACCTACCTAACTACCTACCTACCTAACTACCTACCTACGTACCTAACTACCTACCTACCTAACTACCTACCTAACTACCTACCAAACTAAGTACCTACCTACGTACCTAACTACCTACCTACCTAAGTACCTACCTACGTACCTAACTACCTACCTACCTACCTAACTACGTACCTACCTAACTACCTACCTACGTACCTAACTACATACCTACCTAACTACCTACCTACCTAAGTACCTACCTACGTACCTAACTACCTACCTAACTACCTACCAACCTAAGTACCTACCTACGTACCTAACTACCTAGATACCTAACTACCTACCTACCTACCAAACTACCTACCTAACTATCTACCTACGTACCTACCTACCTATCTCACTATCTAGCTAACTACCTACCTAACTACCTACCTAACTACCTACCTACCTAACTACCTACCTACCTAGCTACCAAACTACCTACCTAACTACCTACCCACCTAACTACCTACCTAAATACCCACCTAACTACCTACCTAACTACCTACCTATCTACCTAACTACTTACCTAACTACCTACCTAGCTACCTAACTACCTACCTACCTAACCACCTACTTACCTACCTAACTACCTACCTAACTACCTACCTACCTAACTACCAACCTAATTACTTACCCACCCACCTACCTACCTAACTACCTACCTAGCTACCTAACTACCTACCTACCTAATTAACTACCTACCTGCCTAACTACCTACCTAATTACCTCCCTAGCGACCTACCTACCTAACTAACCACCTACCTACCTACCTAATTACCTACCTACCTAACTACCTACCTACCTAACTACCTACCTACCTACCTCACTACCTACCCACCTACTTACCTACCTACCTAACTACCTACCTTCCTAACTATCTACCTACGTAACTACCTACGTACGTAAATACCTACCTACATAACTACCTACGTACGTAACTACCTACCTACCTATCTACCTACCTACCTACCTAACTACCTACCTACCTACTTACCAAACTACCTACCTAACTACCTACCTACGTACCTACCTACCTATCTCACTATCTAGCTAACTACCTACCTAACTACCTACCTAACTACCTACCTACCTAACTACCTACCTACGTACCTACCTACCTATCTACCTACCTACCTACCTACCTACCTAACTACCTACCTACCTACCTACCAAACTACCTACCTAACTACCTACCTACGTACCTACCTACATATCTCACTATCTAGCTAACTACCTACCTAACTACCTACCTAACTACCTACCTACCTAACTACCTACCTAACTACCTACCTAACTACCTACCTAACTACCTTCCAACCTAACTACCTAACTAACTACCTACCTAACTACCTAACTACCTACTTATCTAACTACCTAACTACCTTCCTACCTAACTACCTAACTACCTACCTATCTAACTACCTACCTAACTACCTACCTACCTAACTACCTACCTAACTACCTACCTAGCTACAAAACTACCTACGTACCTAATTAACTATCTACCTACCTAACCACCTACCTACCTGCCTAACTACCTACCTAATTACCTCCATAACTACCTACCTACCTAACTAACCACCTACCTACCTACCTAATTAACTACCTACCTAACTACCTACCTACCTAACTACCTACCTACGTAAATACCTACCTACATAACTACCTACCTACGTAACTACCTACCTATCTACCTAACTACCTACCTACCTAACTACCTACCTACCTACCAAACTACCTACCTAACTACCTACCTACGTACCTACCTACCTATCTCACTATCTAGCTAACTACCTACCTAACTACCTACCTAACTACCTAACGACCTAACTACCTAACTACCTACCTATCTAACTACCTACCTAACTAGCTATCCACCTTACTACCTACATAACTACCTTACTGCCTAACTACCTACCTAACTATCTACCTACCTACCTAACTACCTACCTAACTACCTACCTACCTAACTACCTACCTATCTACCTACCTGCCTAACTACCTAACTACATAACTAACTACCTACCTACCTAACTACAAAAATAACTAACTACCAACCGAGCTACCTACCTACCTACCAACCTACATAACTACCCACCTACCTACCTATCTAACTAACTAACTACATAACTAACTACCTACCTACCTAAGTGCCTACCTACGTACCTAACTACCTACCTACCTAACTACCTACCTACCTAAGTACCTACCTACGTACCTAACTACCTACCTACCTAACTACCTACCTAACTACCTACCAAACTAAGTACCTACCTACGTACCTAACTACCTACCTACCTAACTACGTACCTACCTAACTACCTACCTACGTACCTAACTACCTACCTACCTACCTACCTAAGTACCTACCTACGTACCTAACTACCTACCTAACCACCTACCAACTAAGTACCTACCTACGTACCTAACTACCTACCTACCTAACTACCTACGTACGTAAATACCTACCTACATAACTACCTACCTACGTAACTACGTACCTATCTACCTAATTACCTACCTACCTAACTACCTACTTACCTACCAAACTACCTACCTAACTACCTACCTACGTACCTACCTACCTATCTCACTATCTAGCTAACTACCCACCTAACTACTTACCTACCTAACTACCTAACTACCTACCTAACTACCTATCTACCTAACTACCTACATAACTACCTAACTGCCTAACTACCTACCTAACTATCTACCTACCTACCTAACTACCTACCTAACTACCTACCTAACTACCTACCTACCTAACTACATAACTAACTACCTACCTACCTAACTACAAAAATAACTAACTACCAACCGAACTACCTACCCACCTACCAACCTACTTAACTACCCAGCTACCTACCTATCTAACTACCTAACTACATAACTAACTACCTACCTACCTGAGTACCTACCTACGTACCTAACTACCTAACTACCTAACTACCTACCTACCTAACTACCTACCTACGTACCTAACTACCTACCTACCTAACTACCTACCTACCTAAGTACCTACCTACGTACCTAACTACCTACCTACCTAACTACCTACCTACCTACCAACTTAAGTACCTAACTACCTACCTACCTAACTACCTACCTAAGTACCTACCTACGTACCTAACTACCTACCTACCTAACTACCTACCTAACTACCTACCAACCTAAGTACCTACGTACCTAACTACCTACCTACCTAAATACGTACCTACCTAACTGCCTACCTACGTACCAAACTACCTACCTACCTAACTACCTACGTACCTACCTAACTACCTACCTAACTACCTACCTAACTACCTACCAACCTAACTACCTAACTAACTACCTACCTACCTAACTACCTAACTACCTACCTACCTACCTAACTACCTACCTACCTACCTACCCACCCACCTAACTACCTAACTACCTACCTACCTAACTACCTACCTACCCACCTAGCTGCCTAACTACCTACCTAACTGTCTACCTACATAACCACCTAACTACCTACCTACCTAACTACCTACCTAACTACCTACCTACCTAAATACCTACCTACGTACCTACCTAACTACCTACCTAACTACCTACCTACCCAACTACATACCTAACTACCTACCTAAATACCTACCTACCTAACTACCTACCTACGTACCTACCTAACTACCTACCTAACTACCAACCTAACTACCTACCTACTTACCTACCTACCAAACTACCTACCTAACTACCTAGCTACCTAACTACCTACCTACCTAACTACCTACCTAACTACTCACCTACCCACCTACCTACCTAACTACCTACCTACCTACCTACCTACCTACCTACCTAACCACCTACCTACATACCTACCTAACTACCTACCTACCTACCTAACTACCTACCTACCTACCTAACTACCTACCTAACTACCTAGCTAACTACCTACCTACGTACTTAACTACCTACCTACCTACCTAATTACCTACCTAACTACCTACCTAACAACCTACCTACCTACCTAACTACCTACCTACTTACCTAACTGCCTACCTACCTATCTACCTAACTACCTAGCTACCTAACTACTTACCAACCTACGTAACTACCCACCTACCTACCTACCTAACTACCTACCCTAGTAATTACCCACCTACGTAACTACCTACCTACGTAACTACCTACCTATCTACCTAACTACCTACCTACCTGCCACACTACATACCTAACTACCTACCTACCTAACTACCTACCTAACTACCTACCTACCTATCTACCTACCTACCTATCTACTTACCTACCTACCTAACTACCTACCTAACTACCTAACTACCTACCTACCTAACTACCTACCTACCTAACTACCTACCTACCTAACTACCTACCTACCTGCCAAACTACCTACCTAACTACCTACCTACGTACCTACCTAACTATCTCACTATCTAGCTAACTACCTACCTAACTACCTACCTAACTACCTACCTACCTACCTACCTAACTACCTACCTACCTAACTACCTAACTACCTACCTAACTACCTAACTAACTACCTTCCAACCTAACTACCTACCAACCTAACTACCTAACTAACTACCTACCTACCTAGCTACCTAACTACCTAACTACCTACCTATATAGCTACCTACCTAACTACCTACCTAACTACCTAAATAACTGCCTAACTGCCTAACTACCCACCTAACTATCTACCTCCATACCTAAGTACCTACCTAACTACCTAACTACCTACCTACCTAACTACCTACCTACCTACCTAACTACCTACCTATCTACCTACCTGCCTAACTACCTAGCTACATAACTAACTACCTACCTACCTAACTACAAAAATAACTAACTACCAACCGAACTACCTACCTACCTACCAATCTACCTACTTAACTACCCACCTACCTACCTTCCTAAATACCTAACTACATAACTAACTACCTACCTACCTAATTACCTACCTAACTACCTACCTACCTACCTAACTACCTACCTAACTACCTACCTACGTACCTAACTACCTATCTACCTAACTACCTACCTAACTACCTACCAACCTAACTACCTACCTAACTAACTAACTACCTACCTACCTAACTACCTAACTACCTACCTACCTAACTACCTACCTACCTACCCACCCACCTACCCAACTACCTACCTAACTACCTACCTACCTAACTACCTACCTACCTACACACCTAACTGCCTAACTACCTACCTAACTGTCTACCTACATAACTACCTAACTACCTACCTACCTAACTACCTACCTACCTCCCTACCTAACACCCTACCTAACTACCTACCTACCTAAATACATACCTACGTACCTACCTAACTACCTACCTAACTACCTACCTACCCAACTACACACCTAACGACCTACCTAAATACGTACCTACCTAACTACCTACCTAACTACCTACCTACCAAACTACCTACCTAACTACCTACCTACATAACCACCTACCTAAATACCTACCTAACTACCTACCTAACTACCTACCTACCTACCTAACTACCTACCTAGCTACCTAACTACCTACCTAACTACCTACCTAACCACCTACCTAGCTACCTAACTACCTACCTAACTACCTACCTAAGTCCCTAACTACCTACCTAACTACTTACCCACCCGCCTACCTACCTGACTACCTACCTACCTAACTACCTACCTGACTATTTAACTACCTAGCTACCTAACCACCTACCTACCTGCCTAACTACCTACCTAACTACCTCCCTTACTACCTACCTACCTAACTAACCACCTACCTACCTACCTAATTACCTACCTACCTAACTACCTACCTACCTAACTACCTACCTACCTAACTACCTACCTACCTAATTACCTACCTACCTAACTACCTACCTACCTAACTACCTACCTACCTACCTACCTAACTACCTACCTACGTAAATACCTACCTACATAACTACCTACCTACGTAACTACCTACCTATTTACCTAACTACCTACCTACCTAACTACCTACCTACAAAACTACTTACCTAACTACCTACCTACGTACCTACCTACCTATCTCACTATCTAGCTAACTACCTACCTAACTACCTACCTAACTACCTAGCTACCTACCTACCTACGTACCTAACTACCTACATACCTAACTACCAACCTAACTACCTAACTAACTACCAACCTACCTAACTACCTCACTACCTACCTACCTAACTACCTAGCTACCTACCTAACTACCTACCTACCTACCTAACTACTTACATAACTACCTAACTGCCTAACTACCTACCTATCTACCTACCTAACTAACTACCTACCTAACTACCTACCTACCTAACTACCTACCTACCTACCTAACTACCTACCTATCTACCTACCTGCCTAACTACATAACTACCTACCTATCTACCTACCTATCTACCTACCTGCCTAAGTACCTAACTACATAGCTAAGTACCTACCTACCTAACTACAAAAATAACTAACTACCAACCGAACTACCTGCCTACTTAACTACCCACCTACCTACCTACCTAACAACCTAACTACATAACTAACTACCTACCTACCTAATTACCTACCTAACGACCTTCCTACCTACCTACCTACCTAACTACCTACCTACGTACCTAACTACCTACCTACCTAACTACCTACCTAACTACCTACCAACCTAACTACCTAACTAACTACCTACCTACCTAACTAACTAACTACCTACCTAACTATCTACGTACCTACCCACCTACCTAACTTCCTACCTAACTACCTACCTACCTAACTTGCTAACTACCTACCTACCCACCTACCTAACTTCCTACCTAACTAACTACCTACCTAACTACCTACCTACCCACCTAACTGCCTAACTACCTACCTAACTGTCTACCTACATAACTACCTAACAACCTACCTACCTCCCTACCTAACTACCTACCTAACTACCTACCTAACTGTCTACCTACATAACTACCTAACTACCTACCTACCTAACTACCTACCTACCTCCCTACCTATGTACCTACCTAACTACCTACCTAACTACCTACCTAACTACCTACCTACCCCACTACATACCTAACGACCTACCTAAATACCTACCTAACTACCTACCTACCTAACTACCAACTACCAAACTACCTACCTAACCACCTACCTACCTAACTACCTAACTAACTACCTACCTACCTAACTACCTAACTACCTACCTACCTAACTACCTACCTACCTACCCACCCACCTACCCAACTACCTACCTAACTACCTACCTACCTAACTACCTACCTACCTACACACCTAACTGCCTAACTACCTACCTAACTGTCTACCTACATAACTACCTAACTACCTACCTACCTAACTACCTACCTACCTCCCTACCTAACTACCTACCTAACAACCTACCTACCTAGATACATACCTACGTACCTACCTAACTACCTACCTAACTACCTACCTACCCAACTACATACCTAACGACCTACCTAAATACGTACCTACCTAACTACCTACCTAACTACCTACCTACCAAACTACCTACCTAACTACCTACCTACATAACCACCTACCTAAATACCTACCTAACTACCTACCTAACTACCTACCTACCTACCTAACTACCTACCTAACTACCTACCTAGCTACCTAACTACCTACCTAACTACCTACCTAACCACCTACCTAGCTACCTAACTACCTACCTAACTACCTACCTACCTCCCTAACTACCTACCTACCTAACTACTTACCCACCCGCCTACCTACCCAACTACCTACCTAACTACCTACCTACCTAACTACCTACCTACCTACACACCTAACTGCCTAACTACCTACCTAACTGTCTACCTACATAACTACCTAACTACCTACCTACCTACCTACCTAACTACCTACGTACCTAATTACCTACCTAACTACCTACCTACCTAACTACCTACCTACCTACCTAACTACCTACCTACGTAAATACCTACCTACATAACTACCTACCTACGTAACTACCTACCTATTTACCTAACTACCTACCTACCTAACTACCTACCTACGAAACTACCTACCTAACTACCTACCTACGTACCTACCTACCTATCTCACTATCTAGCTAACTACCTACCTAACTACCTACCTAACTACCTGGCTACCTACCTACCTACCTACCTAACTACCTACATACCTAACTACCAACCTAACTACCTAACTAACTACCAACCTACCTAACTACCTCACTACCTACCTACCTAACTACCTAGCTACCTACCTAACTACCTACCTAGCTACCTAACTACTTACATAACTACCTAACTGCCTAACTACCTACATAACTATCTACCTACCTACCTAACTACCTACCTAACTACCTACCTACCTAACTACCTACCTACCTACCTAACTACCTATCTACCTACCTGCCTAACTACCTAACTACCTACCTATCTACCTACCTATCTACCTACCTGCCTAACTACCTAACTACATAACTAACTACCTACCTACCTAACTACAAAAATAACTAACTACCAACCGAACTACCTGCCTACTTAACTACCCACCTACCTACCTACCTAACAACCTAACTACATAACTAACTACCTACCTACCTAATTACCTACCTAACGACCTTCCTACCTACCTACCTACCTAACTACCTACCTACGTACCTAACTACCTACCTACCTAACTACCTACCTAACTACCTACCAACCTAACTACCTAACTAACTACCTACCTACCTAACTAACTAACTACCTACCTAACTATCTACCTACCTACCCACCTACCTAACTTCCTACCTAACTACCTACCTACCTAACTAGCTAACTACCTACCTACCTACCCACCTACCTAACTTCCTACCTAACTAACTACCTACCTAACTACCTACCTACCCACCTAACTGCCTAACTACCTACCTAACTGTCTACCTACATAACTACCTAACTACCTACCTACCTCCCTACCTAACTACCTACCTAACTACCTACCTACCTAACTGTCTACCTACATAACTACCTAACTACCTACCTACCTACCTACCTAACTACCTACCTACCTCCCTACCTACGTACCTACCTAACTACCTACCTAACTACCTACCTACCCCACTACATACCTAACGACCTACCTAAATACCTACCTACCTTACTACCTACCTAACTACCAACTACCAAACTACCTACCTAACCACCTACCTACCTAACTACCTACCTAAATACCTACCTAACTACCTACCTAACTACCTACTTACCTACCTACCTACCTAACTACCTACCTAACTACCTAACTAGCTGCCTAACTACCTACCTACCTAACCACCTACCTACCTACCTACCTACCTAACTACCTACCTACCTAACTACCTAGCTACATAACTAACTACCTACCTACCTAACTACAAAAATAACTAACTACCAACCGAACTACCTACCTACCTACCAATCTGCCTACTTAACTACCCACCTACCTACGTTCCTAACTACCTAACTACATAACAAACTACCTACCTACCTAATTACCTACCTAACTACCTACCTACCTAACTACCTACCTAACTACCTACCTACGTACCTAACTACCTATCTACCTACCTAACTACCTACCAACCTAACTACCTAACTAACTACCTACCTACGTAACTACCTACCTATCTACCTAACTACCTACCTACCTGCCACACTACCTACCTAACTACCTACCTACCTAACTACCTACCTAACTACCTACCTACCTATCTACCTACCTACCTAACTACCTACCTACGTACCTACCTAACTATCTCACTATCTAGCTAACTACCTACCTAACTACCTACCTAACTACCTACCTACCTACCTACCTACCTAACTACCTACCTACCTAACTACCTAACTACCTACCTAACTACCTAACTAACTACCTACCAACCTAACTACCTACCAACCTAACTACCTAACTAACTACCTACCTACCTAGCTACCTAACTACCTAACTACCTACCTATCTAGCTACCTACCTAACTACCTACCTAACTACCTAAATACCTGCCTAACTGCCTAACTACCTACCTAACTATCTACCTACATACCTAAGTACCTACCTAACTACCTAACTACCTACCTACCTAACTACCTACCTACCTACCTAACTACATACCTATCTACCTACCTGCCTAACTACCTAGCTACATAACTAACTACCTACCTACCTAACTACAAAAATAACTAACTACCAACCGAACTACCTACCTACCTACCAATCTACCTACTTAACTACCCACCTACCTACCTTCCTAACTACCTAACCACATAACTAACTACCTACCTACCTAATTACCTACCTAACTACCTACCTACCTAACTACCTACCTAACTACCTACCTACGTACCTAACTACCTATCTACCTAACTACCTACCTAACTACCTACCAACCTAACTACCTAACTAACTAACTAACTACCTACCTACCTAACTACCTAACTACCTACCTACCTAACTACCTACCTACCTACCCACCCACCTACCCAACTACCTACCTAACTACCTACCTACCTAACTACCTACCTACCTACACACCTAACTGCCTAACTACCTACCTAACTGTCTACCTACATAACTACCTAACTACCTACCTACCTAACTACCTACCTACCTCCCTACCTAACACCCTACCTAACTACCTACCTACCTAAATACATACCTACGTACCTACCTAACTACCTACCTAACTACCTACCTACCCAACTACTCACCTAACGACCTACCTAAATACGTACCTACCTAACTACCTACCTAACTACCTACCTACCAAACTACCTACCTAACTACCTACCTACATAACCACCTACCTAAATACCTACCTAACTACCTACCTAACTACCTACCTACCTACCTAACTACCTACCTAGCTACCTAACTACCTACCTAACTACCTACCTAACCACCTACCTAGCTACCTAACTACCTACCTAACTACCTACCTAAGTCCCTAACTACCTACCTAACTACTTACCCACCCGCCTACCTACCTGACTACCTACCTAGCTACCTAACTACCTACCTGACTATTTAACTACCTAGCTACCTAACCACCTACCTACCTGCCTAACTACCTACCTAACTACCTCCCTTACTACCTACCTACCTAACTAACCACCTACCTACCTACCTAATTACCTACCTACCTAACTACCTGCCTACCTAACTACCTACCTACCTACCTAACTACCTACCTACCTAATTACCTACCTACCTAACTACCTACCTACCTAACTACCTACCTACCTACCTACCTAACTACCTACCTACGTAAATACCTACCTACATAACTACCTACCTACGTAACTACCTACCTATTTACCTAACTACCTACCTACCTAACTACCTACCTACAAAACTACCTACCTAACTACCTACCTACGTACCTACCTACCTATCTCACTATCTAGCTAACTACCTACCTAACTACCTACCTAACTACCTAGCTACCTACCTACCTACGTACCTAACTACCTACATACCTAACTACCAACCTAACTACCTAACTAACTACCAACCTACCTAACTACCTCACTACCTACCTACCTAACTACCTAGCTAACTACCTAACTACCTACCTACCTACCTAACTACTTTCATAACTACCTAACTGCCTAACTACCTACCTATCTACCTACCTAACTAACTACCTACCTAACTACCTACCTACCTAACTACCTACCTACCTACCTAACTACCTACCTATCTACCTACCTGCCTAACTACATAACTACCTACCTATCTACCTACCTATCTACCTACCTGCCTAAGTACCTAACTACATAGCTAAGTACCTACCTACCTAACTACAAAAATAACTAACTACCAACCGAACTACCTGCCTACTTAACTACCCACCTACCTACCTACCTAACAACCTAACTACATAACTAACTACCTACCTACCTAATTACCTACCTAACGACCTTCCTACCTACCTACCTACCTAACTACCTACCTACGTACCTAACTACCTACCTACCTAACTACCTACCTAACTACCTACCAACCTAACTACCTAACTAACTACCTACCTACCTAACTAACTAACTACCTACCTAACTATCTACGTACCTACCCACCTACCTAACTTCCTACCTAACTACCTACCTACCTAACTTGCTAACTACCTACCTACCCACCTACCTAACTTCCTACCTAACTAACTACCTACCTAACTACCTACCTACCCACCTAACTGCCTAACTACCTACCTAACTGTCTACCTACATAACTACCTAACAACCTACCTACCTCCCTACCTAACTACCTACCTAACTACCTACCTACCTAACTGTCTACCTACATAACTACCTAACTACCTACCTACCTAACTACCTACCTACCTCCCTACCTACGTACCTACCTAACTACCTACCTAACTACCTACCTACCCCACTACATACCTAACGACCTACCTAAATACCTACCTACCTAACTACCTACCTACCTAACTACCAACTACCAAACTACCTACCTAACCACCTACCTACCTAACTACCTAACTAACAACCTACCTACCTAACTACCTAACTACCTACTACCTAACTACCTACCTACCTACCCACCCACCTACCCAACTACCTAACTAACTACCTACCTACCTAACTACCTACCTACCTACACACCTAACTGCCTAACTACCTACCTAACTGTCTACCTACATAACTACCTAACTACCTACCTACCTAACTACCTACCTACCTCCCTACCTAACTACCTACCTAACAACCTACCTACCTAGATACATACCTACGTACCTACCTAACTACCTACCTAACTACCTACCTACCCAACTACATACCTAACGACCTACCTAAATACGTACCTACCTAACTACCTACCTAACTACCTACCTACCAAACTACCTACCTAACTACCTACCTACATAACCACCTACCTAAATACCTACCTAACTACCTACCTAACTACCTACCTACCTAACTACCTACCTAACTACCTACCTAGCTACCTAACTACCTACCTAACTACCTACCTAACCACCTACCTAGCTACCTAACTACCTACCTAACTACCTACCTACCTCCCTAACTACCTACCTACCTAACTACTTACCCACCCGCCTACCTACCCAACTACCTACCTAACTACCTACCTAACTACCTACCTACCTACACACCTAACTGCCTAACTACCTACCTAACTGTCTACCTACATAACTACCTAACTACCTACCTACCTACCTACCTAACTACCTACGTACCTAATTACCTACCTAACTACCTACCTACCTAACTACCTACCTACCTACCTAACTCCCTACCTACGTAAATACCTACCTACATAACTACCTAACTACGTAACTACCTACCTATTTACCTAACTACCTACCTACCTAACTACCTACCTACGAAACTACCTACCTAACTACCTACCTACGTACCTACCTACCTATCTCACTATCTAGCTAACTACCTACCTAACTACCTACCTAACTACCTGGCTACCTACCTACCTACCTACCTACCTAACTACCTACATACCTAACTACCAACCTAACTACCTAACTAACTACCAACCTACCTAACTACCTCACTACCAACCTACCTAACTACCTAGCTACCTACCTAACTACCTACCTAGCTACCTAACTACTTACATAACTACCTAACTGCCTAACTACCTACCTAACTATCTACCTACCTACCTAACTACCTACCTAACTACCTACCTACCTAACTACCTACCTACCTACCTAACTACCTACCTATCTACCTACCTGCCTAACTACCTAACTACATAACTAACTACCTACCTACCTAACTACAAAAATAACTAACTACCAACCGAACTACCTGCCTACTTAACTACCCACCTACCTACCTACCTAACAACCTAACTACATAACTAACTACCTACCTACCTAATTACCTACCTAACGACCTTCCTACCTACCTACCTACCTAACTACCTACCTACGTACCTAACTACCTACCTACCTAACTACCTACCTAACTACCTACCAAACAACTACCTAACTAACTACCTACTTACCTAACTAACTAACTACCTACCTAACTATCTACCTACCTACCCACCTACCTAACTTCCTACCTAACTACCTACCTACCTAACTAGCTAACTACCTACCTACCCACCTACCTAACTTCCTACCTAACTAACTACCTACTTAACTACCTACCTACCCACCTAACTGCCTAACTACCTACCTAACTGTCTACCTACATAACTACCTAACTACCTACCTACCTCCCTACCTAACTACCTACCTTACTACCTACCTACCTAACTGTCTACGTACATAACTACCTAACTACCTACCTACCTACCTACCTACCTAACTACCTACCTACCTCCCTACCTACGTACCTACCTAACTACCTACCTAACTACCTACCTACCCCACTACATACCTAACGACCTACCTAAATACCTACCTACCTTACTACCTACCTAACTACCAACTACCAAACTACCTACCTAACCACCTACCTACCTAACTACCTACCTAAATACCTACCTAACTACCTACCTAACTACCTACTTACCTACCTACCTACCTAACTACCTACCTAACTACCTAACTAGCTGCCTAACTACCTACCTACCTAACCACCTACCTACCTACATACCTACCTAACTACCTACCTACCTAACTACCTAGCTACATAACTAACTACCTACCTACCTAACTACAAAAATAACTAACTACCAACCGAACTACCTACCTACCTACCAATCTGCCTACTTAACTACCCACCTACCTACGTTCCTAACTACCTAACTACATAACTAACTACCTACCTACCTAATTACCTACCTAACTACCTACCTACCTAACTACCTACCTAACTACCTACCTACGTACCTAACTACCTATCTACCTACCTAACTACCTACCAACCTAACTACCTAACTAACTACCTATCTACCTAACTACCTAACTACCTACCTACCTAACTACCTACCTACCTACCCACCCACCTACCCAACTACCTACCTAACTACCTACCTACCTAACTACCTACCTACCTACACACCTAACTGCCTAACTACCTACCTAACTGTCTACCTACATAACTACCTAACTATCTACCTACCTAACTACCTACCTACCTCCCTACCTAACTACCTACCTAACTACCTACCTACCTAAATACATACCTAAGTACCTACCTAACTACCTACCTAACTACCTACCTACCCAACTACATACCTAACGACCTACCTAAATACGTACCTACCTAACTACCTACCTAACAACCTACCTACCAAACTACCTACCTAACTACCTACCTACATAACCACCTACCTAAATACCTACCTAACTACCTACCTAACTACCTACCTACCTACCTAACTACCTACCTAGATACCTAACTACCTACCTAACTACCTACCTAACGACCTACCTAGCTACCTAACTACCTACCTAACTACCTACCTAAGTCCCTAACTACCTACCTAGCTACTTACCCACCCGCCTACCTACCTGACTACCTACCTAGCTACCTAACTACCTACCTACCTATTTAACTACCTACCTACCTAACCACCTACCTACCTGCCTAACTACCTACCTAACTACCTCCCTTACTACCTACCTACCTAACTAACCACCTACCTACCTACCTACCTAATTACCTACCCACCTAACTACCTACCTACCTAACTACCTACCTACGTACCTACCTAACTACCTACCTACCTAATTACCTACCTACCTAACTACCTACCTACCTAACTACCTACCTACCTACCTACCTAACTACCTACCTACCTAAATACCTACCTACATAACTACCTACCTACGTAACTACCTACCTATTTACCTAACTACCTACCTACCTAACTACCTACCTACCAAACTACCTACCTAACTACCTACCTACGTACCTACCTACCTATCTCACTATCTAGCTAACTACCTACCTAACTACCTACCTAACTACCTAGCTACCTACCTACCTACCTACCTAACTACCTACCTACCTACCTAACTACCTACATACCTAACTAACAACCTAACTACCTAACTAACTACCAACCTACCTAACTACCTCACTACCTACCTACCTAACTACCTAGCTACCTACCTAACTACCTACCTACCTACCTACCTAACTACTTACATAACTACCTAACTGCCTAACTACCTACCTATCTACCTACCTAACTAACTACTTACCTAACTACCTACCTACCTAACTACCTACCTACCTACCTAACTACCTACCTATCTACCTACCTGCCTAACTACCTAACTACCTACCTATCTACCTACCTATCTACCTACCTGCCTAAGTACCTAACTACATAGCTAACTACCTACGTACCTAACTACAAAAATAACTAACTACCAACCGAACTACCTGCCTACTTAACTACCCACCTACCTACCTACCTAACAACCTAACTACATAACTAACTACCTTCCTACCTAATTACCTACCTAACGACCTTCCTACCTACCTACCTACCTAACTACCTACCTACGTACCTAACTACCTACCTACCTAACTACCTACCTAACTACCTATCAACCTAACTACCTAACTAACTACCTACCTAACTAACTAACTACCTACCTATCTACGTACCTACCCACCTACCTAACTTCCTACCTAACTACCTACCTACCTAACTAGCTAACTACCTACCTACCTACCCACCTACCTAACTTCCTACCTAACTAACTACCTACCTAACTACCTACCTACCCACCTAACAGCCTAACTACCTACCTTACTGTCTACCTACATAACTACCTAACTACCTACCTACCTCCCTACCTAACTACCTACCTAACTACCTACCTACCTAACTGTCTACCTACATAACTAACTAACTACCTACCTACCTATCTAACTACCTACCTACCTCCCTACCTACGTACCTACCTAACTACCTACCTAACTACCTACCTACCCCACTACATACCTAAAGACCTACCTAAATACCTACCTACCTAACTACCTACCTACCTAACTACCAACTACCAAACTACCTACCTAACCACCTACCTACCTAACTACCTAACTAACTACCTACCTACCTAACTACCTAACTACCTACCTACCTAACTACCTACCTACCTACCCACCCACCTACCCAACTACCTACTTAACTACCTACCTACCTAAATACATACCTACGTACCTACCTAACTACCTACCTAACTACCTACCTACCCAACTACATACCTAACGACCTACCTAAATACGTACCTACCTAACTACCTACCTAACTACCTACCTACCAAACTACCTACCTAACTACCTACCTACATAACCACCTACCTAAATACCTACCTAACTACCTACCTAACTACCTACCTACCTACCTAACTACCTACCTAACCACCTACATAGCTACCTAACTACCTACCTAACTACCTACCTACCTCCCTAACTACCTACCTACCTAACTACTTACCCACCCGCCTACCTACCTGACTACCTACCTAGCTACCTAACTACCTACCTACCTATTTAACTACCTACCTACCTAACCACCTACCTACCTGCCTAACTACCTACCTAACTACCTCCCTTACTACATACCTACCTAACTAACCACCTACCTACCTACCTACCTAATCACCTACCTACCTACCTACCTACCTAACTACCTACCTACCTACCTACCTAACTACCTACGTACCTAATTACCTACCTAACTACCTACCTACCTAACTACCTACCTACCTACCTACCTAACTACCTACCTACGTAAATACCTACCTACATAACTACCTACCTACGTAACTACCTACCTATTTACCTAACTACCTACCTAACTACCTACCTACCAAACTACCTACCTAACTACCTACCTACGTACCTACCTACCTATCTCACTATCTAGCTAACTACCTACCTAACTAACTAGCTACCTACCTACCTACCTACCTAACTACCTACATACCTAACTACCAACCTAACTACCTAACTAACTACCAACCTACCTAACTACCTCACTACCTACCTACCTAACTACCTAGCTACCTACCTAGCTACCTACCTACCTACCTAACTACTTACATAACTACCTAACTGCCTATCTACCTACCTAACTATCTACCTACCTACCTAACTACCTACCTAACTACCTACCTACCTAACTACCTACCAGCTACCTAACTACATACCTATCTACCTACCTGCCTAACTACCTAACTGCCTACCTATCTACCTACCTATCTACCTACCTGCCTAACTACCTAACTACATAACTAACTACCTACCTACCTAACTACAAAAATAACTAACTACCAACCGAACTACCTGCCTACTTAACTACCCACCTACCTACCTACCTAACAACCTAACTACATAACTAACTATCTACCTACCTAATTACCTACCTAACGACCTTCCTACCTACCTACCTAACTACCTACCTACGTACCTAACTACCTACCTACCTAACTACCTACCAACCTAACTACCTAACTAACTACCTACCTACCTAACTAACTAACTACCTACCTAACTATCTACCTACCTACCCACCTACCTAACTTCCTACCTAACTACCTACCTACCTAACTAGCAAACTACCTACCTACCTACCCATCTACCTAACTTCCTACCTAACTAACTACCTACCTAACTACCTACCTACCCACATAACTGCCTAACTACCTACCTAACTGTCTACCTACATAACTACCTAACTACCTACCTACCTCCCTACCTAACTACCTTCCTAACTACCTACCTACCTAACTGTCTACCTACATAACTACCTAACTACCTACCTACGTAAATACCTACCTACATAACTACCTACCTACGTAACTACCTACCTATTTACCTAACTACCTACCTACCTAACTACCTACCTACCAAACTACCTACCTAACTACCTACCTACGTACCTACCTACCTATCTCACTATCTAGCTAACTACCTACCTAACTACCTACCTAACTAACTAGCTACCTACCTACCTACCTACCTAACTACCTACATACCTAACTACCAACCTAACTACCTAACTAACTACCAACCTACCTAACTACCTCACTACCTACCTACCTAACTACCTAGCTACCTACCTAGCTACCTACCTACCTACCTAACTACTTACATAACTACCTAACTGCCTATCTACCTACCTAACTATCTACCTACCTACCTAACTACCTACCTAACCACCTACCTACCTAACTACCTACCAGCTAACTAACTACATACCTATCTACCTACCTGCCTAACTACCTAACTGCCTACCTATCTACCTACCTATCTACCTACCTGCCTAACTACCTAACTACATAACTAACTACCTACCTAACTACAAAAATAACTAACTACCAACCGAACTACCTGCCTACTTAACTACCCACCTACCTACCTACCTAACAACCTAACTACATAACTAACTACCTACCTACCTAATTACCTACCTAACGACCTTCCTACCTACCTACCTACCTACCTAACTACCTACCTACGTACCTAACTACCTACCTACCTAACTACCTACCAACCTAACTACCTAACTAACTACCTACCTACCTAACTAACTAACTACCTACCTAACTATCTACCTACCTACCCACCTACCTAACTTCCTACCTAACTACCTACCTACTTAACTAGCTAACTACCTACCTACCTACCCATCTACCTAACTTCCTACCTAACTAACTACCTACCTAACTACCTACCTACCCACATAACTGCCTAACTACCTACCTAACTGTCTACCTACATAATTACCTAACTACCTACCTACCTCCCTACCTAACTACCTACCTAACTACCTACCTACCTAACTGTCTACCTACATAACTACCTAACTACCTACCTACCTACCTACCTAACTACCTACCTACCTAACTGTCTACCTACATAACTACCTAACTACCTACCTACCTACCTACCTACCTAACTACCTACCTACCTCCCTACCTACGTACCTACCTAACTACCTACCTAACTACCTACCTACCCCACTACATACCTAAAGACCTACCTAAATACCTACCTACCTAACTACCTACCTAACTACCAACTACCAAACTACCTACCTAACCACCTACCTACCTAACCACCTACCTACCTAACTACCTACCTAAATACCTACCTAACTACCTACCTAACTACCTACCTACCTACCTACCTACCTAACTACCTACCTAACTACCTAACTAGCTGCCTAACTACCTACCTACCTAACCACCTACCTACCTACCTACCTACCTAACTACCTACCTACCTAACTACCTACCTACCTAACTACCTACCTAACTACTTACCCAGCCGCCTACCTACCTGACTACCTACCTAGATACCTAACTACCTACCTACCTAACCACCTACCTACCTGCCTAACTACCTACCTAACTACCTCCCTTACTACCTACCTACCTAACTAACCACCTACCTACCTACCTAATTACCTACCTACCTAACTACCTAGATACCTAACTACCTACCTTCCTACCTACCTAACTACCTCCCTACCTAATTACCTACCTACCTAACTACCTACCTACCTAACTAACTACCTACCTAACTACCTACCTACCTAACTACCTACCTACGTAAATACCTACCTACATAACTACCTACCTAGGTAACTACCTACCTATCTACCTAACTACCTACCTACCTAACTACCTACCTACCTACCAAACTACCTACCTAACTACCTACCTACCTATCTCACTATCTAGCTAACTACCTACCTAACTACCTACCTAACTACCTACCTACCTAACTACCTACATACCTAACTACCAACCTAACTACCTAGCTAACTACCAACCTACCTAACTACCTCACTACCTACCTACCTAACTACCTAACTACCTACCTACCTAACTACCTACATAACTACCTAACTGCCTAACTACCTACCTAACTATCTACCTACCTACCTAACTACCTACCTAACTACCTACCTACCTAACTACCTACCTACCTACCTACCTAACTACCTACCTATCTACCTACCTGCCTAACTACCCAACTACCTACCTAACTACCTATCTACCTACCTGCCTAACTACCTAACTACATAACTTACTACCTACCTACCTAACTACAAAAATAACTATCTACCAACCGAACTACCTACCTACTTAACTACCCACCTACCTACCTACCTAACAACCTAACTACATAACTAACTACCTACCTAATTACCTACCTAACTACCTACCTACCTACCTAACTACCTACCGACCTACCTACCTACTTACCTTACTACCTACAGACCTACCTACCTACATAGCTACCTACCCACCTACCTAACTACCTAACTAATTACCTACCTACCTAACTACCTACCGATCTACCTACCTACCTACCTACCTACCTACCTACCTAACTACCTACAGACCTACCTACCTACCTACCTACCCACCTACCTAACTACCTACCTACCTAACTAGTACCTGCCTACCTACCTAACTAACTACCTACATCCCTACACAACTACCCACCTACCTACCTAACAACCTACCTACCTACCTAACTACCTACCTACCTAACTACCTACCTAACTACCTACCTAACTACCTTACAAACAGCCTGCCTAACTACCTACCTAACTTCCTACCTACATACTTACCTACCTACCAAACTACGTACCTACCTACCTACCTACCTACCTAACTAACTACCTACCTACCTACCTAACTACCTACCTAACTACCTACCTAACTACCTAACTACCTACCTACCTACCTACCTACCTAACTACCTACCTACCTACTTTAATACCTACCCACCTAACTACCTAACTAACTACCTACCTAACTACCTACCTAACTACCTACATACCTAACTACCTACCTACCTACCTAAGTACCTACCTGCCTAACTGCCTACCTAACTACCTACCTATCTACCTATCTAGCTAACTACCTACCTACCTAACTACCTACTTACCTAACTGCCTACCTAACCACCTACCTAACTAAATACCTACCTAACTACCTACTCACCTAACTACTTACCTAACTACCTACCTACAACCCACCTAACTACCTACCTGCCTACCTAACTACCTTCCTACCTAACTACCTAGCTAACTGCCTACCTAACTACATAACTACCCACGTACCTAACTACCTATCTAGCTACCTAACTACCTACCTACCTAACTACCTACCTAACTAAGTACCTACCTAACTACCTACCCACCTAACTACCTACCTAACTACCTACCTACCTAACTACCTACCTAACTACCCACCTAACTACCTACCTGCCTACCTAACTACCTACCTACCTAACTACCTACCTACCTAACTACCCAGCTAACTGCCTACCTAACTACATGACTACTCACGTACCTAACTACCTGTCTACCTACCTAACTACCTACCGACCTACCTATCTACCTACCTACTTACCTACCTAACCTCCTACAGACCTACCTAGCTACCTACCCACCTACCTAACTACCTAACTAATTACCTACCTACCTACCTAGCTACCTACCCACCTACCTAACTACCTAACTAATTACCTACCTACCTACCTACCTAACTACCTACCTATCTCCCCATCTACCTAACTACCTACCTACCTACCTAACTAGTTCCTACCTACCTACCTAACTACCTACCTACATACCTACACAACTACCTACCTACCTACCTAACAAACTACCTACCTACCTAACTACCTACTTACATACCTACACAACTACCTACCTACCTACCTACCTAACAAACTACCTACCTACCAAACTACCTACCTACCTAACTCTCTACCTAACTACCTACCTAACTACCTTACACTCTACCTACCTAACTACCTACCTTACTACCTACCTATATACCTACCTTCATACCTACCTACCTACCAAACTACGTGCCTACCAAACTACCTACCTACCTACTTAACTCTCTATCTAACTACCTACATAACTACCTTACACTCTACCTACCTAACTACCTACCTTACTACCTACCTACATACCTACCTACATACCTACCTACCTAACAAACTACCTACCTACCAAACTACCTACCTACCTACCTAACTCTCTACCTAACTACCTACCTAACTACCTACCTTACTACCTACCTACATACCTACCTACCTACCTAACTAACTACCTACCTACATACCTAACTAGCTACCTTACTACCTACCTACATACCTACCTACCTAACTACCTACCTACCTACCTAACTACCTACCTTACTACCTACCTACATACCTTCCTACATACCTACCTACCTAACAAACTACCTACCTACCAAACTACCTACCTACCTAACTCTCTACCTAACTACCTACCTAACTACCTACCTTACTACCTACCTACATACCTACCTACCTAACTAACTACCTACCTACATACCTAACTACCTACCTTACTACCTACCTACATACGTAACTACCTACCTAACTACCTTACACTCTACCTACCTAACTACCTACCTTACTACCTACCTACATACCTACCTACCTACCTAACTAACTACCTTCCTACATACCTAACTACCTACCTAACTACCTGCCTAACTATCTAACTACCTACCTACCTAACTAACTATCTACCTAAACACCTACCTACCTAATTACCTAACTAACTACCTTCCTAACTACCTACCTAACTACCTACATACCTAACTACCTACCTACCTTACTACCTAACTACCTACCTAACTACCTTACAAACTACCTACCTAACTACCTACATACCCAACTACCTACCTACCTACCTACCTAACTACCTACCTAACTACCTATCTAACTACCTTACAAACTGCCTACCTAACTACCTACATACCCAACTACCTACCTACCTACCTAACTACCTACCTACCTAACAGCCTACCTAACTACCTACCTATCTACCTACCTACCTAACTACCTACCTAACCACCTACCTAACTAAATACCTACCTAACTACCCACCCACCTAACTACTTACCTAACTACCTACCTACAACCCACCTAACTACCTACCTGCCTACCTAACTACCTTCCTACCTAACTACCTAGCTAACTGCCTACCTAACTACATAACTACCCACGTACCTAACTACCTATCTAGCTACCTAACTACCTACCTACCTAACTACCTACCTAACTACCTGCCTACCCACCTACCCACCAAAATACCTAACTACCTACCTAACTTCCTAGCTACCTTCCTACCTACTTACCTACCTAACTACCTACCTAACTACCTACCGAACTACCTACCTACCTACCTAGCTGCTTATAGACCTACCTACCTACCTACCTAGCTAGCTACCCACCTACCTAACTACCTAACTAATTACCTACCTACCTAACTACCTACCTACCTACCTAACTACCTACCTACCTACCTACCTAACTACCTACCTACCTACCTACCTAACTACCTACCTACCTACCTACCTAACTACCTACCTAACTACCTACCCACCTAGCTAACTACCCACCTACCTAACTACCTAACTAATTACCTACCTACCTAACTACCTACCGACCTACCTACCTAACTACCTACAGACCTACCTACCTATCTAACTACCTACCTAACTAGTACCTACCTACATACCTACCTAACTACCTACCTAACTACCTACCTAACTACCTACCTAACTACCTACCTAACTACCTAACTAACTACCTACCTACATACCTACATAACTACCTACCTACATACCTACCTACCAAACTACGTACCTACCTACCTAACTAACTACCTACCTACCTACCTAACTACCTACCTAACTACCTACCTAACTACCTACCTAACTACCAAACTAGCTACCTACCTACCTAACTAACTGCCTACCTACCTAACTACCTAACTAACTACCTATCTAACTAATTTGCAGTGTTGAAAGCATTAGAAAGTGTTGAAAATATTTACTTAACTGAAGAAGATAACAAAACTGCAGCGATATACACGGACAGTAGAGTCACATTACAATCATTGCATAACCACAAAATTCACAGTTACCTAACAGAAGCAATTAGAACAATGTTAAAAATTTTAAAAAAACAAAACTGGAATGTAGAAATTGGGTGGGTCAAAGCACACATAGGGATACAAGGCAATGAAATTGCAGACCGACTAGCAAAGAGAGCAATTACAAACGAAGAGGAATGCAGCTATAATAGAATTCCAAAGAGTTTTGTTAGAAGAACGCTAAGACAAGAAAGTCTAAAACATTGGGAAAGTCAATGGCAAGAAACAACTAAAGGTCAGGAAACAAAGCAATACTTTCCTACTGTAGCAGACAGACTGAAGTTAAGGATAAATCTAACGGCAAACCTTACAACACTACTGACAGGACACGGAAGACTTAGAGCATACTACTATAGGTTCCACATCACGGACGACCCACGTTGTTCATGTAATGGAGGAGAGCAAACAACAGACCATATAATTTATGACTGCAAAAATCTCGAAGAAAAAAGAAGAGCATTCAGAAGGAAAATAATTCAAAGAAGAGGAAAATGGCCACCAACTAAAGTCGAAATTGCTAAAAGTTATTTTAAAGAATATATTCAGTATGCCAATGCAATTGATCTGACAAAAAATAATTGAACTGTATAAATCTATCTAATTATTAATGTTAAATTTATAATAAGCAAACCCAACATGTAGTATTACATATTGTAATGGAACATGTAGAACAATAAAGAATCTTAAAAAAAAAAAAAAAAAAAAAAGAAAAAAAAAAAAAAAAAAAACCTACCTAACTACCTACCTACCTACCTAACTAAATACCTACCTTACTACCTACCTAACCACCTACCTAACTACCTACCTAACCACCTACCTAACTACCTACCTAACCACCTACCTAACTACGTACCTAACTAACTACCTACCTAACTACCTACCTAACTACGTACCTACCTAACTACCTACATACCTATCTACCTAACTACCTAACTACCTACCTACCTACCTAACTACCTACCTACCTACCTAACTACCTACCTAACTACCTACCTAACCACCTACCTAACTACGTACCTAACTACCTACCTAACTACGTACCTAACCACCTACCTAACTACCTACCTAACTACGTACCTAACTACCTACCTAACTACCTACCTAACTACGTACCTACCTAACTACCTACATACCTAACTACCTACCTAACTACCTACCTACCTACCTACCTACCTAACTACCTACATAAACACCTACCTCACTACGTACCTAACTACCTACCTAACTACCTACCTAACTACCTACCTAACCACCTACCTAACTACGTACCTAACTAACTACCTACCTAACTACCTACCTACCTAACTACCTACCTACCTAACTACCTACCTACCTACCTACCTAACTACCTAACTACCTACCTAACCACCCACCTAACTACGTACCTAACTAACTACCTACCTAACTACCTACCTAACTACGTACCTACCTAACTACCTACCTACCTACCTAACTACCTACCTACCTAACTACCTACCTAACTACCTACCTAACCACCTACCTAACTACGTACCTAACTAACTACCTACCTAACTACCTACCTACCTAACTACCTACCTAACTACGTACATAACTAACTACCTACCTAACTACCTACCTACCTACCTAACCACCTACCTAACTACGTACCTAACTAACTACCTACCTAACTACCTACCTACCTACCTAACCACCTACCTAACTACGTACCTAACTAACTACCTACCTAACTACCTACCTACCCACCTACCTAACTACGTACCTAACTACCTATCTACCTAACTACCTACCTACCTACCTACCTAACTACCTACCTAACTACCTACCTAACTACATACCTAACTACGTACCTAACTAACTACCTACCTAACTACCTACCTAACTACCTACCTAACTACGTACCTACCTAACTACCTACGTACCTACCTACCTAACTACCTACCTACCTTAATACCTACCTACCTAACTACCTAACTACCTACCTAACTACCTACCTAACTACCTACCTAACTACCTTCCTAACTACCTACCTACCAAACTACCTACCTACCTACCTAACTAACTACCTACCTAACTACCTACCTAACTACCTACCTACCTAACTACCTACCTACCTACCTAACTACCTACCTACCTAACTACCTACCTACCTACCTACCTACCTAACTAACTACCTACCTACCTAACTAACTACCTACCTAAATACCCACCTAACTACCTACCTAACTACCTACCTACCTACCTAACTAACTACCTACCTAACTACCTACCTAACTACCTACCTACCTAACTACCTACCTACCTACCTAACTACCTACCTACCTAACTACCTACCTACCTACCTAACTAACTACCTACCTAACTACCTACCTAACTACCTACCTACCTAACTAACCACCTACCTACCTAACTACCTACCTACCTAACTACCTACCTACCTAACTAACTACCTACCTAACTACCTTCCTAACTACCTACCTACCAAACTACCTACCTACCTACCTAACTAACTACCTACCTAACTACCTTCCTAACTACCTACATACCCAACTACCTACCTACCTACCTACCTAACTACCTACCTACCTAACTACCTACCTAACTACCTACCTACCTAACTACCTACAGACCTACCTACCTACCTACCCACCTACCTAACTACCTGCCTACCTACCTACCTAACTACCTACCTACCTGCCTACACAACTAACTACCTACCTACCTAACTACCTACCTACCTACCTACCTTATTACCTACCTACCTACCTACCTAACTACCTACCTAGCTGCCTACACAACTAACTACCTACCTACCTAACTACCTACCTACTTACCTAACTACCTACCTACCTAACTACCTACCTAACTACCTACCTAACTACGTACCTAACTAACTACCTACCTAACTACCTACCTAACTACGTACCTAACTAACTACCTACCTAACTACCTACCTACCTAACTACCTACCTACCTAACTACCTACCTACCTACCTAACTACCTAACTACCTACCTAACCACCCACCTAACTACGTACCTAACTAACTACCTACCTAACTACCTACCTAACTACGTACCTACCTAACTACCTACCTACCTACCTAACTACCTACCTACCTAACTACCTACCTAACTACCTACCTAACCACCTACCTAACTACGTACCTAACTAACTACCTACCTAACTACCTACCTACCTAACTACCTACCTAACTACGTACATAACTAACTACCTACCTAACTACCTACCTACCTACCTAACCACCTACCTAACTACGTACCTAACTAACTACCTACCTAACTACCTACCTACCTACCTAACCACCTACCTAACTACGTACCTAACTAACTACCTACCTAACTACCTACCTACCCACCTACCTAACTACGTACCTAACTACCTATCTACCTAACTACCTACCTACCTACCTACCTAACTACCTACCTAACTACCTACCTAACTACATACCTAACTACGTACCTAACTAACTACCTACCTAACTACCTACCTAACTACCTACCTAACTACGTACCTACCTAACTACCTACGTACCTACCTACCTAACTACCTACCTACCTTAATACCTACCTACCTAACTACCTAACTACCTACCTAACTACCTACCTAACTACCTACCTAACTACCTTCCTAACTACCTACCTACCAAACTACCTACCTACCTACCTAACTAACTACCTACCTAACTACCTACCTAACTACCTACCTACCTAACTACCTACCTACCTACCTAACTACCTACCTACCTAACTACCTACCTACCTACCTACCTAACTAACTACCTACCTACCTAACTAACTACCTACCTAAATACCTACCTAACTACCTACCTAACTACCTACCTACCTACCTAACTAACTACCTACCTAACTACCTACCTAACTACCTACCTACCTAACTACCTACCTACCTACCTAACTACCTACCTACCTAACTACCTACCTACCTACCTAACTACCTACCTACCTAACTACCTACCTAACTACCTACCTAACCACCTACCTAACTACGTACCTAACTAACTACCTACCTAACTACCTACCTACCTAACTACCTACCTAACTACGTACATAACTAACTACCTACCTAACTACCTACCTACCTACCTAACCACCTACCTAACTACGTACCTAACTAACTACCTACCTAACTACCTACCTACCTACCTAACCACCTACCTAACTACGTACCTAACTAACTACCTACCTAACTACCTACCTACCCACCTACCTAACTACGTACCTAACTACCTATCTACCTAACTACCTACCTACCTACCTACCTAACTACCTACCTAACTACCTACCTAACTACATACCTAACTACGTACCTAACTAACTACCTACCTAACTACCTACCTAACTACCTACCTAACTACGTACCTACCTAACTACCTACGTACCTACCTACCTAACTACCTACCTACCTTAATACCTACCTACCTAACTACCTAACTACCTACCTAACTACCTACCTAACTACCTACCTAACTACCTTCCTAACTACCTACCTACCAAACTACCTACCTACCTACCTAACTAACTACCTACCTAACTACCTACCTAACTACCTACCTACCTAACTACCTACCTACCTACCTAACTACCTACCTACCTAACTACCTACCTACCTACCTACCTAACTAACTACCTAGCTAACTAACTACCTACCTAAATACCTACCTAACTACCTACCTAACTACCTACCTACCTACCTAACTAACTACCTACCTAACTACCTACCTAACTACCTACCTACCTAACTACCTACCTACCTACCTAACTACCTACCTACCTAACTACCTACCTACCTACCTAACTAACTACCTACCTAGCTACCTACCTAACTACCTACCTACCTAACTACCCACCTACCTACCTAACTACCTACCTACCTAACTACCTACCTACCTAACTAACTACCTACCTAACTACCTTCCTAACTACCTACCTACCAAACTACCTACCTACCTACCTAACTAACTACCTACCTAACTACCTTCCTAACTACCTACATACCCAACTACCTACCTACCTACCTACCTAACTACCTACCTACCTAACTACCTACCTAACTACCTACCTACCTAACTACCTACAGACCTACCTACCTACCTACCCACCTACCTTACTACCTGCCTACCTACCTACCTAACTACCTACCTACCTGCCTACACAACTAACTACCTACCTACCTAACTACCTACCTACCTACCTACCTTATTACCTACCTACCTACCTAACTACCTACCTAGCTGCCTACACAACTAACTACCTACCTACCTAACTACCTACCTACTTACCTAACTACCTACCTACCTAACTACCTACCTAACTACCTACCTAACTACGTACCTAACTAACTACCTACCTAACTACCTACCTAACTACGTACCTACCTAACTACCTACGTACCTACCTATCTAACTACCTACCTACCTTAATACCTACCTACCTAACTACCTAACTAACTACCTACCTAACTACCTACCTAACTACCTACATACCCAACTACCTACCTACCTACCTAACTACCTACCTAACTACCTACCTAACTACCTACCTACCTAACCACCTACAGACCTACCTACCTACCTACCTACCCACCTACCTACCTAACTACCTACCTAACTACCTACCTACCTGCCTACACAACTAACTACCTACCTACCTAACTACCTACCTACCTACCTAACTACCTACCTGCCTACACAACTAACTACCTACCTACCTAACTACCTACCTACCTGCCTACACAACTAACTACCAACCTACCTAACTACCTACCTACCTACCTACCTACCTACCTAACTACCTACCTGCCTACACAACTAACTACCTACCTACCTACCTAACTACCTACCTACCTGCCTACACAACTAACTACCTAGCTACCTACCTACCTAACTACCTACCTACCTGCCTACACAACTAACTACCTACCTACCTAACTACCTACCTACCTAACTACCTACCTACCTGCCTACACAACTAACTACCTACCTACCTAACTACCTACCAAACTACCTACCTAACTACCTTCCTAACTACCTACCTACCTAACTACCTACCTACCTACCTAACTACCTCCCTAGCTACCTACCTAACTACCTACCAAACTACCTACCTAACTACCTTCCTAACTACCTACCTAACTACCTACCTAACTACCTTCCAAACTACCTACCTAACTACCTACCTAACTACCTACCTACCTACCTACCTACCAAACTACCTACCTACCTAACTAACTACCTACCTAACTACCTACCTAACTACCTACCTACCTACCTAACTAACTACCTACCTACCTAACTACCTACCTACCTAACTAACTACCTACCTAACTAACTACCTACCTACCTAACTACCTCCCTACCTACCTAACTACCTACCTAACTACCTACCTAACTACCTACCTAACTACCTACCTACCTACCTAACTACCTCCCTAGTTACCTACCTAACTACCTACCTAACTACCTACCTAACTACCTTCCTAACTACCTACCTACCAAACTACCTACCTACCTACCTAACTAACTACCTACCTAACTACCTACCTAACTACCTACCTACCTTCCAAACTACCTACCTACCTACCTACCTAACTACCTACCTAACTACCTACCTACCTAACTACCTACCTACCTAAATACCTACCTACCTAACTACCTAACTAACTACCTAACTACCTACCTACCTAACTACCTACCTGCCTGCCTACCTAACTACCTACCTACCTACCTACCTAACTGCCTAACTACCTACCTAACTGTCTACCTACATAACTACCTAACTACCTACCTACCTACCTAACTACCTACCTAACTACCTACCTAACTACCTACCTACCTAACTACCTACCTACCTACCCACCTAACTACCTACCTACCTACCCACCTAACTACCTACCTGCCTACCTAACTACCATCCTACCGACCTAACTACCTACCTAACTACCTACCTACCAGCCTACCTACCTACCCACCTAACTACCTACCTGCCTACCTAACTACCTACCTACCTACCTAACTACCTACCTAACTACCTAGCTACCAGCCTACCTACCTAACTACCCACCTAACTACCTACCTGCCTACCTAACTACCTACCAACCTAACTACCTAGCTACCTACCTACCTAACTACCTAGCTAACTGCCTACCTAACTACATAACTACCCACGTACCTAACTACCTATCTACCTACCAAACTACCTACCTAACTACCTACCTACCTAACTACCTAGCTAACTGCCTAGCTAACTACATAACTACCCACGTAGCTAACTAACTATCTACCTACCTAACTACCTACCTAACTACCTGCCTACCTACCTACCCACCAAAATACCTACCTACCTAGCTGCCTACCTACCTACCTACCTAACTACCTACCTACCAACCTACCTACCTACCTACCAACCTACTTACCTACCAACCTACTTACCTAACTACCTACCTACCTACCTACCTACCAACCTACCTACCTACCTAACTACTTACCTACCTGCCAACCAACCTACCTACCTACCTACGTAACTACCTACCTAACTACCTACCTACCAATCTACCTACCTACCTAACTCCCTACCTAACTACCTACCTACCTACCTACCTAACTACCTACCTTACTACCTAACTACCTACCTACCTTACTACATACCAACCTACCTACCTACCAACCTACCTACCTACCTACCTAACTACTTACCTACCTACCTACCTACCTACCTAACTACCTACCTACCAACCTACCTACCTACCAACCTACTTACCTACCAACCTACCTACCTACCTACCTACCAACCTACCTACCTACCTACCTACCTAACTACCTACCTACCTACCTAACTACCTACCTACCTACCTACCAGCCTACCTACCTACCTACCAACCTACCTACCTACCTAACTACCTACCTAGCTACTTACCTAAATACCTACCTACCTAACTACCTACCTACCTACCTACCTAGCTACCTACCTACCTACCTAACTACCTAACTACCTACATACCTACACACGTGCCTACGTAGAGACATACACGTACACGCATACATATACGCTGATATGACAGATAGACAAACAGATTATCATGCCTATTTGTTGAAAACTGCTAGTTACTTGGTATTCGTGGTGTTGTTCTCTGCCCTTAAATAAGCCTAGCGTCCCAGCCTTGACACGTTTTTGTCCATGGGGTTACAATAGACAGCGAAGGCGTATTCTAATGTGGAAGACGAAATCCATGGATCAACACAGAGATCGAATGAATTGCCTTGGCTATCAGTGTAACACGTAATATCCACCCCTGAAAGACACAGTTTTCGTGAACAAAAAATTTCGAAGAAGACCGAGCCGACCTCACCCGGAAAACGCGGTCATTCATGAATTCTTGAACGAACAGTGGGAGGGGTCCACACATATTCCAGATGCATAGTGAACGTACTACACCTGCTCGACAACACATATTAGCATTTATGAGGTTGAACAGTTGAACTACGGGTAGACAGTCCTTCGCCGTTCACAATCTGTTGTGTCAATATACATACGAGATGGTTCACAGGGAGCGGTGTGGTCGAAAACAGCACTGGGTGTTAGTAGTTTGTAAGTTTCTAGCTACCATAGAAGTCGTCCATTGATGATGCGCTCCATTAACCTGGAACCGCAACTTGCGTGGAAAATGGGATGCTAGCTGGAGGAAACAGACGGCCCCTTCCAGCTTTCTAAATGGTTATGATGGTACCCTTCTGCCACATTTCTAGTAAAGTAGTGTCAACTCAAGCACGACTATAGAACTAGCGCAGGGAAGCTGCAACTTCAGGAGATAACTGCGGCAATCGTGTGCATGGATACTGGCTGGTGCTGATACTGATAGCCGCAAAGGCAGACGAGCATGCTCTAATTTCACTATGGTTAAAAGGTGAAGTATTCCAGTTGTGCTTCTGTCCCACTCCTGTTGTCACTGGCAGACACGGTGTCTTTTGTTTTCCAGTTCATCTCTCACTTGGAAACCAATTGGCTGTGCTACTCTCATAGCGTTGTCTTTTCTCAATAAGTAGCACGCCTCTCTGCGGCGTACAAATAGGTCCAGTGGCAAAATTCCTAATGTTACGCGTAGGAGATCAGTCAGGATGGTAGAAAATGCACCTCTTGGGTGTAAGAATTTCCCTGGGCTATTCTCAACAGTCGTTTTGCAGATGAGAGACACTTTCTGTGTGCCCAGGCCTTTCCGCCTTCCGTCACTGTATAGAACAGCACAATATTGTTGAATAACTTCACGATTGATATGGTATTGTTCCATGGTTTTAACGAATCTGAAGATTTTGCTCATGATGTTAGACTCCTGCGTTATGTCTGCGACATGTGCTCAGAATGTGAGATCTTCGTCGAGGGTAGATGATCTTGTATGAGGCGTCGCTTTATGCGTAGTGTGTTTCTCTCTCTCTCTCTCTCTCTCTCTCTCTCTCTCTCTCTCTCTCTCTCTCTCTCTCTCTCTCTCTCAGGGACCCGCATGTGGTATTCGTGGTGGACGAAGCGGCGTCAGGGCGGGTTTTCTCCGGGTGCTCCGGTTTCCCCCGCCATCTCATTCCACCGGTGCTCCATCTTCATTCCATGTATCATCAGTGTCACCGCCTGCGGTGCCGTAGTAGTAAAAGCGGGCGTTAAACACTACAACAACACACACACACACTCTCTCTCTCTCTCTCTCTCTCTCTCTCTGTGTGTGTGTGTTCTTAAATCGTATTTTTGTTAGAAAATATTTATTTAGATAAGCTTGAAAACCAAAACGCTAGCTAAATATAAATTTTCTTCGTAATAATTGTTAGAACCCTTTCCGAGAAACAAAAGTTATGGATATATATATATATACATATGGAGATACTATATTTCATTAGGATCATCATTTCAGCCGTAAGACGTCCACTGCTGAACATTGGTCTCCCTATAGACATCTACCTAATTTGAATTTTTCTACGCATTTGTTCCATCATGGAGTTCAGTTCCTTGGTGCTGCTATCGACCCTATCGCCCAGGACGATAACACATTGGCCAAGGTCCTTCATCTTTCCCTCAAGTTCTTCCATATCTTCCTTCACCCGGCCATTTGCCCATCTTCACATCGGACATTCCCGTTTTCTTCTCCATTCCGGAATTTACATTTTTAAATACGCCTTCTATTTTGCTTCCATTTTTCCCATTCCGGAGTTTACATTTTTCATTTCGGCTTACATATTTCTTACCAGCAACGGCGTTCCGCAGTTCATTTCATTTCTCAATATGTCCATCTTGGCCAACATTTTTTTCATCAACTCCATATCGTTTTTGTCGCACTCCTGACACCAATTGTGACAATTGTACTTTTTAACCATTTCTTTATTCTTAATGTTACACTAGAACGACATTATGCAAAAGTACTGTCGAATAATAACAAATACTATAGGAAGGAAAACTAGTAGACAAAGCCGCGTTAAAGCAATGCGCATTCCTATTTCAGTCATTAAGAAAATTGTATGAATTGTTCGTCGAAGAGGGAGTAGTGAAAGAAACGCGATTGCATTTAGTAAAAGGAAATAAAGTAGAGAAAATCGTGTGAATGTAATATGATGCATTTCTACTGCATACATATAGAAATCGTACGAACTGTTTGTAGAACAGGGAATAGAGGACAAGGTGTTATTGTGTTTCGTAAAAGAAAAATGAGTAGGAAAAACAGTATGAATGTTAAACGTTGCATTTATGTTTGAAACGTATAGAAATACGTATGAATTGTTTCTAGAAGAGGGAGTAGAGGAGAATGTGAGTGTGTTATGTATAAGGAAAACGGGTAGGGAAAACCATGTGAATGCAATACGTTGCGCGGTAAAATGGACTGAATAAAAATTTTCTCCAGGAAAAAGCAATTGGTTGTGCCAATATTCATGGCGTTCAGTCAACGGGTTTGGAGTTATCGTTTATCAACCTCGTACATACCAACGTCCATATATATATGGAAAATATGCTAAGACCGCTCTTGTCCATTAATACGGATACACACGATAGAGCAAGCTTGTCTCTTTATAAGCAGAACAAATTCCACTACCGCCACGTGGACCCACTTGGTAGGAATTACACCGTCCAGTTCTGGAACAGTTCTAATGTACGAAGGGTTATCTACATACACCAAAGACGGCTTGCGTGGGCCACCTGCTATAAAACACCGACAACCCTTAGTATGTTGTGCGGGACGGCAAACTGATCCGTTTTCAAACAGGAACCCCTGTCCGGAAATGCACGGTTTTGACGCTCTAGCGCAGGGGAAGACAGGTATCGCTGCTGTGACGTCAGCTCTCTCAGCTCACATGCCCGCAACGACGACCAAGTTACACGTGTGACGTCACAGCGTGGAAGAAGAAAGGCGTGCGGGACATCGCAATTTTAATGCTGACTGTTTCAATTACGGAATAGTCACAGATTATAAATAATTACATTTTGGCTTTATGCCATATATATATATATATATATGAATTCTAGTTTATGTGAACAGTCATGTTATAACGCTAATAGAACAGAAATTATAACTTTTTGACTTAGAAAGGTTCATAACAAAAAAGAATTGTTCGCACACATACGTAGAACCAAACGTACATAATACCTGTGCAATAAGGGCATACAACCTCAGAAATCTGGTTTGAGGAACATTCTTATAAAAATCAACCAAGTTTTCCTTGTGTTTATATTTGACCTTTAGCAAATCGTCACACTGTAAATTTATCAATTCAATTTGTTACCAGCTAGAAACATTGTTAACATCCAATGAATACGGGGTCGCAAAGACCTGAAACGTAGTTGACAATGTTTCTACATCTTGAAGCCTGGTCTCAAACTGGTGTGAAACACGGGGATCTGAACACAAACACAAAACCACTACTCACCACACAAAATAAAAGCGTAATTCGCACTAACGCCGTTAAGATCCCTCAAACAACAAATAAAAACCCTCAGACTAGGCTGAAGAGGGTTCTCTCTAAACAGCCCGGGCATGTTGTAAACATCCCCAAATAACATTTTTCATATTCATTCAGTTTCGTGCAAGTAGCGTCGCTGATCTAGGCAGCATAGCAATACACCGCTCTCGCTGACGTCACACGAACGTACAAGCTGGCTCTTCGTTTAAATACGTCACACGGCCCGAAGACGCCGACCTCGCCGAGTTCTGGAGCCACATCGGCCCCTGAACAAAATACAATCACCACCGCCGTGAGTACCAGCGCAGCCACCACCACCGCCGAGACAGCTAATGCAGCCACCGTAGTTGGAGCCGACGCCGCGCCGAGCGCCACCAGCAATGCTAGAACCTCGCCGCTGCCAGAACGCCAGCCAGTCGAGCGGCCACTGCTAGACAGGCAGGAGGTCAGCTCCCCGGGAGCGGCAGTGGCAGTGCCTATCCCGGAGTTGCCGGCCCTTCCTCCGCCGTCCACGGAACATCACCCGGCCATCACACCATCGCCGCCTGCACCCACTGGCCCCACTTCGGGGTTTAGTGTCATCTTCCGAGGTGTGCCTCATGACTTTCCAACGAGGTACATACTGACAGTAGCACAACACGAGTGGCCGTCAGCATTGAGGGCCACTCGTATCGTCACCTCACGCGGACCCACAAGTTTGATGAGGATTATCTTCGCAGACACTGCAGACCAGGAAGCCGCCTTAAGGACGGGCCTGCCCTTACTCGGGCGGCGACTGCCTGCTGAGCCGAGCCGGTCTACACGTCGAGTGCCATGCCGAAGATGCTGCCGCTATGGTCACGACGCCTCTGCATGCACCGCTCGACCGAGGTGCCATTACTGTGGGGCTTTATGCCTCACACAGCAATGCACAAACCACGACCTCCGCCGCCGACGCAGGTACTGCGCCACCTGTAATGGATATGGTCACTTTACAGGACAGGCGCAGTGCCCGCTCTACCCTAGACAGTCAACACCAGCCAGCGCAGCCAGACAGCAACATCACACAGCCACACCAACCCCCGCCGTAGCCTCCACACCACGTGACACCACATCATACGCCGCAGCAGCATCACACGTGGAACCTCACAGCATCGAGGCCCAGCAAATTACCACAGTGATCACCGGCCTCGATGACCGTCTTCGCAGAATCGAGGACGCCTGCAAGAACCTGAACAGCGCCGTCTCCTCACTATCATTGGCAGTTGCAGCCCTGCCACAACCCTCCACCAGCGAGCTTCAAGAAATCTCCTCTGCAATGGTAGGAGTTCGAGCCATCGCCGCTGAGAGCGTCCCAGCGCTGACACAGACCATTGCAACACTCCACCACAAATTCAACCAACAGAGACGGGCAAACCGCAAGCGTCATGCTGCGATTGCCCGCCAACTAATCCACCACACTACAGGTTTTAACGCCGCAGCTAGGCTACTTCACCAGCTGCGTGCTGCCATCATCGAGCTAGACAACACCGCACTTCTCGAGTCCATACAGCGCAAGCTGTTTAGGATAGAGAACACCATCACCACAACCACAACTACAATAGACGCTACAACACAATACGACCACCGCGACCATCACCAGCCAGTAGCTCCACCAACACCAATTCAGCAGCAACCACGCCAGGTAGCAACACCAACACAACCACGCCAGCTGACTGAGGAGCAAGTCTCACTGTACCGCCGTGGCGGCTACGCCTTCCACGGCCGGGATCCATGCACCCCTCACTGCAGGTACAGACTCTGCAACAACCAAGGAATCACTATTGACGACATCATGCCCATTAAGTTCCCGAACTGGAAGCCTGAAGACACGAAGTAATGATCTCCAACTCTATAACTCTCTCCTCACCCACCACCATTACTTCCCTCCCAAGAAAAATCGCCACTACTACAACACCCCGTCAGCCATTGAGCCTCGCCGAAGCACTGCGTGCTACACTCAGGGCCTAGCCATGGGTGTAGCCCAGTAATAAGACCTACAAGTCGCTCCCTTCTCACGAAGGCAGCGCATCACTTACCGTAAATAACGCAGGTGCTTATGCGGTACTGCGCAAAACCCCCGAAATGACAAATAAAGAAACGTTAAACTTGGTCCCTTACCCTTCTTCCCTACCAGGCGAAATAAGCCACTCTTTTTCCTCCAACTCTTCTTCTGTCTCCCCTTTCTTTTTTTTAAAAAAAAAAAAAAAAAAAAAAAAAAAAGTTGTCTTCCCCTGCTCTAGCGCATCAAAGTGCGAGATGAGTGCACGTTCACATGCCGTCAATAAGCCCAACATCGAACTGTCTACATTACAAACGGGCTTCGAACTGTGTACCACCTACGTCATTGCATAGCGTATATCGGCAGTGTGAGCCTTATGCACATGACCCAATACGTGGGTTTCTGTAGATTTTCAATCGCTCGGTAGACTTGAGCCAAAGGGTCGAGCCCTTCATACAACTCCACAGAAAACAGTCGAGAGGTGTCAGATCTGGCGATCGTGCTGGCCATGGAACTGGTCCACCTCTACCAATCCATCGATTTGAATATGCGACGTTGAGGCAATATACACCAAAATGTGCTGGAACTCAAGTCGGCCACTTGAGCCGCTGTGTACTGGTACGTTTCGCGCTGCTGTTAAGTGCATGACAGTGTTGGCATTCTTTGTTCATATTGCCGATGACAGTGCATATGACGAATCCGTCAATCCGTCAATTGTTTTCCTGCCGTTCTATTTAAACGACGGTTATTTGTGCATGCCGTGTACGTCTACCAATACTTCCTACTCGTTCACGAATACGTGGCATTGTTCTGCAATAAATACACAACACATAAATATAAGTAACATATTTAAGTTAAAATGAACAGCAATGTGGACGCAGTTTCGTCGGCGGCGCCGTGGCCGAGCGGTTAGCGCGCTCGCCTACCACCTAGGCGGCCCGGGTTCGATCCCAGGGACCCGCACGTGGTATTCGTGGTGGACGAAGCGGCGTCAGGGCGGGTTTTCTCCGGGTACTCCGGTTTCCCCCGCCATTTCATTCCACCGGTGCTCCATCTTCATGTATCATCAGTGTCACCGCCTGCGGTGCCGTAGTAGTAAAAGCGGGCGTTAAACACTACAACAACAACAGCAGTTTCGTCAATATGATTATTAATATGAGTAATCAACGAGCCATTCAGTACTTCATGAGATCCATAGAATAAAATGAAAACTGACAATTTCAGTTTTTAGGTTAAGCCAGTTGTCATTGATTGCACGTCTACGCATCACTAAAATTATTAAAATTCTCAATAAGCACGCAATTTTAATGTAATAACAACACTATGCTGTGACAGATATGTTCTAGAATGCGATCACAGAAACCACTACTAGAAATTATAAAGCGCAGCCGTTTAGGAGGAGTTCAGTCATCTACACATGGGCAGAAGAAACATATATTAAATTTGTGGGTTAAGTCCATTGTTATTGAATGCACGTGTATACTTAATCAAAATTAATGCAAAATCATATAAAATACTCGCTTCAATACTGCACCTTATAAATTTGCACAAAGGATATTTTTTACTTTCTCTACTGGTAAGGAGAGGAAGTATTGCATTTCACCCAAAAATTCGATGCCGAGATTTAACCGGAAATATGTTTTGAGACCCCCTGTATCCAAAAAAAGCATTTTTAGAAAAAGTTCAGTGTGTGTGTGTGTGTGTGTGTGCGTCTGTGTGTGTGTCTCAGTCTGTGGATAGCATAACCCAAAAACGAAAAGTTGGTATTTAAGTTTAGTGTCTTTCAATGATGCGACACGAAGACTTTGAAGAAAATCACTGCACCTTAAATTGCCCTTTACATGAAAAGTTTTCGAAAATTTTGATTTTCTTGATAACGGCTCTAGCGATTTTGATTAAAATGCCATATGTTTGAAATATTTCGATGACAAATGAGGTGTATATTTTGAATTTTCTGGCTATAGCCTATGTAGTCCTGTGTACTCTGGATGACTTTTGAATAACTCGTAAACCGTAAGAGGTAGACCAAATCTTACCACACAAAAAATGTAGATCTAGATAAAACACGCAATTTATGTCCAAATGAATCCTTTGTGTGTATGTGTGTGTGTGTGTGTGTGTGTGTGTGTGTGTGTGTGTGTGTGTGTGTGTGTGTGTGTGTAGAGTGAACCATTTCGCAGATATTCCTTGTTATTTATGTTAGTTTCGGAAAACTTAAAACTTTCGTGAAATAGAACATCGTTGTTCCATTGATCTCAAAGCTTTAAATGATTTGACTATCGCTCAAAGCCTACTGTATTCGAATATTCCCCCTTGCACCTACAAGGAAATAGCCAGTATGATAACACCGTTCTGCATTTCAAAACTTATTTTTTGCTGTTTGTAATCTGACAGGTGATCCTGAATGGATTTTTGTGCTGAATTCGAAAATTATCTCTAGTTTCTGTCATCGCGTCAGGTTTTCAAAATATTCATAAGTAACAGAAATGAAATTAAAAATTTGTGAATTGTAATAGAAACTACTTTCAACAAGAATTTTGTATGAAAAACCAGGTCATAATCATAATTTGTTATGTGCCACTAATTAATAATAATTATAAGCATATTCATAAGCCTACCTGAATTTTGGGCTTCAAATTTTCTCCTCTTTGACCTTCTCGCATATTGTTCAGAGCAGTCCCTTTTTAACATCCAACATTAGTCCGCCATCATGTGAACGCTCCACTTTCCTTGATAGCTCATTTCCACATTTTTATATCCTGGTGAAATCTTTCGCCCTATTCCTCACTAAAGTCTCCCAAATTATGAAGGAAATAATTTAGATGGGAATGAAGAAAGTATACTTTGACACTCGTGCTGGGACCAATTTGTTTGAAATTTTGTAGCATCACTTTCACATTGTTAACATAATTTGGGTCCTTTTTACTTCCAAGTAAATTAAAAAATACATTTCTGAAAGCATTCCAGGCATTCTTCTCCCCTCGACTCACAGTATTCTCAAACTAACTGTCCAATTGTGAATTGCAAAAAATTCTGACGTGGTACGCGAAAACGGATTTTAGAAAGAGTAGAGAAAGTCATGTGAGAGCAACACATCAGATTCTTTAATTACACTTTAAAACCTTGCTACAATAAATAAGTAAAATTGTAAATGCTTTATCTCCATTGTGTATTAATGTAAATTTATGTTGTTGGTCGTTAAAATTGAATTGAGTGTCACTATCGCAATGTGCAATATGAATAATCGATAGTTTGATGTTTTTGTCAGCATTTTAGATTTTCATCAGCTCATATACACATTACTGTTCACATTCTGGGAAATGACTTTCTCGATTCAAGAAATAACGCAAATTGTAGAAGTATATTCTCTCAGCGGATCGAACTGTTAGCACAAATGTGTGGCCACTAAATCCCGTGGGTCTCACGACGTGTGTGGTTGTGTGGAGAGCAAGGTGTATCAAACAAATTCACACCAATTACAACAGCCGTGAAGTTACTCCCAACTCTGAATATGGTTAGACGTGAACAGCTGTGTATTGATCCTGCAGGGGGCCACTTTCAACATATTCAATGAATGCCAATGAAATTCAATCTTGCCAGGTTAGACTAGACTACCAGATGGCAGGCTGAGAACAGCCCGAGGTGTGTCATTCCTGTACCTGCCCTTTTAGGGCTTAACCACTGTATGACGGGAGTACACTTCGGCAATTCGTTTGCCATTCGTTTTTATTTACTGTAACTTAAAAGGGCGAATTTGATAATCACGATACATTATAAGCTATTTTCTGTGGTTTAATGCAGTAGCAACGTTTCACTGTAAAAGAAAAGAAAACATCGCTAATACCGCGAATTTCGCTTCTCTTTTGGGTTAGGTGTCGCCCTTGCGCATGCTCTGTATGGGTAAGATGGTCATGTTTGTTGTAGTGATGAGTTTATATTACTGTATAAGAAAAGGTACTAAAAAGAGTGGGAAGGTGGGTGGGTGGATTCCAGGCTCTGATAACAATACACAATCACAGCACTCCTGAGCAATTACTTCATTCTCTTTAATCTGAACAACAATTAGCTTCTTTTATAAACAGTGAATCATAAGCGTACTAAGACCATACGCTCGCTTCGCTCAAGTGATTTGTTATGATCAGTAGGTGTTAATTAAGGTCAGGGGTGGGGGGCATGTCCAGAGGTGGTTACTTCTCATTACGCGCGATCATTAAATGTAATATTAAGCTCCGACAAACACGTCCTATAATCCAATCGCAGCATCAAATACCGCAAATTCTATAACGCGATCGCAGAGAAATATATATTAAACTTGTAGGTTAAGCTGGTTGTTACTAACTACACGCGTGTACATAATTAAAATGCATGAAAAATCACGTAAAATACCTATATAGTGCACTTTGCAAATTTGCATAATGCATATGTATTAATTATACTTTAAATTACTTTTGATGTAATATTAAGTTCAGAAAAAAGAGTCCTAGCATTCCCGTGTTCTGTCGGGTCAAATTGCGAATCTAAACCATTCTCGAATCAGGTTTATGACAGGCAAAATTTCATAAAAATTGGAACAACTTTTTAGGAACAGTATGGTCATATATATATACAAGGGCTGATCAACAAAGATTGAGACTGATCTTTTTCACAGATATTTATTACTCCAATTCAATGTTTACTTGATCTTTTTCAAATTAGTCCCCTCCTACTTCAATGCAGTTTTTATAGCATCTCTGCCAGTCCTTGAACATGTGCTGCAGACCATTCTCTGTCAGGTCCTTGAGAATCGCCTAACTTTCCTTGAGCACTGCTTCAGAGTTCTCAAATCGAATACCCCTAAGCTTTGCCTTTAGTGATGGGAATAAAAAAAGTCACAGGGTGCAAGATCGGGGCTATAAGGTGGATGTGGTACACAGGAAATGTTGGCTCAAGAAACCGCATGACTTGATTTGCGACGTGAGGCCGTGCATTGTCATGATGAAGTCACCACCCAGTCCAAGAAAGCTCTGGTTGTTTCTTTGCAATGTGCTTCCTCAGTGTAGCCAATACTGACGTGTAGTATGCTGCTGTAACAGTAGTGTGAGGGGGAACTGCATGCAGGTAAATCATTCCATTACAGTCAAAAAATGTGATCACCATCACTTTCCTTGCAGATGGAACAACTTTTTGCCCTTTTTTGGTGTTGGAGAACCTAGCGATTTCCACATTCCTTCAGAATCATAATGATGCAGCCATGTCTCATCACCGGTGATAATTGATTTAAAAAAATGCATCCCCTCCATCAGCAAAAAGACGCAGTACCTCGCGGCTTGTCTCCATTCGCACAGCCTTTTGTTCGGAGTCAGCAGACTGGGCACCCAATGAGCACAAACTCGGGTCATAAGGAGATGGTCGTGCATAATTGTAAACACACTGCCATATGAAACTCTCAACACTTCACTGAGGTTACGTAATGTTATACGCCGACTCCCTCGGACAATCACAGCAGCTGTGTTGATGTTGACTTCAGTCACAGCAGAAGCTGAAACACCAGGCCCACCTTGCTTAACACTGACAAGTCGGCCTTCTTTGAAGTCCTTGAACCACCTAAACACTGTTGCACGAGGTAGTGCATCTTCACTGTACGCTTGCTTCAGCTTTTCATAAGTTTCGGTGGCTGTATGGTGTAAACAAAAACAGAATTTGATTGCGCTGTACTGCTCCTCTCGCGTCACCTCCATTGTCTAGTATGCGAAATGCACGTAGGGTCTACAAAATAGAGCATTACTACCAACCTACCAATACGAGAGTGCTGCCGCGTACCGACATTATACATATAAACCCGCTCTTTTCAAATATTTATGTTACAGATACAAAAGCTATCACGGAAGTTACAGAAAAAAACCAGTCTCAGTCTTTGTTGATCACCCTTATATATATATATATATATATATATATATATATATATATATATATATATATATATATATATATATAAGGTGGGCCCCTCCAGCCGACATTGGGCTAAGTAGATAACGCTTCGTGCATTAAAAGAGTTGCAGAAATCAGGGGGTTAAATCCAGTCAGTGGCGTCCGTGAACTTTGTTCTGCTAATAAGAGAAGCGGCCGGGATGCCAGGCTGAAGTGTGTAGCGCATGACAACAGACAAGAATAGTCTTAGAAAATTGTCCACTTCACTTATAGGACTTTATTTTACACGAAATAAACTCATTCCTGTAAATGCTGCAATTGTCTAACATTATGGAGTGGTGCCCCTTGGGGGCATAGATACAATAAAGCTAGCTTCAGTGCCCAATTCCCTATGTATCTCTCCTCTTCATATTCCTACCTCTTTATCCATTAGTGGCTGCCTATACAGGCCTCTCAAAACTTAAAATCGCACCAGGCAGAATCCAACGTGTAGAGGCTCCTTACACCGTGCATCGTGGCTACTCGGTTAAGCTCAGCTGAACTCATTCATTGCAGAGCGAAGAAGCGAGAAAGCCTGTGTTGATAGATACCTTGCTTACCAGTGAAGTAGTTGCGCGAAAGACAAATGCCTAATTTTAAGGCGCCTGCTCCAACGGAAGCAGAGAATGCCGAAGGTCGGTTTAAGTCAGCCTGGAAACCCTATTTTCCTTTCTTTTGCCTCTTTTTTTTTTGCACTTCTCTTTTTCAGTCGTGACGATAGACCCAAATGCCTCATCTGAAGTATAATAATTGCCTGCGTGTGTGAGAAAATAATCTCTTGAAATGCACTATAACAGAGCACACCCAGAAATATATGGTGAAATCATAGGGGATGTTGGAGAGGGAGAATTAAAGAGTTTGCTATATCTTGTAGTGAAACATTTTTTATCCAAACATGACATTTCTGTCAGTGCTTTCTAGATCATTAAAAGAAAATACCAAAATTGGTTTCAAAAATCAAATTGAGCTATATAACACGGAGCACTGAAGGTGGACATTACGTAATAAGGAAGAAACAACACTGAAAGTGAGAAAGAGGGAGATGCCAATGCGAAAGAAACAAGCGCAAGGAGTTCAAGTTTGCACCAAAGTCACTTTTTCGTAGTCGGATTTTGCTTCTTGCTAGCGTGCAATGCACTGGTGCATGCACCCTGAGAGGCCCTGGTGTAACACGCTGCGGCTAGTAAATAGTATGCTTATTCTCCCTCTTGTCCATTTCACCCCAGCTTTATG